>OX940978.1:51013638-51363268 GCA_954871275.1 Leptopterna dolabrata | reverse complement strand
GGTTTATATTATTGTTGAATGAAACTAGATTCAATTCTGAGAACTGTGACACGAACCGCACTGTCCTACGATGAATAGTTCTTCTATGATTTTCAAAGTTTCCCTAAGCCACAGAGGGCACGGGGGTACCGCCCAGATGACAGGGGTGCAATGACGCTAGAACGCCTGGAATCTTAGACAAATCATAGAAAAAGAACAACTTAACTACCGTAGGACACTGCGGTTGGTGCCAAAATTCTCAGGATGGAACCAACTACTTTCATTGAAATAATAAATAAATTAATTAAAAAAATAAATAGGTGCGCATCTCCCATGCTAGCAATCTATCTGGGCTGGATGTATACCGTATGATTCACGATCATGTTGACGAAGCTTTCCGGCGCAAATTTCCAAGATCGAGATCAATTTTAAAACGCTGCAAATCCCTGCACAACGGTTTATTATTTTGTACAGAATACCCTTCTGTTACAGAACACAGCTCTCTGTATAGATACTATACAGAGTAGATACTACTAGTAGATATATTAGTAGATACTAATATGTACTAGTCTAAACATCTTATGTAGAGAGCAGACCCTCCGTAGGTTAGTACCTAACCCCGTACTCGTTACTTGGTACCTATCTAAATCACGAGTTAAATGTTGCTAAAATAATTCTGCCGATGACAAACAGTAACTAGAACGGCAAAAAGAAACGCAAATAATGAAGTTCTGAAGGAAAATTGTTGATATGGAGTGAAATGGATGCCCCTTCTGCGTAGATCTGTGGTTAATACCTACCTTCTAGGTCAAGTACATTATAATGAACCGTCGTGTAATAACTTGCCCATCAATAATACTTAAACGGTTATTCAAGTCCGACCAACAAAATCCAGCCCCTTCTTGGTTGATGAACCGTTGTGTAATAATTTACCGTTGTGTAATATAATTTGCCATTGTGTAATAATTTACCTTTGTGTAATAATTTACCCATCAACAATACGTACACGTTTGTTCAAGTTACAAAAGTACCGATCAACAAAATCCAGCCCCTTCTTGGTAGATTAACCGTTGTGTAATAATTTACCGTTGTGTAATAATTTGCCGTTTGTAATAATTTACCATTGTGTAATAATTTGTCCATCAATAATACTTCAACGTTTGTTCAAGTTTCACAAGTACCTACCAACTAAATCCAATAGTCCATCACTTATCAAATGAAATAATATCGCAGAACAACCAATTCGACTTCATACAGCCGTCCTTGATTATAATCAGGTGCTCCCCTAGCGATGATATCCAGGCCGGATTTATACCGTTTGATTCACGATCATGTTGACGAAGCTTTTTGGTGCACACGAACGGCTGGACGTACAATGCTCCGGGTGGTCTCAAAAAATTGTTTAGCTCATGACAAATTTAATAACGTAAAAAAACCATACCCTTCTATTGAAAGTTTTCGAGCTACGGCGTTCTGGAAATTTTGAGCCCCTTTTTAACCCCTTAGAGATGACTGACAGTAACGTCGAGCTTCGAGGACCAACTAGACCTCGAACGGAACCTATAACCCGAATTTCATCAATTTTGTTTCATGGTAACTGAGAAAAGTGGCCAGTACGGCGTACGGCGAACAGACAGAAATTTTTTTATTGCAGTTTTGGATTCTACATACCTTGAAACGTAAACCATCAAATTTTGAGGGGGTTTAGAATTTTTTTTTCATCCTCGATTCCAATGGTTCATTACCTATTGAATATAATAAAATGGGACCCACAAACCAAATTTCAATAATTTCGTTCATGGCAACTAAGAAAATACGGACAGAAATCTTTTTATTCCACTTCCGGTTGACAATTCCTTTAAACGGAAACCACAAAATTGGGGGAAGGGGGGGGGGCACAAATTTTTATTTTTGTTTTCCCCGTTCTCAATTCCTGTAAAAATTTTCCATGCTCGATTTCTGTAAAAGGTTTATACCGGTTTAGAAGGTTCCGGAGATTAAAAGTAAACTGGATAAGTTTTAATTTCTCGAGGTTAGAAGAGGATCAACAGGGAAAGAAAGTTTTAATTTTTCGAGGTGAGAGAATCAACGGGAAAAGGTTTAATTTGAGCTGAAAATGCAATATAAATGTCCATCGAGGCGTTGAGGCCATTATGAAGGAGTTGACATCCCGGAGCGGGAAACCGCAGGTTGAGGTTATCGCCCGCACAGCACCACCGGGTCACCACTTACCGCCACCTAATCAGATCAAAACCACCGGAGTGTCCGCTTCCACTCTGATTCCTCTCGACCTCTCTAAATCCGCCGCCACCTGTTAATTAAATCGGTTAAATCGCGGCAAAATAAACGCGTTTACGCGGATAACCCTTCGCTCGGGGCACAGCGTTACTCGCCCCAGCAACACACCTTGGAACTCAAAAGCTGTCATCATGGCAGCATGACCAAATCGACAGACTGGGGAATTTTTTGTGGGAAAAGGGGGGAGCGAACGCTTCAAAGTCCTTACTACATGGGTGTATTACCTAGTGGACATACTCTACAGAAACGTGCTGCTCATTTATTGTTTCTTTCATATGCAATAATTTTAATAGCTATTTTTGATGGTTTCCACAAATTTTGGCCCCCAAAAACACGAATTAGGCTCCTATTTTTGACAAATTATCTTTTATCATTGATAGTACCATTTAATTGTCTTGTTTCACCTGTTGATACTACTTCCAGTGTTATTATACAAATTTATGGTGATTTCAGACAATTTCCCAGGTTTTTCATTAATAATAAACAAATTTTTGGAGCTGAACCTTCGTTATAACCACAATGATGAAAAAGATAAAATTCCGTTAGAGGACAGGAGTGGGGTTTATCTTTTGAAATGTGATTGTGGAGTTAAATATTGTGGTCAAACGGGACGTAAATTCAGGGAAAGATTAAGGGAACAACAACGACCAACGATGGTTCTGGTAATTCGGCTTTTGCTAATCATTTAAGGGAGGAGGGTCATGGATTTAACTTCAGTATTGATAGGAACAATTCATCAGTTGAGATAGTTCATCTTTGTAATAAAGGTTCGAAACTGGAGGCATTGGAATTGAAAATTCGTAAGTTAAATAAATTTCCAAAATCATTCACCTTTGATCGATTTATTTCTGTAAGCTTGGTTAGTTTCACCTCATGGCGTTTGTTTCCGTTTCCTTTTTCCTACCTCCTTTCCAATCAGAATGTACCACCCTTCACTAGTACTGTATTCCAGCCAATCAGGCTCCACCTCCCTTTCACTTCCTTGGCCTCAACAGCCAATGAGATTGCACTACCATTCACTCGAGTTGTATAATTAGGAGCTCAAGTTCCAGTAGTTTCATTCTATCGTGTACTGATGATGGTGTACCAACCGAAACCGGTCTAGTTTGTTAGTTTACGTGGAAATAGACTATTTCTATTTTTATCCTGTAGTTTTTTGCTATGGGTTTCCACTACTCCGCCACAAGTGATTTAAGTTATATAACCTCAATGTTTCACTCTTTGGTCAAAATCAACTTCATATTCGGTCTTATTGCCCTAAACAATGGAAAACGATAACCCACAAGCTCATGTTCACTGTGGTGACGGCGAGATTGAGGTAGGTGAGTTTGAGAATGAGATGTCGGGTATGAGGTAGGTTTATCACCACATTGGCTGGCGCCAGAAAGGTTTATCACCACGTTAGGAGCTTTTGTGAGAGAGAGGTTAAGGAGGAGGGTAAGGTGAGCGAGAGAGAAGGTATCGAGTTCGAGTGTGATCGGTAAAATGGCGAACTGGGCAAGGGGGGCACCTTATAAAGGCGCCTCTACCCTCCCCCAGTATTCCGACTGTGTCCCTTGCAACACGCAGCTCGCCTTCCCCTTGACTTTATTGGAAAAAACCTTATATGTACAATTTTGAGAGGTATAATATTATAAGGGTACTATGACATTCACTAAACACGACATTCACAACCATGACATTCACTAAACCTCAAAATAAAAATCAACCCTATTTTTACACCAATTTTTCACCCATAACATTCCGATCGGGCTGCCAAGCTTCAGAGCATAACTAGGACCCGAATTTGTGCAGGAGAATGACGATTTTAGACAAAATTTTAACGTAAATTTAAGGCTGAACCTTTGTTAGAACCTCTATCCTTCGCTCGTTGGTCAAAATCGACTTCATATTCTTGCCCTAAAAAACATGGAAAACGATACCAAACAAGCTCATGTTATTTTAAAACATCAAAAAACCTATTTTTACACCCATTTTTCACCCATAACCTGGGTATACTCCGATCGGGCTGCAAAGTTTCGGGACACAACTAGGCCCCGAATGGAGCCTGTGTGCGAAAGAACGAATTTTTTAGACCCAAAATAAAATAGCTACCAATGATACGGCCTACGGACATTGCATTTTTGGAATCTACGCACCCTGAAATGCAAAAGAAAAAATTTTGATGGGGTGTTATAAAGTTGTTTGCTGAGCAATAAATAAAACACTACTTGGAAAAGTTCTAGTTTTGAAGCCCATTTTCAAAAATAAGCATTATTTTTGAAATGAGGGCATTAAAAGTAAAAAATGTGGCAAAAAACTACGTATCAGGTATATTGACATCTGACTGGCTGCTGGCGCAAGGAGGCGAAGCGAAGCTTTGGAGGCGAAAGCTCTCAATGCTGCCAACAAGCCAACATTAGAAACGGCAAACCTTCTTGGCAACATTTATGAACTTTTGTTGTGAACTCTCTTTGATTTTGAGGCTGTTTTTTTTTTTAAATTTATTTACACATTGCGGTTCTATCCATCCATCAATTGTGGTTCTGTGCACCCTTTAACGTGATGCACTAGCGTCTCAGTGGGATTTGAGTTGAACTACTCAGCAAATTATTACCCATAGTCTTATATGAACACTGTTTTGCTTCCAAACGGTTTTGTTATTACAGTGTCAAATTAGGTAGGTACCTTCCAGAAATTGCCTTTCTAGAGAAAAAAACGGACGGTAAACCTACGGTTCTACAGTCAGATCATTTAATAAAGATTAACGTTTGTTTCGCCAAAATTTCCGTCAATGGAAACTGCAGCTCATTAATGCATCAAAAGTTGAAAACGTTCTTGTTTCACCTCCCGTCAATTTCCTAATGTTATTATGGACCGAATGAAATGTAAGACCGAGTCAGGTGATTTATTATCGTTATTTATTATAGTTAGGTTATTTATATCGTTTTGTGACGCTCCCAACCACCATAGTCACGTGACGCTCGCAACCAACATATTAACGTGATGTAATTTCGATGTAAGTGACGCTCGATCGTGATGTGAGGCTCACAAACCCCATCGTGACTTGACGCTCGTGACGTTCGGAAAAAAAATGGAAACATCCTGTTAATCATTATTAAATGATAAAAATATATATGTGGCGAAAGAAACAGTCCATTTCCGCCTCAAGCCACCATTCTATTCCATTTTTGATGGAACTGTAGAAGTTTTACGTGATTTTGACCTATTTTTGATGATTTTTGCCTATCCTGTGTGGATCCAGAAATTCATATAAAACATTCAAATGTTGATTCTATACCTACAAGACTACATACGTTTAATATAATTATTTATTAACATTATTTATATAGTTATGCACAATACGGACTTACCTAGCTGCAGAATTATCTTTTTTAGAGGTCTGTCTTCCTCACTTTCGACGTTCCCGACGGCCATGCAGGAGTCATAGATGTTCTTCACTCTCCACTGCAGGTTCTCCATGTCAACAGGGTACGGCATCGTGTTGATCATGTTCCTCAAGCTCTCCCGATCTGCAAAATATTAAAATACGCGTTGCATTCCATATAGTTTGAGGTTTTCCATCGCAGTAAGCTTTGCAGCGGATACAAAGTGAATCTTTAGGACAAAAGCTCTTTATAAAAGTGCTCCAGTCACTTCGTCATTGTTGAAGATTAGTCGTATGTTAGATATAATATTCGGCTGAATTTCCAACAATGAAACTATGCCATACAAAATGAAAAAAATGACCAGAGCTACCAAAAGTTGCAAATTAATATTACTGAAGGACTTTTTACTGACAACCTCCATATCAGTAAGAACATTTGTTGGATAGAAAGTGAAGGCAGTGTTGCCAAATGTGAGGAAAGAAGTGGACTGGATCTGGCAACCCAGGTAGTCTGATGGGGAGGAGGGTGCCCAGAGGGAGATTGGGAGGGACTGTAAAGGGGAAGAGGGTTGAGTCAGAAACGGTGGAAAACGGCCCAACTCTATCCCAGCCGCCCAGGTGCGAAGGGACAGAATGCATGGATAGTATAGGGTGGGACGTCCAGTAGCATCCACGATCAGAGCTGGCACCTCTCAGGATCTCCTTCCTGATCAGAGAGGGGCTAAAGACGGAGCCCTATTTTGACACCCTTATCATTGAAATTTGCTTAAAGAGTGGCTCTGGGCTAATGATATCTGGGCTGAATGTTTACAATTTCATTCACCCTCCTGTTGAAAAAGCCTGCCGGTGCAAACTTCTGGGCCTTAAGGCCTAATTACACATACCGAGTAGCTCGGCCGAGTAGTCCGTCGAGTACTCGGCCGAGCTACTTCGATGGGCGAGTTGGTGATTACATTTCAGCTGTGCAGAGACGAGACAGTTGCGTCCTGTAGTTTTCCGCGCGATATGGCACAGCTAAAGTAAAGAGAGAAAAAGGCTACAAATTCTTTGTCACACGGGTTTATTATTCTACTGGGCATACCTACAGAAATGTTGGCTGTTCATTTACTGTTTCTCAAAAACAAAAATTTTAGCGAATTTTCAAAGAAAATGAAGCTATTGCAATGGCTTCGAAATTTAAATAATATAAATTTTTGGAAATTTTCTTCATAGAAATCCGTTTCAGACCATTCTAAAACGATTCCTGAAATTTAACACTTTTTTATATGTATATATATATATATATTTATTTATATATGTGTCACTCCAGACGATAACTCTCGATAGAATTGAGATAAACAGCTCAAATTTGCACAAAAAATCTATCTTGGCAATCGAAAGGCTAAGTTCGAAGATGGGCGAAATTGGCCTACTCTAAGGAGGGTTTTGGCGCATTTAAAGTGCGCAAAAATTACCCAAAAATCCCCAAAATGTTATTTTCCAACAAGTGACCCCTCATTTTAAAGGTTTTTGCACGCTGAACACGATGGTGGAATCGGATTTCAGATATCTTGATCCGTTCTCAAATTAGAGCATTTAAAGTGCGCAATAATTACCCAAAAATCCCCAAAATGTTATTTTCTAACAAGTGACCCCTCATTTTAAAGGTTTTTGCACGCTGAACACGATGGTGGAATCGGATTTTAGATATCTTGATCCGTTCTCAAATAAGAGCATTTAAAGTGCGCAAAAATTACCCAAAAATCCCCAAAATGTTATTTTCCAACAAGTGACCCCTCATTTTAAAGGTTTTTGCACGCTGAACACGATGGTGGAATCGGATTTTAGATATCTTGATCCGTTCTCAAATTAGAGCATTTAAAGTGCGCAAAAATTACCCAAAAATCCCCAAAATGTTATTTTCTAACAAGTGACCCCTCATTTTAAAGGTTTTTGCACGCTGAACACGATAGTGAAATCGGATTTTAGATATCTAAATCCGTTCTTAAATTAGAGCATTTAAAGTGCGCAAAAATTACCCAAAACTAGGATAATCTTTAAACTCTTACCCCCCCCCCCCCACCCCCTTAGAGTGGTCAGATTGAAATATGTGAGAAGTATTAATTGAAGACGAGAGTTCGAAGCAAAAAAGGGGGAGGCAAACGATTAGTACAACTCCTTGAATTTACCCACAGCGATCAAATAAATAAGCACTTAGTACAATTACGTAATAAACAAACGGTAGAATCAGGATGGACAAAACGTACAAATTAAAATAAATACGAAGAGAATATACATAGAAAACCAAATTTTAGACCGAAGTTTTCCTTTATTCAAAACCATAGCCATTAATTCGAATATTTCTTTGAAAATTCGCTCATTAAGTCATGCTGCATGACTGGTTTTTTTTTAATACAAATTATCTCTCATCATTGATAGCGTAATTTAATTGTGTTGATTCACCTGTTAATACTACTTGTCGTGTTATTGTACTACTTTACGGTGATTTCAAACAGTTACCCAGGACCCATACAAAAATGAATATTGGGAGCTGAACCTTCGCACAACCTCAATTCTCCACTCTTTAGCCAAAATCAACTTCATATGTGGTCTTCTCGCCCTAAAACCCATGGATAACGATATCTCACAAGGTGTGAAACAAAAAAAAACATTTTTACACCAACTCCCCCCCCCCCCCCCCCCATAATACCCCTGGGTGTATTCCGCTCGGGCAGCCGAGCTTTGGAGCACAACTAGGACCCAAATGTGTTCCAATATCAGGACCCAATGTGTGTGGAAAAACGACGATTTTACACCAAAATTCAACGTAAATTTAAGGCTGAAACTTCGTTAGAACCTAAACATGGAAAGTACCTGGAAACAAATAGGGCCCTAGTGGAGTCTGTGTGTTAAAGAACGAATTTTTTAGACCGAAAATGAAGTAGATATGGATGGTACGGCGGATTTATGGAATCTACGTACTTTGAAACGTAAAAGAAAAAATTTAGAGGTGTCTTAAAAAATTTTTGGTGAGCGAATTTATAGGTGTATTATTCACAGAATAATAAACCAAAAGGCGCGCTCGCCCGCCAAACCTGATTACACTAGCGGAGTGGATGGGCGAGAAGCAACGGAGCGAGTGGATGAGTGGTGGGGGGTCCCTACTCGGCGGAGTAAATAGACCATGGTTCTATTCACTGACTCGTCCAAGATCACTCGCCCGTTACTAGGCCGAGTACTGTCTGGGCTGATCACACTGAGATTTACTCGGCCGAGTCCACTGTCTCGGCCCAGTACTCGGTAGGTGTAATTGGGGCTTTACTGTGAACGAACGGCTGGACCTACAATGCTCTGGGTGGTCTTAGAAAACTCCCAAGTTCGAGAACTACTTAAAACCGTAGAAAAAAATTCGAGACAACGGCGTCCTGGAGATTTCAACCCATATTTTAACATGTATCATGTTTTAGCCCTGGGATACTAGCATTTTTTGCGCGTCGATTTTGCGCGTCAATTTTGAGCGTCAACTTTTTTCGCGCACAATGCATAGTGGAGAGTCGCGTGGAAACGAGCCCTGGGATACTAGCATCGTTTGCGGGTCGATTTTGCGAGTCAATTTTGAGCGCCAATTCTTTTCGCGCACAATGCATAGTGGAGAGTCGCGTGGAAACATGATACATGGTTGCAATTTTTGGTTCTTAAACATAAATAAATATTTTTCACCCGTTAGGGATGACTGACATTAACCCTGAGCTTTGAGGACCAACTAGACCCCAAAAGGGCCTATAAACCAAATTTCGTCAATTATGGTTCATGGTAACTAAGAAAAGTCGTAAAAAAGAAACCATCAAATTTTGAGGGGGCCTCAAAAGATTCTTGGCTCAAATTGAGTGGCTCACTCATTTAACACGTTATAACTCACCGGTTCACACATCGCATAATTCACAGGTAGTAGGTACATACAATTAGAAAGGCATACAATCATATTTGTGCACATACATAGCCAAATTTCAGTTTTATTTGGTTGAAAACTGCCAAAATATGCTGTAAATTGTAAACTAATTTCCAAAATAGTGAGAGTATGAGAAAAGCTTGGTATTCGAAGATCCGGGGTTAGGAAAAATTTATTATTATAAAATATTAGAATGAAAAAAAACATTTTGCCCAAGAACCTTCAGGTTCACACATCGTATAATTCACAGGTAGTATAATTCGATGGGTTCACAGCAGCTGATTAGCCAGCAAGAGAAGTAGGTGCACTGTACGGTCTACCAACACCCCATCCTCGAGAATTACTTCGTCGGAGGCGTTTTTTCTGCCCATTTGAAGACGCTGTTTCGCAGTCAGAGATGATTTCAAGGCAGAGCTGTTTTTAAAGGAAGCGTGTTTATCTCCGATGTCCCACTGCACCCTGCTGGAGAAACAATGAGACAAAGCCCAGGGTCCAAGTGCCCTAGTTAAAACGCTGAGACTTCCCCTTTGTAACCCTCACGCAGACCCCCCGCGGCGGCTTTTGTGGAGCTCGAACCGACTTTTGACCCTCCCGTGATATCCATCCCATCACAAAGCATCTTTTCCACCTCTATAATGATCCTTCTCATTTTTTTTCAAAGCCTATTTCAGCTGCTAATTCGCGACGCGACGCGCGGACGACCTCAATGGTTGTAGCGTAGGCATCTGTGTCTTTTATTCTGGAAAACAGAGGCCCCTGCGAGCAGATGACGAGTAACAATAAACCAACTTTTGAGCACCTGTATCGTTGAATCGATGATTTTTGATACCTACATCTTACTGGATGGTTTGGAGAATTAGGATTATTTACTATCGATGGTCGAAGGGCACTGGGAGCTTTGGGTTGGGGCGTTTTATCACTGTCCGAAGCTGTTTATCCTACTAATAGTGGGATGGGACCCCACATTCTTCCTAAAAAAGTTACTTTCACAGTTACCTTACTTCTCCTCGACATACGAAGCTGCTTTTAGTGCCCCAAACAAGGCTCACACCAGCGTGAAGCCGGGAAATCTCGACTGGATAACCTCATTCAATACTTTTTACTCTCAAATAATATTTGGATGAATTATGGTTGGGGACCGATTTTTGATGGGCTTAACTTTTTCCTCCCATTTTTCTGGCATGAGCGAATTTTTCAAAGGACGGCGTCATTTTTTCATATTTACTATTTTTTGGGGTAAACGGACATCTTCTTACGAATTTCAACGCTAGGATTATCAGGGACAAGGCGTAAACAATGTCCCTTTTCGAATGTTAACACATACCTACCGAGTGTCTACATCCGAAGAGGCACAATGGTAGTTCGTTCTGTTTTGTTCGTTGAAACCTTATCATTTGTTGATTATCCTCTCCATAACACCAGCTCACACCTTGGTTTCGTTCAGTTCCCGTTTTCTTCCACCATTGAAATGCCTAATAGAAAGTGTGATGAATTTAAAATTGCATCACGGTGGTGTGAGGGAAATTGCCCAGGCGGTTATGAGCGAATCACCACCGACATCTGGGATCTTTTTGGAGAGGTGAGAGGTGAGTGGTTGAATTTGCCTAGGCGGTTATGAGCGAATCACCACCGACATCTAGGATCTTTTGAAGGAGAGGTGTCCAGGCGGTTATGAGCGAATCACCACCGACATCTGGAATCTTTTGGAAGAGGAGGTTGCCTAGGCGGTTATGGGCTGACCACCACCGACATCTAGGTTCTTCTAAGAGGAGGAGAGAGCAAGGTAGAGGAGAGAAGAGAGAGCTGGTTAGAGGAAGTGTCGAATGAAGTAAAAGTCGCAGGATCCGGGGTTTTATAGAGAAGTGAGTCCTCTCCCTCCAACCCCCTGTTGGGGGTTGATGGTGGGGCTCCAGGTTGAGTACCCTGGGTCCTGTGGCTTGTCTCCCCACTCGTTTCGTTTATTCACGGAATCTAACTTTCGTGGTTGAATGTTGGTGAGAACTTAAGTTTACTAGAGGAGTGATCCCTGGAGGGACTCACGACAGAAAGTGAAGCCGACCAAACATTTTTTGTGCCTTGCAGAAATTAGTGAGTACGGTGATGATTATATTTCACTGATGTTGACTGCTAGTGGAAAATGCTGTTATTATTTACCTGTATAGATGCCCCTTCTGCGTAGATCACTGTTTTCTGTTGTCAATCGAGTTTCCCCCCAGGAAAGCCCTAAACGGAGTACTGGAGCCGGCCCGGGAATTAAAGTTGAATACAAATGCGCGGGATTCAATAATTCAATCACTAATTTTTGCAGTTATTCATGAAGCATAAGGTAAGTAATAAACCGTTGTGTAATAATTTAACCGTTAGTAGGTATAATTTGTAATAATTGCAGTTTGTAACAATGTCAACGTTTGTTCAAGTTGCGAGTACCCATCAACAAATAATCCAAAAGATCCATCATTTTTCAAATGAAATAATATCACAGAACAACCAACTCGACTTCATACAGCCACCCGTGTTATACTCACGTGCTCCCTAGCGATGATACCTGGGTTTATACAGTTTGATTCACGATCATGTTGACGAAGCTTTTCGCTGCAAACAAACGGCTGGTCGTACAATGCTCCGGGTGGTCTCAAAAAATTCTTTAGTTCAAGATCAATTTTAAAACGCTAAAAAAACCATACCCTTCTATTGAAAGTTTTCGAGCTACGGCGTTCTGAAAATGTCAACCCCTATTTTTCACCCCTTAGAGATGACTGAGAGTAACGCCGAGCTTCGAGGACCAACTAGACCCCAAAAGGGACCTACAAACTAAATTTAATCAATTTTGGTTCATGGTAACTAAGGGAAGAGCGAAGTACGGCGTACGGCAGACAGACGTACCTACGGCGTACAGATAGAAATTTTTGACATTTTCATGTCTTTGCCCTGGCACACAGCACAAAAAACTGTCACGAAATTGCGTAACGAAATTGTGTTACAGTGCCTTTATAATGATTTCCGCTTACAACGACCCCGTTGTTAGGTTTGTTCATTTTCTACACTTTTTAACCCACAAAAATCGTTCACCACTCGTTGGAAAGCTCTCGATTTAACGAACATTTTCATGTTCTCCATAACATATTGACTATACGAATAGCGGAGCTATGGGCATAACTGTTCTCATATTTTGTTTACAAACTAATGATCGTGAGTGTAGAAGATAATTAATCCGGAATCGTCTATTTTATTGAAATGAGGTACCTACCTCTTAATATTAATAATGTCAAAAGCAATAGGTAAAGACATGAAAATGTCCCAATGCGTTGCAGACTCGTATGCAAGCGTTTTTGCTGTTTTTTCTTTGTTTTTGTTTTACATAAATTTTTCACCCATAAAACCCTTGGGTAGTGTCATATTCTAGTTATTATAACTCCGTTGTTAGGCATGCAGTCATCGCGTGTTTATTTCTGATAGTTTTATTCCATTTTCGGAGTCTACATACCTTGAACCGTAAACCTCAAATTTTTAAGGGGGGGAGGGGGGTGAAAGTTTGTTTTTCATGCTCGATTCCAAAGGTTATAAATAATATAATATAAACCAAAATGAATATCTGAAGACGCGCATTTATGTATCCATCACCATTAAAAACACTAGGGAGCTACATGAGCAAGAAAAAACACAGTTTATTGGAACACGCGCGGATACAGCTTTCCCCTCTGATGGGAATGAGTGCAACATATAAATTAAGGCGACAGTGACTCACCAAGTAGTAAGTGGAGATATTAAAATAAACAAAACTTCGACCAAACAATCGTCGAACAAAATAGTTAGACGTCAGTTGTTAACGCTGCGTAGTATGTACATGCAAAACGGTAATATAGGTACGACACAGTGAACTAATAAGATTCGCGAGAAGCAACAAAGAAAACGACAGCCTGGTGCTCAACGAAGAAGAATATCGGCTGCTCAAGCGGAATTAGCCATCGGACCTCGTTCTGCTATGTCGACTGAAGTGCATATATATATATGTAGTGCCCTATGTTGTAACGACTTACTGAATGACAGCTTTAAACAATGAAAAAAATTTAAAAAATAAAATAAAAAAATAAAAGTGTGAGTACTTACGTATTATACAGAATTTGATGGGTGGGAGGAAAAGTGAAGAATATTTATGTTTAAGAAGGTTAATTGGTTTTCGGACTGCTATGGATTCGGAATTCTTCAAATGCTGATTCGTTAGAACCACGCCACCCGTTTATTTACCTAACCACGCGACTACCATCGAGTTTTGAGTGATTATGAGAGGTTTTTAAATACACTTGATTGAACATGGGGCGCAAAACATTTACTGTTATGCCACAATTATGAAAAGACTGAATGAAGCAAAGCGTAGTAGATACACCCCCCACCATCAATGGATCTTCTCATTTGATGAAACATAAATAATCAGCTTCCTCGTACGGTGAACCAGTTTTTTTTTTACATGGAGATTCCAACAAAGCTGTTCATTAAAAAATAACGCAATAGTATTTTGAAGAGTTACAAGTGACAAGTAGGTACTTAGGTACATACATTAATTTATGTGGCTGGGTTGTGGTCGGGCAAGAGTTCAGTTCAAGTGTTGAGGGAGAGTTCACCGAAACGTCATTCATCAAAGTTTTTCATGAGTTCGCGATCCATTTCTAACGAAATTTTCCAATCTGCTGTCACAGTCCGCCCATCAAAAAGACAAAAAAGAAAACCCTAACGAGATTATTTAGCATTCAATTCCGCCTCCAACCGCGGCAGCGATCCCCCTCAAAACCTCACTTACAGCTCCGCTAGATTTCATTTCGGAAAGACCTCTTCTCCGTGGAAAGTAATTCATTTCTCGACCCTTCGCAACATTTTCGAGCTACGGTCACCAAGCAAAAAACGCTGCAAATCCCTGCATAACAGTTTATTATTTTGTACAGAATACCCCTCTGTTACAGATCGCACCTCTCTGTATAGATAACCCGTCTATATAATATGTACTAGTCTATACATATTATGTAGATCGCAGACCCTCCGTAGGTTAGTACCTAACCCCGTACTCGTTACTAGGTACCTATTTAATCACGAGTTAAATGTTGCTAAAATAATTCTGTCGATGACAAACAGTAACTAAAATGGCAAAAAGAAACGCAAATAATGAAGTTCAGAAGGAAAACTGTTGATGTGGAGTGAAATAGATGCCCCTTGTGCGTAGATCACTGTTTTCTGTTGTCAAAACCAACCCTCGTGGTCAAGTATAATGCATCAATAATACTTCAACGGTTGTTCAAGTTGCAAAATTACCGATCAAAAAATCCAGCCCCTTCTTGGTAGATGAACCGTTGTGTAATAATTTACCGTTGGGTAATAATTTACCCATCAATAACACTTCAACGTTTGTTCAAGTTTCAGAAGTATCTATCAACAAAATCCAATAGTCCATCACTTATCAAACGAAATAATATCGCAGAACAACCAACTCGACTACATACAGCCATCCTTGATTATAATCAGGTGCTCCCGAGCGATGATATCCGGGCCGGATTTATACCGTTTGATTCACGATCGTGTTGACGAAGCTTTTTGGTGCACACAAATTTTGATAGAGAGAGAGAGAGAGGAGGGGGGGTTAGTTGGTTTTTTTTCTTTTTTTTCCATGTTCGATTCCAAAGGTTCATTATTGAAAATAATAAACCAAAAAGGGGAGGGGGGACGCAAAATTACGCAAACGCAAGTATTGGCATGTTTCTTTGCTTTAACCTTATATTCGAGTAGAAAATGTTTGACAGGAAGTTATTATACTTATAGAGATGAAGAAATGGAACGGCATAGGTACCAAACTTCTTGATTCGCTCCATCCGCCGTTCAAAGGTAATTAAAACGCATTTGTCGGATTTGCCTTTAAAACTTCGACCTAACTTTCGTAATCAGGAGAAAGTCAGAGTAGAAAGTGCAATCTAGAGAAATTGCTGTTACAATATAGAGCTCTCTTGTGTCTGTAAATGCGAAACCTCTTCTTCCATGTAAATATTAAGGGATTTGGAATAACCTCAGCCTACCGATGTGATGGGGGACCTACTAGCATCATCATCATGAAACTTTCCAGGAGTGAACTATCTATAACGCATGATCAACCATTTTATCACTGTTTATTGAATACGAATTGATTATGGATATTTAAGAACTATATTACTAATACACTGTTGTTGATATTATACACTAACTGATGCTTGTTTTACTTGGCTATTTTTTCAGAAAAAAAATCCATTTTAGGGCACTGAAATCAATCACTAATGATTATAATAATAATATACCTAATACTATCGTACTCTTGCCAAATCCATCGTGGCGTGGGGCTAAAATATCACTAGAGTAGGCTAATGTGATTTCTGAGGAAGTCTCCTCTTCCATTGTGAAAATGGCGCTTCTTCGCTGCCAAAGCCAAAATAATTTTACAAACAGTCGGGATGGTCGTAGATTATTTAGAAAATTCGCCCCTCAAGTCATAGCATATGTTTAGATATTAAGATAAGCGGCCCCAGCAGTCAACTTGTTAGTCCCTTGCGTTTGAGATTGAACTATAATAATATTATGTGCTTGACAAGAACGCCTGCTGACCGAGTTCTTTCATTACTTCAACGTTTCGGCATTCATGGCCTTTGGAGCTTAAGGTATTTGAAAACCGAAGAGCAGAGTTTTTAAACGAATTTTTCAAGCCAGGTATCAACGGAATTGCTAATTTGGGTGGATCTTAAATTTGAATCACAACAGATATTTCTCTTTATTACCGGTATACTGCTTTATCAGATATGGTCTAATCAGAGCTAGATACCAATCGACTACCTAAAATGTTTGTTTCTAGAGCGGTTAGCAAAATTATGATAACATTTTTGTGTTTTATTCTCTCGCACATACAGTCAGGAATAGGTTACACTTGGTCCATAAACGAGTGTTTCCACTTCATTCTTTATGCATTCTCGCATTATGATGATGCCAGACCACTACAGTATCCCGCGGCTAAGAACACAGTAGAGTTTTATTGTTCACAATAAACGGCACATGGCCCTAGCGCAGGATCGATTCGCATAATGCACTCACTCAAGGCCGCCAACGTGAAACGCATGACTGCAGGAGCTACGGGGAAATCACCAAGGCCGTATATTGTGGCAGAATCGCAGAAGTGCAAGATAGCGGAGGGTGCATAAGGGTGGGATCTCACCGTAGCAGTAAACGCAGGGGCGTACTGCGCTCGGCTGTTAAACTTTTATGATCGAGCGACAGCTGCAACCAGTGCTAGGATACGCTCACGACCGCCACACACGCGTTTACGGCCTATCAATCGATTTTGTGGAGGTCTCATGTCGTCGATAAATTACAGTACTTACTTAATATGTACGTAGGTGAAGAGAAACCACGGGGAGGACCGAGATGTCCATGAACTCAACAACTATACGTAAGGTACTGGAAGGCACTTAAGGTACTTTGAACATCAGAGGCAACCACTCTACAAATCAAGCAAGAAATTACATCATAATAACTAAATTACTATAAGTAGCTACAACTATATAACTAGTGGTATTATAGGTACAGGAAAGAGCTAAGGTGTTTGAAAATCAAATTGAAACCAAGTCAAGGCAATCATCCTACGAATCAAGCAAAATATCCTATTACAATTATGATTTGCGAGTTTAAGCGAGTGTGTCAGGGCCAAACGGCTGAACGGATTTTCATGAGGGTGGTCTCATTGTGATCAGCGAGTTACGGGCCAGGTTACAGGCTATCGCTAGATCCTCCAGACCTTCTCTTTTATCGTTTTCCTGGCCGTCCCTAACGACAACGTCCGATTTCGAGTTTTGGTTGCTACGGTCGAGCCCATGTCGTGGATCACATTCGACCCGAAGCCAGAATAACATGGGTGCTGTCGGAAAGAAGTTTTCACGGCGGTTTCAACCGTATTAAAACGATTTTTGAGGAACATGCCATTCAGCATTTATCGACGATCGAGATTTCATCGCCAGAATGATAATAATCGCGCAGTTGATAGGTGGTTGCCCTCATGTGATTCATAATTAAGAACGTGAAAATGTGTGTCCAATCTTGAGAAAGGAGTGGCTGGGGTGATGATGCTTTGTCAAAAGCGAAGTTGCAGATTTCCCGGGCGGATGTAAGCTGGGCGAAAGTAATGACCCTCGGCTCGGGGTCGAGCATTAAAAGATTATCTGTGGATGTAAACTGGGCGAACGACTCTCGACAAGTAAACAAGTCAAAGGTGTAAACTGAGCGAAGGCGAGCATTGAAGCCTCTCCGACGGCCAGTTGTGAGATCTGCGTTGTGCTGATAGTAGTGCCCAGTTGTTTTGTTGTGCAATGTCGTCCGTCAGAGAAATTATTAGTCAGCGGGGTACAATTCTACTGAAAATTGAGGTACTTATCGGTTAACGGGAGGCCACTCATCTATTCAGAAGTCCCAAACAACCTGCTCATTCACGGGATAGTTTCTGGGATTGTTTATCTTTTTTGAGATGCGAGCGCTAGCGAGCATCCAGATCGCTTGACAATGCATTCCACTAATCTATTCAGAAGTCCCAAGTTGGGTAAAGACGCGATTTTTTACAATTCTTTCAAATTTGTTTTACAAAAAAAGCTGAAGGTTGTTTGGGACTTCTGAATAGATTAGTGGAATGCATTGTCAAGCGATCTGGATGCTCGCTGGCGCTCGCATCTCAAAAAAGATAAACAATCCCAGAAACTATCCCGTGAATGAGCAGGTTGTTTGGGACTTCTGAATAGATGAGTGGCCTCCCGTTAACCGATAAGTACCGAAATTGACAACTTTAAATTCAAGAAGCCTGTGAGTCGTTTCATTCACACATTGTCTTTAACGCTGCCCACCCTCACATTTTCGCGTTTGTTGACACGTTGCTGACGTACCAAAAAGAGGTGCAAATAAAAATTAATAGCATTGGTACGGTCGGCGCAACGAAGAACTCGCACACTATAAAAAAACAGATTTTCATTGAAAACCAGCTAATCTTGTACAGATCGAAAGAGATAACCTCCACAGACTTTGTGCAGCGTGTGAGTCACTTCTATAGTTCTGTGAATAAGTAAAGTAGATTTAGTTTTTATTGAGACACTTTGATTCCTGACTTGTGCAACCTATTTGTCACGAGAACAACAGTGATCTCTATTTCGTACTTTCAATGATCTCTGTCTCTCTGTTTCGTATTGACTTGCAATGACGTGCAAAATATACCTCTGTTTCTCACGAGAACACCCTTAGCTCAGTTTACTAGTAGGGGTGAGAACCTTCTTCGCCCCGTTTACATGAGAGGGTTAGTCTGCCTCCGAACCGCTTCGCTCAGTTTACTACGAGGGCCTGGAATTTTTAATCCGATTTGCCCAGTTAACATTTCCCCGATTTCCCGACGGGTCCCTGGGTAGCGATTAGATCGTCGGACTTTCTTTATTCCTGCTAGCTGGGCACACCATAATTACTCATCATTCGTATGTGAGGATCGGTTACTGAAATCCATGAAAAGCCCAGAACTTAGTTGGCAATGAACACATCATCAGCGAGCCAGCTCCCAACTATACCCTCGAGAAATTGATGTGGGAAAAAGTGCAAATTAATGGATGATAACCAGAGGGTCTAACCGCACCTACCCTCATACATCCACCAGACCCTACCTTCCTCACAGATCAGTGGATGCCCAATATAACATTAACCATCAATACCTAAATTAGCATGGTACTTGCTCTTACGATACTATGATCCCCCACTTACAGATCTTCCCCCTGCCACGGGTTTTCCCACACCTCTCATATCCCTCTTAATAAGAGCGTACTAAGGCTAATTTATCCTACTGAACTTACGATGCTGAAATTTGACACTCCGGATGAACAAGGTAAGTATGCCAAAGAGGTGCTACGCAATCAGGACAAATCTATAAGTCGACGGTGCTGTGATTTCACAAGTAGGCACCTGGATCAGCAGTGAGCACTGACGCCAGTTTCGTTTTATACTCTTGTAACGGTCTACGACTCCTACAAATGAACTATCTCTGTAATTTCGTTTTATATCAACCTCCGGTGCTGAAATTTGACATGACGCCACTTTGGTACAATTGTGTGGGAATCATACAGCAGGGAGGAACCTTTTAAAACTAATAATTGCACTCCGCTGCATTACGACGCTGCAATTTGACATGAAGCTTCACAGAGCACTTCAGGCGACGCTACGTGGAAGAGCATGCACCAACTATGTTTATAGTTTGTAGCATGTAAACAAAACGAACCGAGGCATGGACGCACAACTAGCGAGCTCCCTTAATTAGCTAAACTACGTCAATATGATTTGAAATTCACAACTTGCATCAGTAAGCAATGATCGGGTTTTCCATGAAACACTGTGGCGTTCGCTGATTTAATTAAAACCTCGCCAAGAGCAAAACCTCGCATAACGCAAACAGCTCCGCGAAGCCTGACACCGTCGGGGTTTGGTGGCAACATTAATGAAAAATCCGTTAGTAACTACGTTCGCGTGACAATGAGCCCGAAAGCAAGCAACTTTTCAAAGGCCCAAGGTAATTTCAATTTAAATGCAGATATAAAACAAACATACCTACCAGCAGGATGTGAAAATAATATAGCGAGGGAAAAGCTGTAATCTCTATTTCTGCATTTTGGAAGGATGTTGTAAAATTATTGTTTCACTCACTCGTTTGTGAATGAATGGTGAGAGGAGAGGATAAGCTCCGATAGTATACGTTATAGTTACGATAATTTTCGCGTGACAGTACCTGTGGTCACTAAGACACTTTCCAAACAACAGACCATCAACATAATTATTTATATTCACTCAAAAAAGCCGAATTATCGAAAAATGACAGAAAAGGGTACGGAACGGAACGTCAAACGTAGATAGGGAAATTATGACTGCAGGATAGAATAGGGAGGAATCCCATATAATGCCATTTTTTTACTTTTGCATAACACCAGGAAATTACCCAAGTTTTGGATAGTAATTATAAAACGGGGTTACGACTGCAGGATAGAATAGGGTGGAATCCCATATAGGTAATGCAATTTTTTCAACTTTTGAATAAAACCAGGAAATTACCCAAGTTTCTGATAATAATTATAAAACGGGGTGTGTGAAGAGTTCGCGTGAAGATGAGTAGGTATACGCACAAGGGCGACTCCTGAATTTGCGATGCATTTACCCAATCATATAGCTTAGACTTTGCTCTAACACGCACATTTGATGTACGAAATTAATTCCCGAATGTTTTTTACCAATACCTATTCTCCAGTTTTTTGAACAACGGTTGACAAGAAATGTACACCAAAATCAAAAATGTCACACGCATTTTGCATTTTAGACATCAAGGAACAAATCGTCGCTCTCACACCACAATTTGATAATTCAAAATTTGATTTTTTTAATTAATTAATTTTTTTTTAGATAGTAGCCCAGAAGGTACTATTTGCACGCTCTATTATACTATGCTACAACTTGACCACTCAATCAGTAGGTAACTGTTGTGGTTTTACTTGGAAATGTTCAAAGTGGATAACTTGAATATCGCCTCAACGTTTCATGCTGCAACTTGATTTTGTCAATCTGTCTAATTGTTGTACAGTTTTGTAGAACAATTAGCAGTTGTACAGGTTTGTGGAATCAACTGCTACAACGTGAATCACCTAATTGTACTGCGTTGGTAAGTCACCTAGAAGAAAGTTGGAGAAATCCGGCATGCAACAGCTAGACAATAAGATGCTTAAGACGATGCATAAGAACTAGATAATTTCTGACCCCCCACCAAACACTATTTCCATGAAATCAGTCCAATTACAAGAAAGGGGAATTACAAATCACAATAGGGGTTTCTGTCGATCGAGGTTTAACCGAAAACTTTAATGTGAATTTAAAATCAACATGTGATTTTGAAAAAATTCAAACGCATTTTTCTCGAAAGTGCTGATCTAACTGTTGTCTAGTCGTAGTATTGAGGGCGACGAAATTTGAATTCGCATCCTGATCCTCTCGTAACTCCGGTTCTATTATATTCATTTCGATGATATTTTTGGGGAATCAAGCTGGTTGAGTCCCCGATAGTCCCTTGTACATTTCAGAAAGAACGGACAAACAGCAGCGTAACAACAAGCGCGAACAACGAAAGCCGTCTAAACCAAATATTCTGATCCCATCCGATTTTGATGATGTTTTGGAAGGATGGGTATAGAGGTAGGGCCCAAATGACGACCCAATGAGAACACTGTACCACTTTTACCCCCCGGTGCTGCTCTTCAGATTCGAATGAAAATGTCGGAAGTCATACAGTTAGTTACCCACTGTATGAATTCTAAAATTTTCAGCATATAGGCTTTCAGATCGCAGAGATCGGAGCAATAGGCTCTGCTCTCATGCACAACCTTCAAATCATATTCAAGAATAATATGGTACCTAACTGTTTGAGATTATCTAATCAAATTCACCCAAATTTGACAGGCACCTAGGGAGGGCTTTACCTACCTATGAAACTATCCTGTAGTGAAAAACTTTGATATACCTACTTATCAGCTAATTATATGGATTATACTGAACAAAAAACGAAATGGAAATGAAATGGTGGTTTATTGGCAAAATAATTATAAATAAAGTACATGTACACCAACACACATTATCATATACTACTCTTGTGGGAGGGGGGGGGGGGGGGGGGGAATAAATGATGATAAGAATTGTTCGTGTTGGGAAAGCAGCCAGTGACTTGAGGAAAAGTTGTTCGGTCATAACAAGCATTCCAGTTAAATTCATTATAATTCTACTTATATCTATACATATACTGACTAATGATACCTATACATATAATCTTCTATCGCTATCGGGTCCTTAGTTATTAGAAACTCAACAAACCAACAAACAAAAATCTTCTTATAAGCTGTGCTCTTCTTGAACAGAGCGTTGGGTTCTTCAGGTCATAATTCTGGAACTTACGTATATTATAGTGAGTACATAGTGTGGACTTCTATTTCCACGACGACAAATCTTGTAGAGTATTGGTGGTTAACCCTCGATGGGATGAGGGCCGTTTGTGGAATAATAACAGTAAATTTTCACAATATATTTGCTCAACTGTAAATGATTTAGTTTCCGGAAAAATGTTCCTTGATGGGAATCGCCGGGGGAGCCGGAAACCCACCTTTAAGACAGCTTATTGTACTACATTCAATTTTTCCACAGAACTATTTAGTGCTGAGCCCCAGATGTGGATTCCGTATTGCAAAACTTGAACCAAGGCGTCACAAATGAATTTCGGTCTTTCTTTTGACAATACTGTAAGTACGTATTCTTTGAAAAATATAAATAAATCTTTCCAAATTATTCGCGAGCGTTTAAATATGTATGCCCCACCTTAGATTATTTATTGTCGTATGTGACACGACAGATACTTGCGACAAGTGACCATGTCTGCAGGATCGCAATAACAGCCAGTTCCCTATGAACAGCTATGAATAACTACCTGGTTTCGGCTCCTCTCCTTTCCACTCCCTCCCGGACTCTATTAATTTTTAAAATTTGAATTAAGAGTTGACAGGTTGCTGTCGAACCATTTCTGAAGCTTATTGATTATTTTGTTAGCAGAGTTATATATAAACTTGTCCCAAGTTATTATAGATGAACAAAATCGCCGTGTCGTCGGCAAATAAGTAAATATGATCATTAGGCCCTAGGCATCATCTGTGAGGGAGCTTTACTGCCCACCAACTAGGCAGTGTTTTTTCTATTTCAATCAACAAATTTTTTTAAAGAAAATCCGATTACAAAAGGGTAATAAGTGTACCAGTAAAAACCACCAGTCTAATATTGATGATTTATTACGATCATGGTTTGCACGTTTTCGGAAGTCCAGAATGAGATGAGTAGGGCCACTAAGAATTCGTAAAGATTGGATGACGTCAAAACCTTCGTTATTGTTTATTTAAAATTAAAAAAAAAATACTTTCGGAGGGTTGTAACGAATCGTTTACCTACAACACTTGTCAATTTCTCTATTCATAGAGACCATCTTGGATGAATCATCCAATGATAAGTATAAACGCCTTTTGATCGCCGTTTCACCCAGAGTGTACGTGTAGATATATCAAAGATAAGTGATGAACGAGCTCCAGAAATTTCGGATGAGAGTCGTACATTCAATTCTTCGAACCGACGTTCATCCAGAATGAAAGGTGCAGACAACTGTAAACAAGCAGGAACTGAGATCAAAGTTCGTTTCACTTCCTTCGTTTCTCTCGCATTCAGGCCATTCGTCCAATCGCGCTCCAGTTCTTGTCAATATTATACCAACGTCTGATCCGATTATTTCATTACTACGATGTCATTTCAAGTGGAATGACAGCCATCTATAAATTATTTCTGGAGTCGCACCAGCAGTACGAGTGCCTTTGGAATACGAAGTGTCGTGATACAGTAAAAGTAATGTGCGGGATGGAACTTAGTCCTTATTGCTCACTAATTTGAAAATTCCTGGTTTAACCGCAGCGTGATTCTCCACACACGGTTCATACAACACTGGACGTACGCAATGATGACCTGAGCAGTGAAACCACAAAATTTGATAAAAATACGTATACGAGGATGAGTCACTCAAGATCCTGATCATCCTGGATGATCATCAAAACTGAGTGTAAATGGGGCTAAAGATTTCAAGTAGTTTGAAAGCTGAATGAAGAAAAAGCCCTATAGGTGCCTATAAGGAAGTTGTAAGTAGATGATGTCGACCGAAGACACCGAACAGTCTTCGTTCTACTTTCTGGGCACATGTATACTAGTATTTAGGATTTGACTTTTTGCGAAACGAAATCGCGCTTTTCTGAATTCAACAACTAGGTATTCTTGGTAATGTCAGTGAGCCAAAGCTATAATTTCAGCTTCGTTCGCAGTGGAGTTCCGTACAGTTCCAGACAGTTCTGACAAGTTCCGCGCAAGCGCCCTAGTGGTTATGGCGTTCGCAGAACAGGCGTTCGGAGTTCTAGTTCTGAGTCCGCTGTTCGCAGTAATTTTTTCTCCAAGTCCCGAACACGTTCCGAACGCAGTTCTGGAGTTCGGGATTTTTTCTCGAACTGTGGGGACAGCTACGCAAGAGCGCTCTGGTGAGAAGGAGGGAAATGGTTATCATAGCTAACCCCGCCAGATTTTTGGTTTATTATCTGTGAATAATGCACCTGTGTATTCGCTCAGCAAAACAGTTTTATAACACCCCCTCAAAATTTTTTCTTTTACGTTTCAAGGTGCGTAGATTCAGAAAATGCAATGTCCGTCCACCGTATATCCTGCTTCTTCATTTTCTGTCTAAAAAAGTCGTTCTTTCGCACAAATGCTCCATTTGGGCCCTAGTTGTGTCCCGAAACTTTGCCGCCCGATTGGAATATACCCAAGAGTGGAAAATGGGTATAAAAGTAAAGTAGGTATTTTTTGTGTTTTGGTTTATTATTCTGTGAATAATAGGTATACCTATGTATTCGCTCAGCAAAAAACTTTTATAACCCCCCCCCCCCCCCCCCCCTCAAAATTTTTTCTTTTACATTTCAAGGCGTGTAGATTCCAAAAATGCAATGTCCGTCCGCCGTATCGTGCATAACTACTTCATTCATTCATTTTCGGTCTAAAAAATTCGTTCTTTCGCACTCAGGCTCCACTTGGGTCTTAGTTATGTCTCGAAACTTTGCAGCCCGATCCAAATATACCCAGGGATGTTATGAGTGAAAATGGCTATAAAAATAGGTATTTCTTGAGTTTTAGTAACATGAGCTTTTGAGGTATCGTTTTCCATGTTTTTTGGGACGAGAAGACCGAATATGAAGTCGATTTTGGCCGAAGAGTGGAAAACTGAGGTTCTACCAAAGGCTTAGCTCCCAAGTTGATTTTATATGGAGTCAAAAACCTGGGAAATCGTCTGAAATCACCATCAATTTGTATAATAACACTAGAAAAAGTGTCAACACGTGAATCAAGACGATTAAATGGCACTACCAATGATCAAAGATAATTTGAAAAAAAGGGGGGTACCTACCTAATTCGTGTTTTTGGGGACCGAAATGAGTGGAAACCACCGGAAATAGCTATTTCAATTATATCACATGAAAGAACCAATGAATGAACAGCCAAAATTTATGTAGGTGTGTCCAGTAGAATAATAAACCCATGTGAAAAGGACTTTGCAGCGTTTTTTGTCTTTCATTCACGAAAGACGCAGGTTATCCTCTAGTAACGTTGACAGTTCCAGATTCGATGAGCGTTCGCAGTGTTGCGGAATTCGGAACCCCGTTCAGAACTTGCGGCGGCCATATTCCATAACTCCTCGAGTTCGGAACAGAGTCCCGATTTTTACTGCGAACGAACCTTTCATCTTCGAGGCAGACACCGCCGGGGATGTCGCAGCTCGTGGCCCGAAACCCCACAAACGGCTAAATCATTGAACGCTGTCGACTAAGGTCTACAAGCAATGTTTGCTGTTTCCGGACGTTTTTCTGGAATTAATAGCCTCCCCAAGAGAAGATGAATTGTGTGATGTCCAGATGTTCGTAGAAATGAACTCATTGTCAGAGAGGTATCGCTGTGGAGAGCACGCCTCGAGCCAGCTGTTCTGAGCACTATGATTGATGAAAACATTCGGCCTGTAGCTCCCGATACCCTAGATTATGTATGTACTGAGTCTTGGTGGTAGTAGTGGTATCTAACTATGAAATAGTTAGATCGAAATAATAAATTTATACCTACACATTTTATTTAAAGAAACAACATTTTCAAATGGGCCAAACGTGTGCTGAATAATATATTATAATTTGATAATTTTCTTTTTTAAACGAATTATTTTTCCTGATAACCTAATGGCAGAGCTGACATGTGACAGATACCCAGAACAAAACGCTCCGAACTCAGCCCATGCTGGATTACCTACTTGAAATCCCCTAAATTTTCCCTTGGTGTTGTACCTTAGAATCTCAAA
This sequence comes from Leptopterna dolabrata, assembly GCA_954871275.1. Classification (NCBI taxonomy): domain Eukaryota; kingdom Metazoa; phylum Arthropoda; class Insecta; order Hemiptera; family Miridae; genus Leptopterna; species Leptopterna dolabrata. Next base: position 51,336,682 of record OX940978.1, on the reverse strand, counting down.
AATACCAACCACACCTAGTAACACTCAAATACCACACCTGTAGGCTCCAAATCAGTACCACATCTTCCTAATGAGTTGGATGACACCTCAACGAAAAATGGAGCGGAAAGGTCCATCGGCAGCCGAAACTCCGAGGCAAGTGGGCAGAAGCTGAGAGCACAACGATTTCAATAAAACCTGACGGCTCTGAACAGAAGGAAATTGGCCGTACGTGACAAGTCAAGTTCAGAGGCTTTTTCTCAGGGCGATTTCCCGAGGGTGATTCTACTCACAGAAGAGGTCACAAGGGACGAGGGGATTTTTATCGATTTATGTAACGCACATGCAGTTAAAAGAAAAACGATACGGATTTACCTTGCTAAGGTAAATCACAAGGTAAGCAAAAACATCTGAATAGGAGAAAAGAACTCGTTACGGGCGGAATTATGACCCTGGTCTTATGGGATGAATCAATTTCAAAATTTATTATTGCAATGGAAATTATGTGCAAAAAACAGAAACCGTGCAACCCTCAATCTCTGGTTCGATTTATTTATTTGAAGAAATGTTCAGAGATCATGCAGAGGCGGTCCCTGACGATTTCCTACTATTTCCACAGACAAACTGAGCAGCAATGGTTAATCCGCTAGTTCTAAAATGGATACCTTGCAACGCCCACATCCCCGGATAATTTTGTCAACGGCCATTCGACTAGAATGATACAGCCTTAAATGTGTCGCAATGTAGAGCAGGGGCTTTGCGTCCATAAGGCCACTTGGGCCACTGCCCCGGCATCCAGAAACACAAAAAACTCCAAAAAAATGCCAACCATTTGTTCAGCTGGCATTCGAATTTCCCTCCGTATACTGTACCCTAGCATTTTTCACGAAGTTCAACAGCGACTCGACAGAGTTCTCTCTCTCTATCTGTCCCAACCTATGTCTGGCATGGCTGCGGCCAAGACAAGTAACTGTGAAGAAGAAGAAGACAGAGTTCTCTGGCTATGGATATTCGAGCATTTTATCGGAATATAGCTACAGTAATCGATGTCTTGCAATCGAAATCAAAACCTAAGTTTTTGAAACTAATAGGTCCCGGGACCGGGTGTTAATATGGCAACGGAGAAAAGTGGTCCGTCTGCGCAAGCTCAGTAGAGTAAAAATTCGGTTAGCTCCGCCTCTTTTGGGCCCGTGGCCGACATTTCCATCCAAAAATCGTATGTGTTCACAATCGATTGGATTGTTTCAATTCATTTTGTTATCTCGATACGAGATGCTTGTACTTCTATCTGTCCTCCCCTAAAAATTCTTATCACTTTCGCCGTTCTGTTCCTATGTTGAGTTTTCAATTTTCTGCTTACGTTTCGAATTTTGTATGTTCCCATTCGAGTTCCCGGGACAGATTTGGATTTGCGATAATTAAGTGCGTTGTGTCCTGTCTGTGGTCTTGTGGATTGATCGACATCAACATACACAGATAAGTACCTAGCTTCTAGTCTGATTCTCCATCCAAGTAGGTACTGGCCGGCGGGTCATTACTTCGTTGTATTTTAGTCTAGTTCGTTGTTTTTAGTTGTTGTTAAGTTTATTTGCTTCTGTATTTTTGTACCTCATGAATTCGGTGGCTAACTTACAGTCAAAATCTTCGACGTTTTCCTACGAAGATAGAGTGATGATTAAGTTTAGGAAGAGATAGGCCTTTGCTGAGTATTAGTCAGTATGAAGCTATAGAACTTTTAGCTTCTGGTAATCCCGGGTACTGGTCAGAACTATTGTGAACACAGTGCTTACATTCTGACTTGCTAAGAGCTGCGGTTGATTAAAATCCACCCATTTCTCATAAGAAGACTCCACTGTTGGAAAATATTTACATGTATTTTGTAGAAAAAGCTGTTAATCTGTGTTCCGGTTTGGTGGCCTACCATTTTCAGAGCCCACGCACCGCTACTGATGTAGAGTAACGGAAGAATATCAGATCTTGCGCAAACTTAATTTCTTGTTTTAAACTTCATAGGTACTTTTTGTGGATACCTCGTCAGTTTTCGCTTATGCTACATGTAGAGGGTTTTGTTTCCATGTGTAGGTTATAGTAAAAACTGAAGATGCAACAGAGAGTTATACGAATCAAAGAAACTAGAAACGATGTTTATAGATGTGAGGAAGAAATAATATTCCCCACCCACTTGGCAGACGTTTTTTCTCGAGGGTTTAGGTTGATAACATCAGGGCGCCCTTCTGCCAGAAGGTAGTAGAAACAATGAGTTTTCTGGTTTCAAATTTAGTGGGAAACTGCAATGAAACCCCAGGCCCTACAATACTCCTAGGTCCAGGGCTGTCCATATCAAATGAATCGTTGTGCTGTCTGTTCCGCTTCCTCTACCGTATTTTTACTGATGAATTTCGATGAACGTAGAACTACGATTATATGTTAAAAAGAAAAAGAAAAAAAAAGCTCTTCTAGCTAATAACTAATAAAGCGAATAACCCTTGTGAAAACTAGGATGGTAAATGAGTATAAAAAAGAAAAAACAAAGCTGACTTCCAAGCGTTACAGGAGGTTGGCTTTGACGGGGAAGGACGGGAGGGTGAGCAACAGCTCAAAACTAATATTCTGAAGGAAAGCTTCCCAGCGCATCATTACAGCGTTGCCAATTCGTTTTGGGAGTGCTGCAACACCGCATTCACCATCTGCCCAAGGTTGTTGAAAATAACCTCCAGGGACAGAACGCATGGATAGTATAGGGGGGAGCATCCATGATAAGAGCCGCAGCTGTCCTTTCACTACCTGCCGGCAGAGAGCAGCAGAAGCCTGAGCCCCTATTTTGACGCCCTTTTTCAAAAATCGTTGAAATTTATTAGCAATTTTGCTCGCTCATTTTACAAGTTATAACTACGTTCATTGAATTTCATTATTTACTAGCCTTTCGAAAATCCCCCTACGTAAGGCATTTTCATTTAAAATATGGCCCAATTTAAAATTTTATTTTTGTTCAAATTTGATGAATTTTTGTGATCGGTTGACGTAGGGCTAATTCCCAGCTAATATAGTGAATTTACAAGTTTTTTCCACAACTTTAAGTAAATCACAGCCTGAGAAAACTTGTAAATAGTTTTCAACGCAGGGTCTGCAGGCCCTTAAGTGGAGTATGAACTCCAAAACCCGATTGGATATTCTTTCAAAAGCTTCTACATGCTAGTTTACCTGCTACTACACGTACGGTACCTACGCCTTGCACGAATGCAAAATACAAGGCGACCCGAAGCAATGAACGTTCTGCATTGTCCCCACATCCAAAGGGAACCACCAACATATGCACCCGATGCCCGCCCTTTTCACGTTATTATAGGATCCGATTTGTATTCTGTTTTGTTGTTCCTACTGTCACCAAAGCGGAATTCCGTCCAGTTCAATTACAATATTGATGCAGACTCTGCGGGGGGAAAAATGCAACCGCGGTAAGGTTCTCTGTTTATTTATTTGAATAGGCTACGGCTGAACAAGCAAAAATCTATATAGACAAGTGAACAAATAACGTAAATTTATACGTTGGAGAATGGGTTTAATAGTTTTCTCTTCGTGTTTCATTACAATTCAAGTTAACGCTCAGTTGGAAGGTACTTATAAGAGCGTTATTCATTTAAATTACCCGGTTAGCCGGTTTCCAACTACCAAATAAATCTGGGCAGAGAACGCTGGGTTTTCAAAGGAAACGCGTAGCACATCCGCAAACGAAACTTAGGGAGTCGGTTTAATATGAATTTCACATGAGACCAAATATGACAAACTCCATTTCAACGCATCAAAACTGGTTCGACCGACCGAAGGACCGAAAATGACCGAAAATTCGTGGTTTTGCTTATACAGATATCGAAATTTGTAATGAAAAATATTTTAGTATAACTACTGCAGGTGATGTTAAGAGAAAGTGCGGATATTGGAATTGAATAATATTGTAAACGCTATTCTTTTCACGGATTATTCTTTGGTGTACTTTATTAGTCCGGAGTCGAGGCTGAAATCGGTGACCATCGAGTACAAAAGGTTTGATATTTTTTGAGCACCTGATTATTATCACGCATGGCTTTATGAACTCGAGTTGGTTGTTCCGATATGTTATTCCATTTGAAGAACGATGGTTACTCTGGATTTCGTTGATAGGTACTTTTAACTTGAACAAACGCTATGCTTCATGAATAACAACAAATAATTAATTATTGAATTATTGACTCCCGCGCATTTTTATGACAGGCAGGCCGGCTGCAGTACTCGACTGCGGTAACCGGACAACTTGTACGGTCGAGGGTCCGCCTATTGTTGAAAATGGAACTCCCGGACCAAAAGGAACAGTTCGCGGATGAGAAGGTCAACGAACAGTTACAGTGTCTTGACGTCACAAGGATAGTGGAAGAATGATGAGATTGGCCTTAAGGGCGAAAAGGGTGACAAGATGTCCGGGAATCGATATTCCTGCTCTACTTGTCTTCTTTTCTGGTATTTTCGAAGGCATTAAACAGTCTTGTTACATACCTAACATTACATTCCACTAATCTATTCAGAAGTCCCAAACAACCTGCTCATTCACGGGATAGTTTCTGGGATTGTTTATCTTTTTTGAGATGCGAGCGCCAGCGAGCATCCAGATCGCTTGACAATGCATTCCACTAATCTATTCAGAAGTCCCAAACAACCTGCTCATTCACGGGATAGTTTCTGGGATTGTTTATCTTTTTTGAGATGCGAGCGCTAGCGAGCATCCAGATCGCTTGACAATGCATTCCACTAATCTATTCAGAAGTCCCAAACAACCTGCTCATTCACGGGATAGTTTCTGGGATTGTTTATCTTTTTTGAGATGCGAGCGCTAGCGAGCATCCAGATCGCTTGACAATGCGAGCGGCGGAATGGGTACTAAACTTCTTGTACACCCACCGTCTGACTGAACCCTTGTGGCAGTTCGTGGTTTTCTTATCTTGCGAATTGACCCTCTCTAATCCCCTCTAATGGTCGTAACACAGTGTATAAATAACCGTCTTTAAATATTGCTTCCGAGTCTGCGAAGCAGCGGAAGCCTTGTGTTCACTTTCGTGAGCCAAAAAATTTTTGTCTTCAGAAATCAAAATTTCCACTTGCATTTTGCGTTTCAAAGCCTACTGAACAAATTTGGTTCCGTGTCTGTCGGTCTGTGAGTCTGTGAGTCTGTGAGTCTGTGAGTCTGTGAATCTGTGAGTCTGTGAGTCTGTGAGTCTGTCCGCATTTCCTTGTTACAGCCATAACTTCCACGATTTTGAATTGATTCAGCTCAAATTTTGAGGGATGGTGCGGATAAGGCCCCTTGAGGTCCCATACAAATTTCAACATGATTGATCCAGCGGTACGCCCTGCGCATGCGCTCACGTTAAATTCAACAAACACGCATAACTTTCACAATTTTGATTCAATTTCCCTCAAATTTTCAAGGGTTGTTTGGACAAGGCCTAGTGAGTTCCAGTATGAATTTCAGCATGATCGGACCCTCGGTGCGCTCTGCGCATGCGCTGGCGTGAAATAGATTGAATTTCCTTGTTACAGCCGTAGTAACCAAAGATTTCACCCAATTTCAATGTAATTCTCAGGGATTAAGCGGGTAGGGCCCATTGAGGTCCCATATAAATTTCAACATGATAGAGCCAGCGGTTCGCCCTGCGCATGCGCTCTGTCTGTCTGTCTGTCCTTCTATGCACGGCCAAACGGCTCGACGGATATCGACCAAATTTGGCACGAATATCCAGTAGGCTCCCAAGTTGTGCAACGTCGCATTTTCAATTCCCTGACCATAGCGGAACTATGGTCGACCATGGTCAACTCCTGAATGGCTTGACGGATATCGACCAAATTTGGCACGAATATCCAGTAGGCTCCCAAGTTGTGCAACGTCGCATTTTTAATTCCCTGACCATAGCGGAACTATGGTCGACCATGGTCAACTTCGTTAATTGAAATGGTAACCCCTATTTTTTATCGCGTATCCGTAATCTACGTGAAATTCTATCTACGATCGACCCTTCGGACTACCCCCGCGGTCGACCATAGCGCATCCATGGGCCCCTCCATGGTCGAATCCCGAATTGCTCAACGGATATCGACCAAATTTGGCACGAATATCCAGTAGGCTCCCAAGTTGTGCAACGTCGCATTTTTAATTCCCTGACCATAGCGGAACTATGGTCGACCATGGTCAACTCCTGAATGGCTTGACGGATATCGACCAAATTTGGCACGAGTATCCAGTAGGCTCCCAAGTTGTGCAACGTCGCATTTTCAATTCCCTGACCATAGCGGAACTATGGTCGACCATGGTCAACTCCTGAATGGCTTGACGGATATCGACCAAATTTGGCACGAATATCCAGTAGGCTCCCAAGTTGTGCAACGTCGCATTTTTAATTCCCTGACCATAGCGGAACTATGGTCGACCATGGTCAACTCCTGAATGGCTTGATGGATATCGACCAAATTTGGCACGAATATCCAGTAGGCTCCCAAGTTGTGCAACGTCGCATTTTTAATTCCCTGACCATAGCGGAACTATGGTCGACCATGGTCAACTTCGTTAATTGAAATGGTAACCCCTATTTTTTATCGCGTATTCGTAATCTACGTGAAATTCTATCTACGATCGACCCTTCGGACTACCCCCGCGGTCGACCTTAGCGCATCCATGGGCCCCTCCATGGTCGAATCCCGAATTGCTTTTCACGGCCAAACAGCTCAACGGATATCGACCAAATTTGGCACCAATATCCGGTAGCCTCCCAAGTTGAACGTAGGCGCATTTTTAATTCCCTGACCATAGCGGAAATATGGTCGTCCATGGTCAACTCCTGAATGGCTTGACGGATTTTGATAAAATTGGGCAAAAATACCCGGTAGGGTATGGGATTTTTCCGTCGTTTGTTGGTTCCACGATACTGCGTACAGCGAATCTCGGATAGCGAGCGAAGCGAGCGGTCAGGCTAGTTATGTATAATGGACGTAATGTATTATGGAAGTCATGTTATGTATAATATGTATATTTCATGTAATGTTATGTTATGTAATGTAATGTTATGTAATATGTATATTTAACGTTATGTAATGTTATGTAATGTTATGTAATGTAATGTAATGTAATGTAATGTAATGTAATGTAATGTTATGTTATTTTGCTTCCGAGTCTGTTCTATTTTATAATGGGTCACTCTGATTGTGACGAGGAAGCTCCTGTGCCATCACCTTGGCAGTGTATTTTTTTCTGTCGTTTTGCGACTTCAACACACAATTCGAGGCTTCCATTCTGATGACTGGATTGATACTAGTTCAATATTCTTAGGTCCAAACTCTAGTTAGATAATTATACTATGCTAGTAGGCCGTGGTAGATAATGTAAACATTCGTAGGTAGGTACCTAGGTCCCAATGCACGTGCGAGATCTTAAGAGTAGCTGTGATGGGAACAGTACAAGTTGTCCGGGTATTTCCAACGTCCAGAGCCGCGAGTTGTGACAAAATAACAGTGACTAGGAGGAGCAGAGGAACAGTACAAGTTGTCCGGGAGTCCTCGTCGCAGGTATTGACAGTACAAGATGTCCGGGAATCCTTGGGGCTTTCCCGAGGGGGGCTCGAGAGCAGGTATTAAATACGTCCTGATCGAAGGCACAATTTTGACGTCTGCTCTTGAAATGCAACCAGATCGAAGTGGCAGACGTGTGTTTCTAGGCTGATATCCACACAGAAAGCACACACAAAATTTCAGTCATCAACTAAAGAGTTAAATTTTGGTGCATTTTTGTCGCATTTTAAATTTCGTCTGCCGCTAATGTGCCGCGGTTTCAGCTTACAGACGTGGACCTTCGTCGTTAGGAATATGATACCAATCTATAGTGACCAGGTTTCAACTCGTCCACGCCCATTTTTGCACAAAATTGGCCACTTTTTTATCCCGTCTGCTGAGCGAAGGCCGCAGGTAATGAATAGCCGACGATGCTTTTTTCAACTAACTAGTTATTCACAAATGAGTGATGAATGTTTTAAACGTCAATTAGTAAGTCAGTCAAATTTTTACGAATTTTTCAGCAAAATATAATAGCGCCTGCTAAATTTTAGCAGCGCGCATGGCGTGGCAGACGTGTGTTTTACTGTTGTCCATGGCTAGCCGAATTTACTCTTTCAACTTCTGGTCGTCAACTAGTAAGTACAAAAAACGGTCCAAATTCGCCGAACTTGAATTCCGTCTGCCCACTTTGGGCAGCGAGGTGGGGGTGACAGACGAGTGAAATTGAAGTCCACAGAGGGTAACGAACGAGAAAAATTCAGTTCAAGCCATCAACTAGTGAGTCAAAGAATTTGCCATTTTCTAAAATTTTGAATTAAGTAATTTCTTTAAGCGTCGGTTTCAGAGTGGCAGACGTCCATTTTTTTTACTTTACCTTTAGGACATATTTGAAGAAAAAAAATCGAACATTACCTACTCGACGGTCACCGATTTCAGCCTCAGCTCCTGGACTATATGGGCGGGTCAGCCTGAATCAATAATATCAGCGCTTCGTCTTGATTAGAGGAACTAATGTATTTCGCCACTCAATCATAAATTTATTAAGATTAATGACATAACTGCATGTGTTATTATACACATATACAACCATGATGAAGCGGTGAAATCGGCTCTGAATTTTAGATGTTGAACTCGGACATCGTTCATATAAAGCAGATGCTAAATACCGCCGATTGGGCAGGGACAATGGTTCGAAGTAGATTGACATTGTCGACAGTTGTGCCAAAGTGTTGGGTTACCATGAGCGTATGATGAAGGGAGGAGGTTAGTCAACTGTACAAAGATACTGATATGACATTGCTCCATCTAACCCTACTGACCTAAGAATTCTATAGAAAATGACATCTATACCATTTTTGAAAAAAAAAAATGCACACAGAAAATAATGGAGTGGTATGCCAAGAGATTTATAACAAGGATCCTTTCCCAGATTTGATTTTAATGAGATCGAGATAGAGTTGCAGGTTAGTTCAGACTTCACCAAGTACAGTGACGTTTTTTAGTAACTATTTCAGCCTCGATATTCCGAAGCAGAGAAGAAAGTGATTACGGTGGTATAATCCACTTTACCTAACCATGGGGCGACGGTCATAAATTATTCGGCGTTATGGAAATGGACACAATAGCCGCGGAAGGAGACCCGAGAAAGCTGGGGGAGCAACGTAAACGTACGTTTTAACCATTTGTCACAGTTAATAAGCGCGGATAAAGGTGCAGGTCCCTACCCGGCGATCCACGTCTAATGAGAAGATGGATGTTGGCGCAAGAGGATTCAACAGTAAGCGGAAATTCTGAATGTTGATGAAGGTATATTAAATCACTTAGAATATGAGGTACGCAATAAATAAGTAGGTAAACGTAAGTCCTCCAGTAATCCAACCCCACCGCGAGGTGGACACACAAACACGATAGTAGGTATGGTACTAAGCCACAAAAGTATTGTTTTTGGGCCCAAAAGGCAAACGGTTTTGGGCAAATGAAATTTGAAACTCTCTAGAGTTTCAAATTTCATTTGACGCAGTACATTATTTTGGCTCACAAGACGCGCGTTTGGATTATTCTATAAGACTGCCGGTTCCTCCTGGTTGGTGGTAATGTCTATAGCATGGATATTTACCAATACGAAATCAGACACAATAGACATTCAATCGACCGTAGAATGACTCAATTCGGTTAATAATAGACGAATTTTGTGTAACACTACTTTAGTTCCTAACTCCTCTCTTCATTTGATTATGCTATAATAGTGTATTTTGCCCTTAAAAAACTGCCAAACCAAGAACAAGGTTTCGGAAGTTTCCGATTAGTTGTGTGTGGTACAATAATTTCAAGAGAAATGTCTATTTTTCAAAATGAACAGAAATTGTCTGTTCATTTTTTTTCCCCCTTTCACATATAAACCAGTATTACCGATCGCTATGCAGTACGGTTCGAGTATGGGGTAAGAAGTGTTCCAATAGATGATAAGAGAAATGGGTGGTTTAGTGAAGATTTCGCCCTATTACTCTAGGATTTTTATAATTGCTTCGTTACACATGTGCAGATGATACCAGTAATAACCTCATAGAACGGAAAGTTTCAGATTGCCCACCTCAACGGCTAAAGCTAAAGCAAAATTAAAACAATCAAATACTTAGATACCTTTTTTAAATATATAAATACTTAGATACCTTTTTTAGAGTATTGGCTTATACTTAGTGTCGTGGTTCCTCCCAGACCCACAACTATAATTGCATTCGCCAACTTTAGATCTCGCAAATAAACACGCAGAAGTGGGGACGAAAGACGCAGGAGGTAGAAGCCCAACCTGGGTCCCCACCATCCCCTAACAGCTAGGGGATGGAGGGAGACAGCCACCGGGTCTACAAATACCCGGCGCCTGCCTCTTTTTCCTCATTCTACGCTTTCTCTAGCCGCTGGCTACTCTCTCTCTTCCTAACCCTGCCTCTCTCTCCAATCCTCAAAAGATGCTGTGCATGGTGGTGGTCCGCCCATAACCAACAGCCAAACAACCTTAAAAGATCCCAGGAAAGGGTGGTGATTCGCTCATAACCCGCCTGGGCATATCCCAAAAGATCCGGGTGTTGGTGGTGGTCCGCCCATAACCTTACCCGGCAGCATCCCTCAAAATAAGATCCCAGGAAAGGGTGGTGATTCGCTCATAACCCGCCTGGGCATATCCCAAAAGATCCGGGTGTTGGTGGTGGTCCGCCCATAACCTACCCGGCAGCATCCCTCAAAATAAGATCCCAGGAAAGGGTGGTGATTCGCTCATAACCCGCCTGGGCATATCCCAAAAGATCCGGGTGTTGGTGGTGGTCCGCCCATAACCTACCCGGCAGCATCCCTCAAAATAAGATCCCAGGAAAGGGTGGTGATTCGCTCATAACCCGCCTGGGCATATCCTCACACCGCTCGAGATGAACCCCTCAATTTAAATTCATCACACTTAGTAAGTATAGTGCTCATACATATTATGAGTCAGCAGTCAACGAGGTTTCGCAGGACAAATAAAGGTTATAACATACTCCGTTCTATAATAACGTTTTGTTAATTTCCTTGCTTGGTAATTTAAATCGTTCACTGATGAGCAACGCTACACGTATGCGATAACCGTAGCAAGACTTACCTAACTAATTATAATAGGTATTAACTAGGACAAAATCAAATAAAAAAAATGACGAACCACATAGCAAAGGAATTAGAAAGAAAATGGCACCCTTTTCTGGACACCTGTGAGTTTATGTTCGTCACTGTCACATTTTAGCGACACGACCTTTCCCTCAATCTTTCTTTGTTCTATGTACCTATAATATTTCAACCAGGCTTCTGCTCTAGACGAGGTTCCTGAGAATGGAGGGTGTAGGTGGTTTCACATTTATCACCTAGTCAAGTATCACCCGTCTTTTCCACCATGACAAAACAAACTGGGGAGCTAAATTCAAACTTGCTGCGGAAGAGGTGACGCTGAATCTATCAAGTGCGCGTGGGACAGCATACAGTTCACGAGGAGTTTCCAAACCGCAGCCTCATTATCCTGTAATTTTGATAGGTACCTAAGTGAAGCTTCTGTTACGTACGTACGGTTTCCGTCGTTATGACTGAAGATCATGAATCTGGACTTGATGAAGTCAAGCATGTCGTGAGGTGAAGGTACTGAAGAAGCTGACGCCGGGGCGCGTAAAAAAACCGTACAATACAAACAAAAGTACCTGATGTTGAAATTAGTGAAAAGGTTGAAATGTACTGCAACTGTCGACGTTATTTTGAGCCACCACATAAACTGTCACGATGTAACCTTCCATTACCCTGTAGGTAATGGCGTGATAACGGATACCGGATGTTACCGTATGTAAAATAAAACTAAAAAAAAACCTCAGTCATGCAGCATGGCTATAAGAGCGAATTTTCGAAGAAATAACTGATTTTATGTAAAACTGTTTTATCTCAAGAAATAACCACGTTCCTTCATCTTAAAAGTGCTCCAGTTTGAGAACGGAATGAGATATCGCAATTCTGATTTCACCATCGTGTTCAGCGTACAAAAACCTTTAAAATGAGGTGTCACTTGTCAGACTGTTTCATTTTGGGAATTTTTGGGTAATTTTTCCCCCTTAAACTCCCCAAAACTTCCCCTTAGAGTGACCCGATTCTGCCCATCTACGAACTTAGCCTGTCGATTGCCAAGACAGATTTTTCGTGCAAATTTGAACTTTTTATCTCAATTCTGTCGAGAGTTATCGTCTGGAATGACACATACATATATAAATATATAAATATATATATATATATATATATATATATATATATATATATATATATATATATATATATATATATATATATATATATATATATATATATATATATATATATATATATATATATATATATATATATATAATATATATATAAATATATATATATACATATAATTTTTGGTGTCTTTCGGCAGTGAATTCAGGATGGTCTGAAACGGATTTTGGTATAAAAATCTTTCGGAAATTCGAGTTTTAAAAATTTTGGACCGAGAACAATAGCTTCCTTTTCTTCGAAAATTCGCTAATAGGGTACAATGGTGAAAGGCACAAAACGGAAGTTGAAGACGAAATTTCGTGAAATTTCTAATTGATGTACAGATAGGACTACTTTAATAATTCATGTTGGATAAATGGGATTATTCACATGTGTCAACATTCACGGAATGTATCTGATCTTAAAATGTACCGTTAGGTTTATTAAAATATTCATTCATGTTTCAGATGGGGTGGCCGATGAACTCACAAGTGTAGAAATGAGTTTGGGAGGTACCTATAACTAGTTTAAGCTTTACATCGAAGTACAGTTTTCCTTTGCATTCACGGTTGTGGCTACGAGCCCACCGTTGAAGGCAGAAACGTTACTCAAAACAATCAACCAAGGGCGACTATGTACTATTTCACAAAGCATCTTCAATATTCTTGTCAACTACTGTTTACTTAGTAGGGAATAATGTAGCGGCGGAACCAGGGAGCCCCCCACCACCAAGGTGTAGGTTGCACTTGACATTTTGATGAATTTTCTACAACCCCGGCCCCCTCCTACCATTTCAAGCTTGCACTTGATGTGATTGAGTTTACTATGATGGAAGTGCTACTGATGATATTGTACCTAATTGAAATTTATTGTGATACTGGTAGGTATTAGGTTGTGAGTCTGTGTTTTTGCGTGATTTTTAAATGATGTTATCATAATTTCTTTTTTGAATCAGTTATGTATTGTATTATCATTATTAAATAATTCTTATTTATTGTTATTATTATATCGCTATTATTTATTATCATTATTAGGTAAATAATTCTTATTATTGTTGTTATCATTATTATATAGTTTTTTTAAATTTTATTATTAGTTGCTTTTACTATCTTAAATGTAGGTCATTGTTTTGTTGGAGCTAGGGACGCAGGCGCGTCCCGCCCACCAAGAAATACCAAGAACACTGTTTACACGACAGAACAAAAGTAGAGTACACTACAAGGCGCCAGAAACAGGAGTAACTACACTTTGCGGCGCCAGAACAAGGGTAAGACCATTAAGTTTTTGTCTTGAAAATTGATTACATAATTTCATTTTTTACCTGTGAAACTTTGGAAATTTGTTGAAAAATGGAGCTCTATACGATAAGATGAAGGGCTCAATTTAATCTCATTCTCCGCACATGTCATTTCCTACACCATTTACTTGTTCCTATAACTGATGAGCCCAATGACGTTTAAAAATTAATAAAGTGGTTTTCCCATTCCTGTTAGCAGGGATAAGATCCATTCGAGGGTACGTGGTAAATTCTAATTTCCCCCGATTCGGGACGAGCAAATCTAATTAACAGGACTACGAATACCTACTATACTTGAAATATGAGCATTTTAATAAGGATTCTAAGAATTTTGAAACCAACCGCACTCTCTAATGACGAATAGTTGTTCTTTTGGTTTATTATTTTTAATAATGAACCTTTGGAATCGAGCATGAAAAACATTAAGATTTAACCCCCCTCCCCCCTTACGGTTTACGTTTCAAGGTACGTAGAATCGAAATGCAATTAAAAAAATTTCTGCCTGTCCGCCGTACTTCGCACTTTTTGCTTCCGAGTCTGCGAAGCAGCGGAAGCCTTGTGTTCACTTTCGTGAGCCAAAAAATTTTTGTCTTCAGAAATCAAAATTTCCACTTGCATTTTGCGTTTCAAAGCCTACTGAACAAATTTGGTTCCGTGTCTGTCGGTCTGTGAGTCTGTGAATCTGTGAGTCTGTGAGTCTGTCCGCATTTCCTTGTTACAGCCATAACTTCCACGATTTTGAATTGATTCAGCTCAAATTTTGAGGGATGGTGCGGATAAGGCCCCTTGAGGTCCCATACAAATTTCAACATGATTGATCCAGCGGTACGCCCTGCGCATGCGCTAACGTTAAATTCAACAAACACGCATAACTTTCACAATTTTGATTCAATTTCGCTCAAATTTTCAAGGGTTGTTTGGACAAGGCCTAGTGAGTTCCAGTATGCATTTCAGCATGATCGGACCCTCGGTGCGCTCTGCGCATGCGCTGGCGTGAAATAGATTCAATTTCCTTGTTACAGCCGTAGTAACCAAAGATTTCACCCAATTTCAATGTAATTCTCAGGGATTAAGCGGGTAGGGCCCATTGAGGTCCCATATAAATTTCAACATGATAGAGCCAGCGGTTCGCCCTGCGCATGCGCTCTGTCTGTCTGTCTGTCCTTCTATGCACGGCCAAACGGCTCGACGGATATCGACCAAATTTGGCACGAATATCCAGTAGGCTCCCAAGTTGTGCAACGTCGCATTTTTAATTCCCTGACCATACCGGAACTATGGTCGACCATGGTCAACTCCTGAATGGCTTGACGGATATCGACCAAATTTGGCACGAATATCCAGTAGGCTCCCAAGTTGTGCAACGTCGCATTTTTAATTCCCTGACCATAGCGGAACTATGGTCGACCATGGTCAACTCCTGAATGGCTTGATGGATATCGACCAAATTTGGCACGAATATCCAGTAGGCTCCCAAGTTGTGCAACGTCGCGCTACAGCCTCACAGACGTAACGGATCGAGCTACGTCTACAAATTAATTTATTTGAATGACTGTGATTATGATGCCTGATCGTGTGGTACATTGGCAAGACACCAATTTATTGTTATTTGTTACAAAGATTAAATAACTTGCGAATTGCTGTTTATATTCTAGGTATATGAAGGTCGGGGGGGGGGGGGGATCTACCTGCGTAATATTTCCGATGATATAAATAGGCTAATACCTATAATTAATAGGTATTAATAGATTAATGTGAACATATGCAGAATTACGTAAATCCCGTCAATTAAATAGTACCTACAGAATCATTATTTGAATGTTTTATACATTGGTAAAAAGGTAATCTCTCGTCGTCCCCCCTCCCTCCACCACAAACAAACTTTTGGATCCGCCACTGTGAAACCCAGTGGAGCATTCAGTAGTAAATGCGTTAAAATAACAACAGGCGGAAGAAAAGCTGGAAGACTGCAACATAAAGATTTAGGTACCTACCAAGGTAAGTAACCCAAACCTATCGCTGCCAGTTATCTCACTGCCCTGCCAACGACCTTTCCTTCCGAATCCAACAAATCTATCGCCCCCGCCAAAATGACCAACTCAAGCCAATTACGGTCAAAGGAAGTGACATTGCAATCCTACTAGTCTTTGTTCAAAGTGCACATCCACAGTCAACTTCTATTCAACTAGACATTGTAAACACATACACCTGATTTACGTAGTACGTCACACCCCAAATAATAAACTTATTCACCTGATTGGTATCAACATAATCATTATAATAATTTGTATGATGGTGAGATATCTCCAGTAAATCGACAACAATTCTGACGTAACAGTGAACGTATTGGCAGTCCGACAGCTCAAGGTTAACAGATAAAAAGTTGGTGTTCCATAGCACACGATAGTTGGCGCTATAATTAACTATAAAGCTGGGCACTCGGTCAGTCGCAATACGTATACTTACAGGAAACAGGGAGCCAGAGGAAGCAGGAAAATTCTATTGTGAACCAGTGCACGAGTTATTCTGAGCAGAAACTCCGATCATGACCTACTGATTGCGAAACACTTCAAAAGTAGACTGCGGAAGCAATATATCTATGCAGTGATAATTACCTTGAGCTGATGAGCGGTAACTACGTAGTGCAGGAATACATTTACATTCAGCTATATAAATAAACACTTGTTGTGCTCATGTTTAGAGATGTTTGATATGGGCATAGGGCTAACTGAATGGTTGATATGGGTATGTTACTAGATTACTGGAGATCAGCAGCATTTCTACAAATCGTTTGACTCACCAAGTTTTGCTTACCAAGATTTCATCCACACAGCAAAAATTTAAACAAAGACGCTTTAAGAATCCAGTGAAGAATACAGGAAAGGTCTGACTTCGAATTCATCCTTCAACAGTACCTACAGTACGACTGTGTTACTATCTGTTGATTTATAGGTAGGTATTCCAATCAAAGGATGTTTTGAACTAACAAAATTGGACAATACCTAGGATTTGCATGTGACAATGTTGAAATGGTTTATATTCGACAATGATTAGGTTCTTCTAGTAGTGGTTAGCGTAGTTGAGTTCAGTACATATTGAAGTAGTACTGTTTAAGCAAAATTTGAGTAGTTTTCTATTAGGAAATCTACTCATTCTCCTGGTAAGGAAGCATTAGCAATTCTCCGTTCCTCTAGTATCTGTCCGATTTTATGAGTCGTAAAATTTGCTTTCAGATTGATGTAAGTAAATAGTAGGGAATAATTTTGCCAAAACCTTACTTTTATTATCGCGAAGAAAATGATTCAACCTCTCAATAATTTTTGTTCCGAATGAAAAGGGGACCGGATGAATTTGCAGAAAATGAAAAAGTAGGTGTAGTATTTAAGTAATTTTGATCTATTTAAGTAAGTACTTGTATTTCCAATGCGGTATCGACAGAGTTAAATTACGGTTACTGTGAAACATTTTTACGGCGAACGATGTGGATTATTACAGCTTAGCTTACACTATAACTTAAATCACTTGCGGCGGAGTAATGGAAATCCATAGCAAAAAACTATACAGCAAAAAACGATGGTGTAACAACCGAAACCGGTCTACAGTTTGCTAGTTTACGTGTAAATAAACTATTTTTATTTTTATCCTGTAGTTTTTTTTTGTTTTTTTTTTTTAGCTTACACCTCTCTGTTATACCTCTCTTATACCTTACACCTTAGCTTATACCATCTCTCCCAAAATGTTCTATGCACGATGACATCGGGTGTACGCTCACGGACACCTTACTGATTCAGCAATAATGAAATTACGAATCCCTCAAAGGTAATCACGTTTAGGGCAAAAGACGCTACGGAGATTGCAAACTACGTCGCAAGTCTCATTTCGTTTTCCTGAGAAACGCACATCTCCCCTTCTTCAGCAATCACACGACAGACCGTTATTCAATCTTCCCTTGGTAACCGAATGGAACTGAGTGCTGTTGTATATGAATGAACTTGATTCATGCCGCCAGGGCAGCAGTCAATACGTCAATGTCCGTTACCTGCACAGTTCCAATACATCAATCGTATGTACGGGTAAACCCGTATATAAATCTGGTTGCGGCTTTCGAACATGCACAACGGGAAATCTTTAGTGACTACAACTTATGCTGTAGTCCAGTCCATATGAGCGAATTTTCCAAGTACCATCCTATAAAAATTTAAGTACATAGGTAACTTGAACGCAACTTTTGGTATGCTTATCATTTTTTCCCAAGCATAAGCAATTTATTGACCCACAAAATCGAATAAATATGATCTTTTCGAATATGATCTTTCTGATCAATTATGTTTTGGCGAAATTTGTTTGGATATAGAAATAATAGTTTTTTGTTTCGGATCACAATTCTATACCAATTTTGGTGAATTTATATACAGTTTTAGTGCTTTTAGCCATTTTTAACGATTTTTTAAACCCAGAGATGACTTCAGAGTGCTCTAAAACGGATAAGAATAGGAAAAAATCCAAAAATTCATGTATTGAACCCTTTGCAGTAGCGTATTTTTAATGAAAATTCGCGAAATGGAATAAAAGACTGTCGCAAACCGCTGACGGTTTCCGAACTATTAGCGGTATCACGTTTTGTTCTCCACTTTTTATTGTAATCTGTATTCATGTCATAAACGCGTAACTGATGACTCATTTATTGTTCAAAATCATGAAAAATGTACGACAGTACGAGAACGCAAGTTACTTTAAAAATTCGCTCAAATGGCTTTACTGGGAACTTTGTTTTGTTTTAAAACAAATACCTACGAAATTGTAGGTTGCAAATAGAAAATCAACCATTTTACTCAACTAAACGTTAAGAAACCAAATTTTGAAAATAGTGTTACAATGATACGTTCGAACTAGACCCGCAATTATTTTAGAGGGAGGTGAAAGGTTGGTGGAATCCTTCAATCTATTGTCATTTCATTAGTAGTTTTATTGGCAATAGTCAACCAAAAGCTCTGAAAAGCCGAGGAAATCGGTTTAACGAGGTTTCAAATATCGCCCATTGTGGGATCACTCCCACCCTCGACCTGGATCCCCGGACTGTTGGAAATGTGACCCTTCACCCCATATCTGCTCTTTTCAGGGCAGTCGATGACTGACGACCATTGAATGTTTAATTAATCCCGTTGATTATAGTCAACTCCCTCGGGGAGGTCGGAGCTATGATACGGAAACAATCGTTCTCGCAGGGCCCGATACCTGGCGTGAGGAACCCGCCTTATTAAAACCGTGCTTTTTCCAACCTATGATTGCCCGCTCCCTTACTGAAGGGCTCTCTACTGTTCTGGTACTTCAAACTCGCCCTGACAGGTTCTCAGGTTGAGCCCTTTTTTCCTGTCCCACCTATCAACCTCAGCCCTCCCTTTGGTGGGCGGGTTGAACCCTTCATTCTCTCAAACCTCCCATCACACTCCTGCCCTTTCTGTGTGCCAGGGTTACGCGACACCGCGTTTTAATCGAATAAGCCGACTCAATAGCAGTGGGGTACATTGGTACGAACCCGAGCCGGGTTTTCGATCCGGGCTTTCGTTTTTGGGAATTTTCGTAATAACGCCAGACCAAGAGATATAAAATGTGAGCCGTACAGCAAATAAAATGTGCGCAAGCAATGGTCCTGGCCCTGACGGATGGCGCAATTTCGTCGAGGCCCTATGCTCCTGATGGAACCAAAGGAAATAAGTAAGTAGGTAAGTAAGGGATCAATCAAGTCTTATAACCACCAACAGTCATCATAGCCGATAGCTGTAACAAGTGATGACGTTTTTCAACATTATAATCATTGTGTTGTACATTATGCATTATGAAATGACTAGGTAATAAATACACGGAAACACGTCTTCCGTCTATACATATAAATATAGGTCGATATATAATATCCATATAATTCGCGAATTTGTGTGCGCGCGTGAAGGCATCAGGGCCAAACGGCTGAACGGATTTTCATGAGGGTGGTCTCATTGTGATCAGCGGGTTCTGGGCCAGGTTTTAGGCTACGTCCAACCCTCCAGACCTTCTCTTTGATCGTATTCCTGGCCATTCGACAGCGTCCGGTGCTTTTGGTTGCTACGGTCGAGCCCATGTCGCGCATAACATTTGACCCCAAGCCAGAATAATATGGGCTCTGTCGGAAAGAAGTTTTCACGACGGTTTCAACCGCACTACAACGGTTTTTGTGGGACATGCCCTTCAGCATTTATTCGACGAATGTGATTTCATCGTCAGAATAATAAATAATGGCATAGTTGATAGGTGGGTTGCCTTCATGTTTCTGACTGTCCCGCGTGATTCATAATTAAGATCGTGAAAATTAGTGTCTAACCGTGAGAATGGAATGGCTGGGATGATGCTTTGTTGGAAGCGGAGTTAAAGATTTCAGGACGGGTTCCGGGGTACCGATGAGATTCATCGTCAGACTAATCGCTATGAGAAATTTGTCGTTGTGCGCTGTCGAAAGTGCGAATTTTTTCTGGCTTTTCTTCGACATAAAACCCCTGGTCAATAAGTGTTAACCTCTATTATTGAACATAATTTGAACAAAAAAAAAGGAGAATTTATTACCCAAGAAAATTGCTCATTAGGTACCAATGCCTTACGTCATCAGTTCATCAACTTGAAGGAAATAACCAAAGGTGAAACGTAAACCGCTATAGGTACTTAATTTCGCGGTTAACTGCACTGATTCCTCATTTCCGATAAACAGACATTTACTATAACAATGACAAGACACTCCTTTGAATACCTATCTGTAATTTTACGTGACGTTAACGCTCAATATTAATACACTTACGTTTGAACTGCATATGTTGTTTCATCCCCCAAATGTCCTTATCTTTAGGGACGTTGTGAGACGCGAGCCAATGGCCGCACGCGTATTCTCGGAGGTCATCGCACGGTGGGACGGACATGTTCATTTTAGCGATTGCCTGGAAGAAAAATATACTGAGTTAGAAACATAAGAAAAAGCGAATAAACGAGATTAAGTGTAGTGCAGGAGTACCTACGGTTCAATAATACTAATGCGGCACGATCGAACAATCTACCCCCCACACTCACGCCGACAGAGCTGTCATGAATGACGGTCAATACAAAGGGTTAGGCGAAAGGACAGGCAGAATGGAAAAACGTACCTTCAGAAACTGAAGGTTGATTTGATTGAAGATACTTAGGTAGTTGGTAAACTGCTGGGAGAGAACATTTTATAAACAACAGAGATACGAGGCACTATTTCATATTTGGGTTGAATAGTTAGTTAGCTTTCTTCCAACATTTTAGCTGGTCAATAACTTTTATGACTACTTCAAATTTGCCAAATGGGTACGAGAAAGATGTACGTAGTAATGCGCACGTAATATTGTGTACGTTTAATATAGCCGTATGCTAAACAAATCTGAATGAGGGATTCACAAGAAGTTAGCTTTTGATTGAGATTCTAGGTTTGCGGATGCGCAGACGATAAGCTGAACCAAATGGCTTTCTTATTGTCATGGTATCCTCCCAGAACCACAACTTTGTCATGTAGAAATAAGATCTCACCAAATAAACTTAGAAGTGGGGACGGATGTCGCAGGAGAGCCGAGGGCCAGCCTGGAGATCCCCACCATCCTTCACTAGCTGGAGGATGGAGGGAGACAGCTCCCAAGCCTATATATACTCGCCTCTCCTTCGCCTTTCCAACCATTCTACGCTCTCCTCTAGTCGCTGACTACTCTCTCTCCTCCTTACCTCATCTCTCTCCTTAACCTAAAAGATCTCGGGCACGGTGGTGGTCCGCCCATAACCAAACCGGGCACATCTCCCCTCGACGCCCCTCGTAGTGGATGTGCGTCAAATTTACATTCACTACACTTATTTCTTTTATTCACAGGCCAGCCCAATTACAAAATACATCATTCTAACGAGGGGGTAGAGAGAAATACTCGTAAAATACAACAGTCCAAGCGAAACAGAAAATCATGATTTAGGTTAAGAAAATTATTAAGGTGCTTTGGCATGTTATGGCGAAATGTCGAACAGTCACCGAAATCAGAATCGGTCAAATGTAGCCAAACATAATAGCAATTTATCGGCTTCGTATTCACGCTTGCTTAGATTCTATCAATACTATGATAACGATACATTTAGAAGGAACCTCTGGCACCTAACTGGAAACAAATTTTTTTTTAGCGAAATAGGTCCATTACGAAATTGAAGAAATGTCAGTTTTATAAACCCATATAGGTATAACAGGTAACGTTAGCGGCGAACAGACGAAAGTTACAATCAATATGACAAAATACACCAGTGGTAAAAATAGAAAATTACAGAAAAACCAGTGGTGAAAATACAGAATCTCTATACCTATCTATCTAAACAGAAATATCTATTGTACCTTAGGTACATATTGATTTATGATTGAGACTTGCACTGATCGTGTAAGCAACTACCCAGAGGCTATCTACGACATCTGATATCTTCAAGATACACAAGGGAAGGAACTCACCCTCATTCTATGGTCACAAGAAATGCCAACACTGAGGGTGATCTTGTTTCGCTCGATCAAATTTCCAGGAGTTGGTGGTTAGTTTGAAAGGGCCAAATCAACTAACTTAGGAGCAACTTCGGGGACTGCAGAAGGATGCAAATTGGTAGAGAAAGCAGTGAATTGTTGGCTGGGCTATATAGTAGGAGTCCAGGGCAACCATCTGTACGTGAATAGAAAAAAACCCCAATGAATGTAAAATAACTATTACAGCTTGGATTCTTCCTCAAGTTGGTAACATACCAACCACACTGTAATTGACCAACACAAAACCTAAATTTGATCAGTTTCAAGTAGGAAAAAATCCGATTTTTCATCTACTAGGATTGAGCAAAAATACTTTTGGCCACGTATAAATACCTTTTTTAAATTACCATTCTACAGATACAGTTGGATTCCCCCTCCCCCCCCCCCCAACTTTGCTAATAATTGTTAAAAGTAGGTACCTATTTTTCTACGGGTTTTATAACGTAGAAAAACAAGAATGTTCAACAGTAAACTGGTGTTCTAAACATAGTACCCTACACAAAATCCAAAACCGGAAAAAAGGCATAGGAAGGTGGAGGGCTGCACTGCTGTTTGCTTCATATTAAGCTTGAAGTTTGAACCAGAAAAATATTATTTTGTTATTAATGCCAATTAAACATGAGCGTGAATCAAACTCGATTTGTTTCCGTAGAGGAATTTTGAAAGATCGTGGTTTCGTGATACTTATCACTATCAGATTTTTCGCAGACTAGAGATACAGCATCATTCATATATGAATTACACAGTTGCTCTACATATCTGAGAGAGTCTTTGGCGACGGGAAACGGTAGGAAGGTAATCAGGTTTACCAGGGAAGGAGAAGGCGTGGCAACCCCTTGGGGAACATCCTCAACATGGACTGAGTCCCTCAAATGAACTACTCTTGCCCACCGCTACTGCAAGGTACGTAGAATCCGAAAATATAATAAAAAACGCTGCAAATTATTACAGAACGGTTTTATTTGACCGCTGACTAATAATTTGCAGCCCCCCACCCCCACCACACCACAAAATGAGGCTATAGTGGGGGGGGGGGGATATCACAATCCAAAAATGACGCCATATCATGATCAAGGTCAAGGATGATGACATTTTTATAAATAAAAGTTCATTGTTTAGAAACGCATGCATTACAGAGAACGCTGATTGACACACAAACACAGACGCACCTTTATGGGATTTTTTATGGATTTGGTTTTAGAATGGTCTGAAACGGATTTGCACGTGGTTTTTCTCTAGGCTTTATTCGGTTGTCCCTCTCCCTAAAAAAACAGAAAACAATTATAGGGGCTTAGCTTCTATAATTCTATAGGTCCTTGAAAACGAGCTGACCTATCCATACACCTAGCCTAGTCCACAAACCTCCCAGCATTATATATATATATATATAAGGAACGATCCATGGCCTCACTGAAGCCTGAGGTCGAACGTCCTTCTTCGTGATTTGTAAACACACAGAGAGAAACCGTTCTTTATACCTGTTTCTGAGGCTGGATCTTTTTCTTGCTATGTGGATAGGATGCTCATAAATACTGAAAAAAGAACTAGCATGCTATATCTGAATAAGCAGTCGCTCTAATACTGCCAGCTGTGTTTAAATGGTTGATACATACGGAGTACGCGAACAGCATTTTTTATATAGGTAGGTAGAAGAGTAGTAACTAATGTGTCACCACACTAAAGGTTAATTATGTTCAAAATACCCGAGTAAGTTACTTTTTTTAATAATTAAAAAAAGGCGTAGAATATTCCGCAGAATACATCCCTCAATATTCATCTCAGAATTTCCAGTTTATAGGTACCTACCCCCGGGAATTACTTTACAACCTTACAGCCGTGGGAGTGCGAGTCATCATGGGGATTATTCATTATTCAATCCAACTATTTAACGAATAAAAGAAATAAAAACCAACGAACAAAAGGATCCAGTCTTCTATATAAGGGGCGTCCCTAAAAGCGAACTGACCTATCCACACACCTCACTTACAGTGGGGAAGGTAGTGGACTACCTTCCCGCATTATAACGAACGATTCACTCTACAACTAGAAACGACCCACGGGCTTCCCCTAGTTTCTATTGAATGAGCCCAAGTCAAACAGGAAGGCGCTTCGTTTACTAATGGTGGTGTAGCCGCTCATAAACTGGGCTCACTGAAGCCTGATATCGATATGGAGTCGAACATCCTTCTTGGTAGTAGTACGTAAACACATGGAGTAGAAACCTTCTTTATACCTGTTCTTCTTGAGCTGGATCGCTTTTCCGTGCTAAATGGCAAAAACGTGATCACGGGAGTGAAATGGTCGACCCGAGTGATTAATTTTTTGTTGCTGTTAAAAAAAAGTCGAATATTCCGCATATTATATATGGATATTCATCTCAGGATTTACCACTTATAGGTACCCCCGGGGATTATTTTACAACCTTACAGCCGTGTGAGTCCGAGTCGGAGCACTCAAAGAGATTATTCATTATTCAATCCTACTACTGAACGAACAAAAGGAATAAATAAAAACCAACGAATACAAGGATCAGATTTTTAAAACTTGTGTTAACTACTGGAGACTAATTCAACATAGATACTAGGATAAGTAGGATTTTACATTGTTTCAAACCTACTTGTGATGAATTTAAAATTGGCATCACGGTGGTGTGAGGGAAATTGCCCAGGCGGTTATGAGCGAATCACCACCGACGTCTGGGATCTTTTTAGAGAGGAGGTGTCCAGGCGGTTATGAGCGAATCACCACCGACATCTGGAATCTTTTGAGAGGAGGTAGAGGAGGTTTGCCTAGGCGGTTATGAGCGGATCACCACCGACATCTGGAATCTTTTGGAGGAGAGAGAGAGAGCAAGGTAGGAGGAGAGAAGAGAGAGCTGGTTAGAGGAAGTGTCGAATGAAGCTAAAGTCGCAGGATCCGGGGTTTTATAGGAAAGTGAGTCCTCTCCCTCCAACCCCCTGTTGGGGTTGATGGTGGGGCTCCAGGTTGTGTACCCTGGGTCCTGTGGCTTGTCTCCCCACTCGTACCGTTTATTAATAGAGTCTAACTTTCGTGGTTGAATATTGGCGAGAACTTGAGTTTACTAGAGGAGTGATTCCTGGAGGGACTCACGACACTACTCTTACTACCACTAATGCATGGTCCACTCGCAGTGTTCAAGAAAATTTTCATTAGAACAAAAAAATTTTTCAATGTTCAAATTCACACGCACAAAAAGGCCACGCAGCCGAAGAGGGGAAAATATTATTAATTAATGGTATCAAGACCATCAAAAGCAAAGGCTTACAAGGCGGCAGAGGAGGGATATTAGAATTGGGAGAGAAAAAACTGAATCAATAACCTCAAGTCCAGGGGATTACGAAGGATTTTATAGCCGTTCGGAAGAACATGAAATATTGAAACTTTCATCACAATACCGTATTTAAATGAAAGCTTGTGAAGTGCATGTGAAGAAAACTTTTGAGTTCTACAAAAAACTGCAGTTCAACCTCAACATAACATCGTATAATATGGTAATATGGATGATATAATATGGCTTCGACGATTATCCAATCAAATAAAACCCTTACTGCATGCTTATGAAGGGAGTACTCAGGACTAACCCTCAGCCAATCATCTACCTTTCAGAGGAAGATGAACAAGATTTGCAGTGTCATACAACTTTAAATTTCCATTAAGAGATGTCGCTTTTTCCAACCGAGTACCTAATCGCAGAATCCCCCGAACGGACTCAGAAGCAAGGTCCCCCACAGATCCAGGGTCCTCCATCAGGCTGGCAGTGACCATGTTAGGTGTTGGAGAAAAAAAAAAAAATGTAATGCTCAATATATATAATCCAAATGTATAAGTGTTGATAGTGCAAGGTTCAAAAACATTTATTTCCTACAAAATGAAAAAATTTCCTCTCGTATTTAGCATTTCAGAATCAAGAAATAGATATGGCTTGATCTATTCGTACGCAAATCCTTGAAACCATCAGTTTATCAAAAGAGCAATAATCCAAACCAACTATCTAAAATTTCAGGAGTATTATTAGCCCACCGTCTGCGGGCTACCTCCATCTGAACCATTCGACTGCGCATGAGAAAAACTAGGAAGTCCTGACACTCCCATAATATTTCGTGCTCTATTCGATCAATTCTTATAAAAGATTTAGGGGTCACATATACAGATAGGACATCATCCTATGAATTCCACATTCTCTTTGCATGTGGAATTGTCCGATTTCACTCAAAATCTATACGCACTAATCTACTTCTGGAGGGCTTCATCGATGTACCTACGTAGATGTAAGAATATTTTATACAAACAATGTGAGGAAACTATACTGCCCATCCAATAGGTTTTCTTCCCCTTCCAAATCTGTATTATTTACTGATAACTTCAAATTTACGGAATGATTTTATGACAAAGCATGTATGTCAGAGCATTATGCAATTATGAAAGCAATTAATTCGTTTATCAGAGAAAAAAATATTTCTTCCTACATGCTCCTTGTACTTGTAACTACTCATAACATCAGCAACACCTAACTGTAGAGGAAATATAAACAAACTATCTACGTTTGTAAGGAATCTACGAATTATAGTAACAGCGTTTCACGACACACAACTTGAGACTAAAGATCGGGGAATGGATACCGATGAAGGAACATGATCCAAATTAAAATAGGGATTTACGATATCAACCACAGTTGTGCTCATTCGCTTTGATCCCAATTAAAGCCAATTAAGCCAATAAATTAATGCCATGGTACCTCACCCTCTCTCGGAACCTTCGTAACTTGGTTGTAGTTGTTTATTAAAAGTTAATTCGACAAATTGATTCTCTCTTAGTTCTCTTCTCATAACGCGAATAATTTGCATACTGAAGGCAAATTTGCACAATTTTTCCGAATCCAGTCACGTGAGTTCGATTCGCCTTTCCCACATCTAGGAAATTGGGCTCACGAAAAAATATTGATTGATTCACTTTGTACAGTCACAGAACACAAAGTGAAGACACCCCACGAACGTTGGTGATACAGAGTGTTTAAGAGTTTCCTTTTCTATTCATAAACGTTCATCGATTCCTTATCGAAGTTGTGACCCACAGATCTTACTACAATGGGAGCTTACCTACAGATCCAATGGGAGCAGAAGTTGCACACACACGTGATAATCGTAAAACATGAATGAGCACTAGTGAAAAGAACGTCAGTTAACGAGTATTTTGAACAGAATAACTACAATACCCAACGCTCAATATGTCAACCCGCTTTTTGGTACCAAAAAATAAGGAATTATGATCTGAAAATCAGCACACTGGCATTTCGATCCTGACTGAATACAAACAAATACACAGCCATAAAACATGTCATTTTCAGAAATGTGTGTGGAAAGTGGAAACAGAGTCTCGACACTTTCCGCCATCACCATTTCAACTCTCAATGACGGAGTGCTCCCTGCTGCAAGAATTAGGGCATCAGCGAATTGAGCAGCAACAGTGTTAGGAGAAAGTTGACTCAACATCATTCATTTTTGTTGGGTGAGCAGGAAGTAAGAATTACATACGAATGTATTTCATTCCGGGACTTCGGGAGCACTACAGGACCCAACTTCTAGACAAGACCAACTTGTGTGTACAGTTGATATGAATATTAGAAGAACAGAACACATGAAGTATTTTTGCACCATACTCGGGCTACAGCGACATGTGAGATGTGATCTACATACAAGAATACTAACTATAAATGACGAATCATGTTGAGGAAAGGCGAGGTATCTTGGGTATCGATAGTTTGGAATTGATTATATTAGAACAGCATTTACTGGTGTACTTCCTAACGGTTCTTTGTAAGCATTTCCTCACAAAATTCTATGTTGAACTCAATATCATCCCGCATTTTGAATCGGACAATGCGTGGCGAGGAACTGGCGTGTCCCTTCTTCTACGCCACAAGGCCCGGTTCACACAGAACGGACGTCGGGCAGAGACGTGGCGTGGACGTGGCAGAGACGTGGCGTGGACGTGGCAGAGACGTGGCGTGGACGTGGCAGAGACGTGGCGTGGACGTGGCAGAGACGTGGCGTGGACGTGGCAGAGACGTGGCGTGGACGTGGCAGAGACGTGGCGTGGACGTGGCAGAGAAGTGGCGAGAAAGGACTTCAGTTACCTTTTGATTTTGTGGAGTGGAACTCAACATGGCTTTTTCAAGCAGTGACGAAGATGAAGATATGTTGGATTTGGTGTACTTGGCGAATGTGAATTAAAAAAAATAGGAGGTATTGGGTTCATCCACTGTGGTTGAAGAAGAGGAAACCCGGTGGAACATTCGAAGTTATGCGTGAATTGAATATGTACCGGCCTGGTCTTGGGCATTCCTATTGCAGTAATTCGCACGACTGTATTCAAATAAACATGGGTATTTCCCAATTTCCTCACAAAATTCTATGTTGAACTCAATATCATCCCGCATTTTGAATCGGACAACGCGTGGCGAGGAACTGGCGTGTCCCTTCTTCTACGCCACAAGAGACGGCAAAGAGACGTGGCACGGGCGAGAGGGCAAATGCCCGCGCCACGTCACTTCTGTGTACATTGGACCATTTGTTTACATAGGAGAGACACAGAAGGGGCAAAGGTCCGCGCCACGTCTCTGCCCGACGTCCGTTCTGTGTGAATCGGGCCTTAGGCCCATGTACACCTTAGGCCCGACTACATTGACATTTGCCCTCTCGCCCGTGCCACGTCTCTTTGCCGTCTCTTGTGGCGTAGAAGAAGGGACACGCCAGTTCCTCGCCACGCGTTGTCTGATTCAAAATGCGGGATGATATTGAGTTCAACATAGAATTTTGTGAGGAAATTGGGAAATACCCATGTTTATTTGATTACAATCGTGCGGATTACTGCAATAGGAATGCCCAAGACCAAGCCTGGCAGAAAATTGCTCATAGGTACATATTTGATGCTCAAGGTAAGCCGTAACCTATTTACTACAATTTTATTAAAATTTTAACGTTTTGCCAAACAATTTAACCGTTTTACTATAATTGTACTATAATTATAAGCCTTACAATTTTTAAAATATATTACCTGTAGTCAAATTGCCATCTTTGAAAAAGGCGGTCTTCCTACGCATTTGACTCGGGCGGTTTTCTTCCCTTCGATTCGGGCGGTCCCTCCCGCCGACTCCACGTTGGACCATAAGGAGTCAGGTCCTTCTGCGCCTCCCCCACGCGCAAGGGAGGGGAAGAGTATAAATACCCCCGCTCCCCACACCTCGACACAGTTCACCGAGATCTACCTGAGACCAGACCTGCGATTTATAGTATTTGAGAGATTTTGAGTTCAAGTAGAAAAGTAGTGTTGAGAGTGGTATTTGTGTTGGTTCAGAGAGAGTTTAGTTTATTTTATCCCTCCCACGATCGATCCCCCTGTGGAAGAAGACGAGCGGACTTGGCACGGAAACGGTTTCAATTCGGACACGCAAAATAACAGTCGAGCAAGAGAGAGAGAGAAGGCGATACGACCCCACCGGAAGGCACAATTGAACCCAATTGTGTACTCAGTACTGCCGTGGAAGTATACTTGTTCCAGGAGCCAGCAGCCAAGAACAATCGCCCCGGAGCCCCAGGAATTCATCCCTGGACCAGAAGCCCGGAAGGACCATCCCTGGACCGATTGGATCACCGTTCCAGCGGAGGTAGGAATCATCCCTTTTATTACTTATCTTTACCTAAGCGATATCATTCGCGTAATAGCGCCCCTCAGGCTTGGTGCATCACACTTCCTAACGAGAGTCACAAAAGGGGTTATACCCGTCTGTTCCAGAACTCTCCACATCTTTGGCCCCAAGAAATCTCCCTTGTCCCTCGTATCATCGACGTCCGAACCCATCGCTGAACCCTCGACTCTGGTGCCACATTTTTCAACATCTTAAATTACACTTATCTGACATACTTACTTTCTTAGTTCTCCTCCCCATTCATGTAATTTCCGTAACTCGCGACTATTCAATTTCATCTCGTACATTCTGTCTTTTCTTTTGCGCCTTCGCGACCCCACTTCATGTTGTCACATTTCCTATAATAAATTCAGTTACCTTGACGTATTGAGATTCTTTCACATCCTTTTGAGAACCGTAGAGTCACCTTTCGAACTGCCATCAGGCCTCCAAATTATTAGTTTTATCGTTAGGAATTTACAGTCGTACCATAACCTGTACCCGAAGTCAGAACCTGTGCAACGCTGACTACGGGGCCGCTGCCAACCTACAAACTTCAGGTAATTTACTTGTAGACTTTTCGCTGCCAAATTTCAGCCTTAACTCGCCATCCATTACTGACATAGCCATAAGTAGGTTTGTAGGCAGGATAGTCACACAAGTAACGATTACAAATTTGGTGTCAGAACTGGGGATTTCATGCACTCTCAGAAATCCGAACCCAGTAGGTAGGCACACGGCTAGGTTACACACCGCATCCAGAGTCTCGCGAAACTCCCCCAAGTTCCCCCGATCCTCCAAAAATATCACCTACTAGGTCCTGAAAAAGTAGAGTGATCCTTGTATATATTGTGTTGTAAATATTATTACATTTATTGCTATTTTCTCATTTCTTTTATATATATGTTTATGTGTTGAAATATTCCTTGTATATTGGTCACAATTTATCATTTTGTTGTACTTAAATTCGCGTCTTTCAAGTAAGAATATTGTGGAAGGGATTTTCCGGGGAAATTAGGAAATTAGCGGAAATCAGTGGGAATTTTATACTGTATGACCCCTTTGACCCCATTTCGGCAGAAAAGCTCGTATAAAAATCCGTTACGAATACGCCGCCTGGGTGCAATCTCCCGCAAAAAAGCGATATTTCGCAAGAAATTCCCCGAGAATTGAACCTAGCGTGTTCAACTTACTTCACTTTCGAACCCACAATACTGCGCAATAGGCGAAAATCTGTTGCATTTGCCAGTTGAGACAGGCCGTTGTTAGTGCCTCGTAAAAGTCAAGCGTTCAATAGGACTTTCCCCTGAAGGTTGAACGGTTTCTTTCAGCCCGAATTCATAACAACTTTCAGCTGACTCCATCTCAGTGGATAATACCCCTCAGGTAGACCCCACTGAACCAACCATTGGACCCATCTCAAGCGGTAAAACCGCCAAACTTGACCACTTAAACCGACTGCCTGGCCTCATTGTTGGGTTCGATACCTGTTTCCCTCCACAATTGTGACCCCACTACGTCGTTGTCCGTTATTCCGCTCGCAAGAGAACCTTGTTAGTCGACATTGACCCTAAACCTTTCGTTTTTGTGTGGACTTTCCCTGTATTTCAGCGTGTTTACTTCCCCTTGTCCTCACACGCAGCTGCATTACGTCTCAAAACCTTGGGAGACGCCATTTTGTTCCCTTGTTGTTATTCCTCCGACTTCACTCAAAGTTGACCCTTATCCTTTTCCGTGTTATTCTTTCGTATCAACCCTCCTTCGTCGTCTTTTTACTGCGTAGAAACCTCCACTCCGCCTCAAAAACCCTGTGGATCGCCATTTTTGACACAACTTTCGCAGCCTTCCTTCACTCCTCGAATATTATTTTACCGGCGCTCTCGCCGATGTTGTCCTTTCCCTTTTTCTTACATTAGTGTTTCATTCGCGTAAAGTATTTCATTTATTATTCCTGTTCTGTCTATTTTGAAATAATTTTGGATATTCTCGTTTAATAATTATTTTCGATTCTTCATATTTGTTCCCTTTGAAAATAATTCCGCGATTTTGGATAATTTTCATACGTCCTTAATTTAAATTCGTATGTGTCTAGTTCGTCTTCTAATTCAATTATTATTCTTGTTACCGTTTCTTTTGCTTTTACAATAATTTTGTCTGTATTGTTTGTTCTTGAAATAATTAGTACCTACTTTTCGATTTCTCCTTCGACTTAGGTATTATTTTCGATTTCGTGCCTTTTCGCAATTAGTTCGCGTATTTTCTTGCCAGTTTCAATTTCCTTTGTATTTCATATTGTCGTTTATTATATTTCATCATTCCGTGTCTGTTCCGCAATCTATTTCGCGTATTTTCTTTGTCTTTTAGTATTTTGGATTTTTCTGGTTATTATTGTTCTTTCACTTTTTCTGTAACATTGTTCGCTCGCCTCCACTTTCGCTTAGTTGGTCACTACCCCGTTAGCGATGGCTACTTCTAATTTATTAGACAGCGAAGTAAGGAGCGACGACCCAGATTTGACACCAATGGAAAGGTCTATATTGGCTTTAGGCCGGATCATGCTGGACTCACACCGCGAAGTTTTGGGCGAAATAAAGGCCCAGGAGCGCCAACCTCCGAAGTTCACTCGCACCATGATAGACTCCCTTTCCACCTGGGACCCATCGGACCCAGAAGCCCTGCCTCTTTCCGATTATTTCGAGTTGATAGAGGATGCCACACCGGACATGACCGAAACCGAGAGGGCCGGACTCCTTCGAATCAAACTCAAGGGGGTCGCATTCAACTGTCTGGTCAGCCACCCAGAATGGCGTCAGGCTGCGGCCCCATATAGTCTAGCCAAAGTTGGCTTGTTGAGATGGTTCGGACGAGAAAGCACAGAGGCGCTCTCTCAACGGTTGGCGGAATGCCGGAAGGAAGAGTCCGAGTCCCTAGTCCAATATGCCGATAGGATTCGCCGCTTAACTGGGCGCCTTGTTCGCGCAACTTATCCCGATTGGGAAGTGGGCGTGCGACACCCAGCGATAGAAGATCGCGCGAAGCGCGCGTTCATCCGAGGCCTCGAGGGACACCTCCGAACGGCGGTTGCCAGTAACTGCCCCACCTCGTTTGACGACACGGTGACAAGAACTCTCGATCTGAGTGAAACCTTGTCAACCGGGGCCGGTTCGGAAGAACCATGGAACGTGGGTGCAGTGTACCCAAGAGGACAGCTCAGAGATCCTCGGAACAACGGCGGTTGTTATGTTTGTGGCCGAGGTGGCCACTTCGCACGCGAGTGCCCCAACCGCACCCAGCACCATCCTACGGGGATGAATCCACACCATGCACCCCGCCCCACTGACACGAACCCGGCGTACGCACCACCGGTCCGTGAGATTCCGCCCCATTTCTTACCTCGACCCGCTTCGCCGGCCCCCGTTAAATGCCGCTATTGCGGTGTGTTTGCACATTACGCCGCCGAATGCCCCGACCGTCCGGGAGCCAAACACTTTACTGGATGCACGTACTGTGGTGCCATTGATCATCTGGAGCGCGACTGTGGTGTCCTACAGAGACACATTCGGGAAACTCAACATATCCCCGCACCCACGCACCCCTATGCACCAGGATGGAGAAAGACGAACCCAAGCTCAAACCCACCGATCAATCCGAACGCGAACCCGACCGAAGCCCCTCGGGTCCAGAGTGTCGCGGAACCCAATGACACCATGACCCCAGGATGGCACCCAACGACAGAATTGAACCCAGACAGAATGGTCCTCGAAGATGGACCTCACGGAGCCTGCCAACCCGCAACCGGGAATCCACCCACCGCGACGGCCGGAACAGATGACCCGCCGCAGTGGATGGTCCAGAACCCATGGATAACCCCCGTCACTGTGGAACACCCCGGACCCGCCATCACAGTTCCAGTCTTACTAAACGAGACGCTTGTGCCAATGGTAGTTGACACCGGTGCCCAGGTGTCGCTACTCAGCCACACCATACCCGGAAGCATGATGAAACCTACCGAACGAGAAGCCCGAGACGCCGGGGGGAAACCTATTCAGTTCAGCGGAACGCAAACCCTCAGGGTCCGAGTGGGCCCACACGATTTCCCCCACGACTTCCACATTCTGTCCGTCACTAGTCAAGGACTAAACTTAATGGGGCTAGACTTGATCATGAGGGTACCAATGGATATCCGAACCGCCGGAATAGACGTCCTCGGTCCGCCCAGAAGTCTATGTACGGACCAAGAAGAGGAAAATCTACCTGTATCCAGACGAACCCCGACTGCCTCGAGCCTAACGATGGGAACAGTAGGTGACACTGTCCGCCGTATAGAACGCAGCCCCTATGCTCTGACTAGGAAACAATCGGTGTGTCCATGTCAAAAGGAATCAACCACCCACGTCGCGCGAAGGCGCTGGCGCCCCTGGATTGGGCCCCTTCGGGTCATTCGAACCTCGACCGAGGCGATCTGTGCCCTATCTGACCCTTTTGACGAGACCATAGGTGTAGGGACCGGTAGGGCAGCCGATTCCCCAAAAATACCCTACCCCCTTAAAATTTGCACCCGTAGGAACCTCCCACTAGGACTCAGGGGGGAAAACCATCCCCAACCCCAGTTAGGACAATCCACTAGCCAGATAGTGTTAGAAATTCTTGGGCGTATCCCCGCTCATCTTTTTTACCCCGTGACCAATATCAGGAAGGTTAGGATAGGATGTGTCGTTTTGGAACAACAATTCCCTGATGTGCTTTCTGGTGGATGTGGTATGAGCCAAGAGCTGGGGAAATGGTATTGTTTGAGTGATGAGTGTGAGCAGGGAAAAATTGAAGTCCGTTTCTCTTTTGCCAGTCAGACGATCGGAACTAGGATGGACCCCCACGCCCCCACAGGTACCACACAGGAGCCCCATTTTTTGGTTGTGCCCAACCCCCGCCGAACCGACCTGGCTACGGTCACCTTCGGATTTTGTGCCGACTTGCCCACCACCTCGACTACTGGTCGCCAGGAAAGAGGTGCCACGACCCCAAGGGAGCCCCGAGTGTCCTTGGTGACGATCGACCCCGCTGAATTTCTGGGTCGCCGCAGGGACATTTCCCGAACTCCCCTCGCGACCAAGGACCTCTCTGACCCCGATGATCCGCTATCCCCGCACTATGCACCGGCATACTCCCCACTGACGCCCCGACCTGGAAGCGGACCCGGCCAACCCCAGGCGATCACCCCAGACTCTGACCAACCCATGGTCCCCTGGGCCCAGTACAATGGGCTACTACAACGGGTCGACACCCTAGAGAAGACCGTTGCCGATCTGACCCGGGAAGTAGCCACCTGCCGCGCCTACCGAGAGGCCTATGCGTGGGCCGAAGCAGTGGTCAGGGAAACCCCAGACGACCCTCCGACCGAACCCTCCGACCCCGAACTGGTTCCGCCGGATCCACGGGTGGCACCCCTCGTGATCTCCAGGTCCCGCCTATGGATCGCCCCTGCAGACAAGCCGCGTGTTGACGACTGGCAACGGGCCGCCCAGGAAACCTCCCCCTGTCGCCCCCCAAAGATCACAACTAAAATGGTGCCTCCGGAAAACTACCATTGCCCCGGCGGCGATGAGCGAGCCCTGCCCAGGCCTAACAAGGGCATATGCGCATCCTGCTATCGGGATCACATGAAGCTGCATGGCAACTTTTGTGAATTTTGCCGCACAACCCTTCGACGCTGGACTGCCAAGTGGCTGAAGGAAGGAGCATCCGCTACCCTTCCCCGATGCACTCATCCGTTGGGTCGCCCCCGCCTATTGTGTCATGGGTGCGTGATTCAGCATTACGTGACGAGGTACAACCGAAGGCACCCGACGGAGCCCCATCCAATCCCCCTTGGTCCCCAACCGCCATCGTCCTCGCCAGCCACACCTCAGAAGGGAGCACCAGCCGCTGCCCCACCAGAGAAAAACCAGTGACCTCCATTGACGGAGGCTTGACTTTTGTAAATATTTAGTTAAGTTGTATTATTCCTTCCGCCTGTTGGCCCCATATTGTATCATTTGTTAGTCCATAGGATGAGTTGTGAGTAGTTCAGTCGGTAGAATAATTTTGTACTTCTTGTTTCTCGTTTATATCTAGTAGCGTAAATTTAGTTGTGAGCCCGCTCAGTCGTATACTTATTTTGTACCTTTCGTACTATTCATTCTTGACAGTCAGCTACATAGATCTTCAAGTCAATTTTATGTGTGTCGATGTTGTAAGTTTTAACTTGTCCTTCTCATTGTGTCGATAGTCACCCTATACGTACTGGCTGTCATTTCACCACATTAATTCGTTCTTTTGTAAAAATATAGATGTCTCATATAATTCGCCAGTACGATACCATTGTTCGTTAGTATGTATCCTGTCGGCACGTCCGTCAGATTTGTAGAATTCCTCGCCGTACAGCCGCTCTTCTTTATGCTAGAGAAGTCGACGAGACTTGATTCTTCTCGGATTATATTCATTATTTTATTGTATACCACTTACTTTTTTTTGCATATGTTAGTTTTATTCATGTAAGCCAAACCCGACGATAATGTTCATTTATTTTGTAGTCACTTGCCCTCCCAGTGAGATTACCCTAAGTGATGTAGTAACGTTGGGTCGCTCAATACCTCTTTGCTAGTTGGTTAGGTAAGTCAGTTTCGTATAATATTTCTTATTGTTCAGTCAAGGGTATTTGTGATAATTGTCCGTTTAACCACGTTAATTATTTTTGTTCTAGTATTTTATTCATGTAAACCGTCCAATGGTGACGTTCATTTACTAGGTAACCTGTATTATGTAAGTCAGTTTGTATTCTGTCCGGTTTGAATATCGTCTAGTTGTTTAGTCTAAATGAGTCGACTCGGCTTAATGTCTCCATTGCCAAAGGCATAAAATCCATCCGTTGTAATTTAAGTTCAGTTAAGTTGTCACTTGTCCAGCAATCCAGTCAGTCTCGCTCGATTGTTACCTTTCGTCAAGTAATATCCATCCGTAGATTGAGTCTCTCCAATGTCATTAGAATCCAGCATTATTCATCCAGTCAGTCAATAAATTCCAGTCTAAGTAAAGTCAACTGTCCTTTTAGTATTCAATCATAAGAGTAAATGTAGCATCAATTCAACCTCCTGCAGCGTCCGCATCCACCCTCAAGAACCCTGGATGAAGAAAGTGGTTCAAGCCGTCGAGGACAACGGCTTCTTTTAAGGGGAAGGTGATGTAGTCAAATTGCCATCTTTGAAAAAGGCGGTCTTCCTACGCATTTGACTCGGGCGGTTTTCTTCCCTTCGATTCGGGCGGTCCCTCCCGCCGACTCCACGTTGGACCATAAGGAGTCAGGTCCTTCTGCGCCTCCCCCACGCGCAAGGGAGGGGAAGAGTATAAATACCCCCGCTCCCCACACCTCGACACAGTTCACCGAGATCTACCTGAGACCAGACCTGCGATTTATAGTATTTGAGAGATTTTGAGTTCAAGTAGAAAAGTAGTGTTGAGAGTGGTATTTGTGTTGGTTCAGAGAGAGTTTAGTTTATTTTATCCCTCCCACGATCGATCCCCCTGTGGAAGAAGACGAGCGGACTTGGCACGGAAACGGTTTCAATTCGGACACGCAAAATAACAGTCGAGCAAGAGAGAGAGAGAAGGCGATACGACCCCACCGGAAGGCACAATTGAACCCAATTGTGTACTCAGTACTGCCGTGGAAGTATACTTGTTCCAGGAGCCAGCAGCCAAGAACAATCGCCCCGGAGCCCCAGGAATTCATCCCTGGACCAGAAGCCCGGAAGGACCATCCCTGGACCGATTGGATCACCGTTCCAGCGGAGGTAGGAATCATCCCTTTTATTACTTATCTTTACCTAAGCGATATCATTCGCGTAATAGCGCCCCTCAGGCTTGGTGCATCACACTTCCTAACGAGAGTCACAAAAGGGGTTATACCCGTCTGTTCCAGAACTCTCCACATCTTTGGCCCCAAGAAATCTCCCTTGTCCCTCGTATCATCGACGTCCGAACCCATCGCTGAACCCTCGACTCTGGTGCCACATTTTTCAACATCTTAAATTACACTTATCTGACATACTTACTTTCTTAGTTCTCCTCCCCATTCATGTAATTTCCGTAACTCGCGACTATTCAATTTCATCTCGCACATTCTGTCTTTTCTTTTGCGCCTTCGCGACCCCACTTCATGTTGTCACATTTCCTATAATAAATTCAGTTACCTTGACGTATTGAGATTCTTTCACATCCTTTTGAGAACCGTAGAGTCACCTTTCGAACTGCCATCAGGCCTCCAAATTATTAGTTTTATCGTTAGGAATTTACAGCCGTACCATAACCTGTACCCGAAGTCAGAACCTGTGCAACGCTGACTACGGGGCCGCTGCCAACCTACAAACTTCAGGTAATTTACTTGTAGACTTTTCGCTGCCAAATTTCAGCCTTAACTCGCCATCCATTACTGACATAGCCATAAGTAGGTTTGTAGGCAGGATAGTCACACAAGTAACGATTACATTACCTATATATTAATATATTTTTATGTACATATATTATAGTTTTATAGGTACCTATGCATGGGTTTCCTCTTTTTCAACCACAATGGATGAACCCAATACCTCCTTTTTTTTTAATTCACATTCGCCAAGTACACCAAATCCAACATATCTTCATCTTCGTCACTACTTGAAAAAGCCATGTTGAGTTGCACTTCACAAAATCAAATGGTAACTGACGTCCTTTCTCGCCACTGTCCCGCCCCTTTTGTGTGCATTGCACACGCCACGTCCACGCCACGTCTCTGCCCGACGTCCGCTCTGTGTGAACTGGGCCTTATGTGGTAAGTTCATTTTGATCGAGTCCCCTAGATTTACCAGTGATTTAACAACCATAAAATTTTTAATTCGAATCAGAAAAACGAAAAACAAAGTGTTAAATGGTAGAAAGAAACATCACAGACTACAATATCTGGATAGCCCAAGGTTGTTCTGGAGAATTCTTCGCTTATGAACGAGAATACGACGAGTAGTTACCAAATGTACTATCAAGGTGAATACGAGAACCTGTTTTCTCCGAATGGTTCAACGGTCTCAAAGTTAATTTTCTCCATTGTGAATTCATCAAACGTACGGCAGATGGAAAAGCAAGAGGTGCCAAGGAGAATAACTGAGGCTTGAGAAATATTTGAATACTGAGGTGAAGGGAAGCTAACGCGCAATGCGGAATGCTTTCTTCGAAACGAATTTTTCCCCGCCGGTTTCCTGTTTATGGTATTTCGCGATGAGGTTTAATATCCTTTCTCCAACTCCAAGGCAGAATGGATTTCCCATTTTCCTTTCCCCCGTATTCTCCCATCAGCAAAGAACAGGTGGGGAAAGGACAATCATATGAGACGCTAGAGTATTCATCACCACATTTCGAACGAAGCAGATGTGGTCGCATGATTTTTTAGCACTGATGTATTAGTAAGGAGGCAACAATAAAACTTCTTATTTGATGAAATCTGGTCGGCCAGGATCGTAGGTACTTAGTCGATATTTTGCTTCCTTACAACGAGGTTTAAAAAACCCTTTCTGTTACGCAGAAACTAAAAAAACTGTACTTAAAAATCAAAATCCACACACACTTGGAGTTTCATCATTAAGAAACCAATTTGGTTCCATGTACGCCTGTCTAACTGTATGCGAATCTTCACCACCACTAATCAACCTAATCAATAGGCGAATCCGGTGTTTATTTTATTTATTTATTTTTATGTTTTATTTTTTTGTTTAGGAATTCCATACAAACAGAACGCTGCAAATCCCTGCACAACGGTTTATTATTTTTGTATAGAATACCCTTCTGTTACAGATCACAGCTCTATGTATAGATAACCCATCTATATAATATGATATGTACTACTCTATACATATTATGTAGATCGCAGACCCTCCGTAGGTTAGTACCTAACCCCGTACTCGTTACTAGGTACCTACCTAAATCACGAGTTAAATGTTGCTAAAATAATTCTGCCGATGACAAACAGTACCTAACAAAAAGAAACACACATAATGAAGTTCTGAAAAGAAATTGTTGATGAGGAGTGAAAAAAGTTGCAAAAGTACCTACCAACAAACTCCAGCCCCTTCTACGTAGATGGTATAATGAACCGTTGTGTAATAATTTACCGTTGAGTAATGATTTACCCATCAATAATACTTCAACGTTTGTTCAAGTTTCACTACCTACCAACAAACTCCAAAAGAGCCATCATTTTTCAAATTAAATAATATCACAGAACAACCAACTCGACTTCATACTCCACCAATATAATCAGGTGATCCCTACCAATGATTGGCCGTATTCACAAATTCCTATTGTGGGCGCGTCTCTGGTTACGAGATTTGGTTTGATATTGTATACAATTTCATTCACACTGGAGTCGAAAATGCCTGTCGGTGCAAACTTCGGGGCCTTACTGTGAACGAACGGCTGGACGTACGATGCTCCGGATGGTCTTAAAAAACTCGCAAGTTCAAGAACTATTTAAAACCGTAAAAATATTTACGTAAAAAAATGGTATAGGCGTTTTGAAAATTTCAACCCCTATTTTGAACCCCTTACAGATGACTCACAGTAACGTCGAGCTTCGAGGACCAACTAGACGCCGAACGGAACCTATAACCCGAATTTCATCAATTTTTTTTCATGGTAACTAAGAAAAGTGGCCCGTACGGCGTACGGCGTACGGTGTACGGTGTACGGCGTACGGCGTACGGCGGACAGACAGAAATATTTTTATTGCAGTTTTGGATTCTACATACCTTGAAACGTAAACCATCAAATTTTGAGGGGGGGTAAGAATTTTTTTTTTCATGCTCGATTCCAATGGTTCATTATTGAAAATAATAAACCAATACACTACAACAACAAAAGGTCACTGTAGAACTATAAACAACTGTGGAGGGATGTTTTCAATATTATTCGTAAGACTGTATAGTTCACCTGCTTACATTAAGAAAATGAATAAGATCGATGCTAAAGGGGGGAAACTGTACGCTTTTCTTTTTGGTTTATTATTTTCAATAATGAACCATTGGAATCGAGCATGAAAAAAAAAATTCTTACCCCCCCTCAAAATTTGATGGTTTGCGTTTCAAGGTATGTAGAATCCAAAACTGCAATAAAAATATTTCTGTCTGTCCGCCGTACGCCGTACGCCGTACGGGCCACTTTTCTTAGTTACCATGAAAAAAAATTGATGAAATTCGGGTTATAGGTTCCGTTCGGCGTCTAGTTGGTCCTCGAAGCTCGACGTTACTGTGAGTCATCTCTAAGGGGTTCAAATAGGGGTTGAAATTTTCAAAACGCCTATACCATTTTTTTACGTAAATATTTTTACGGTTTTAAATATTTCTTGAACTTGCGAGTTTTTTAAGACCATCCGGAGCATCGTACGTCCAGCCGTTCGTTCACAGTAAGGCCCCGAAGTTTGCACCGACAGGCATTTTCGACTCCAGTGTGAATGAAATTGTATACAATTCAAACCAAATCTCGTAACCAGAGACGCGCCCACAATAGGAATTTGTGAATACGGCCAATCATTGGTAGGGATCACCTGATTATATTGGCGGAGTATGAAGTCGAGTTGGTTGTTCTGTGATATTATTTAATTTGAAAAATGATGGCTCTTTTGGAGTTTTTTGGTAGGTAGTGAAACTTGAACAAACGTTGAAGTATTATTGATAGGCAAATTAGGTATTACTACGGTAAATCATTGCTCAACGGTAAATTATTACACAACGGTTCATTATACCATCTACGTAGAAGGGGCTGGAGTTTGTTGGTAGGTACGTTTGCAACTTTTTTCACTCCTCATCAACAATTTCTTTTCAGAACTTCATTATGTGTGTTTCTTTTTGTTAGGTACTGTTTGTCATCGGCATAATTATTTTAGCAACATTTAACTCGTGATTTAGGTAGGTACCTAGTAACGAGTACGGGGTTAGGTACTAACCTACGGAGGGTCTGCGATCTACATAATATGCATAGAATAGTACATATTATATTATATAGACGGGTTATCTATACATAGAGCTGTGATCTGTAACAGAAGGGTATTCTATACAAAATAATAAACCGTTGTGCAGGGATTTGCAGCGTTTTCTAAACGTAGGCGGTCCACGGAATTGTCACAGAATGGATTGCTCACCGAAAGATTTATTGTCAATCAGGGGTTCTAAGTAGAAAAAAATAAATAATTCCGGAGAGGAAGACTTAATCTTGTCGTGAGGAGTAAGTTGTTTCACGTTAACTAACTTTCAGCCAGTGTTACTCTACCGTTTATTAGATCAAAGTGAAACGACCGCAACTTACTGATTCAAAGCTCTTCAATTCCTGTATGTAAGCGGAAGTAGGTTTTTTGCTGATTCCACTGAACAAGGACGCTGACTAGTCGTACGGTCGGCAATCACCATCGAATCTGGTACCAGGCAGATAAATTGTCGAGAAGGGAAGCTATCTAAGAACCTATCTATAATATAACGTGGGACGCTGGGCTATTATTATGTTCTGTGTTCATTACTAAAATAATGTTTACAAGGAATAATGTTAATTTCTAAATTACCTATTCGTTTCCTCAAATTATGGTATTTTGACAAATCGTGTTCAAATGGATGTTTCAGAAGGATTTCAGGTAAATAATTATGAGATCAACACAGGTAACTTTAACAAAGATCTGGCTCAGACAGTCCAAAAGGAGGATCATTTGGGTCCTACCAAATTAATATTTTTTCACCTTAACCTCAATTGTTTCTAACGTTTCCTCATAATATGTAAGTAACAATTTACTTCCGTGCAGGCTTCTCCACTGACATGTTATGTTGCTGGGATTGTCAGAAACGCCGAAAATGGCTAGGCACTGTACAGTACTTCGGCGAATTATCAAATTTCATCGTTATCAGTCACAGATACACTGCCTAGGCATCTCTTGATGAGGGGGTGTATTATATTTATGAGACCACCAATCCAATCCACGCAGAAGGGTGATCCCCATGCATAATATATTATCATTCCATAAACAATTCTATGATTTGTCTCTCAATAATATGTCCCCCAAAATTACCTGAGGAAGATGTAGGTATCTAAGAAAATGTCAGGCAAGAGCTTTTTTTAATGGATTAGATAATATATTGTATACAATCATAGGTTCACGGTTGAAATTGCATGGATTGTCCAAGAAGAATGTTGCACCGATACATAATATTTCAAACAGTGGCGCCCCTCTTACCGATAACATGTGATATCGACACGTGTTCATTCGAAACCACCGACGATATTGAACGGTCCGTGAGTGAGAATAGACGTACCTATTCGGTATCCCAGGTATAATAGATTGTTTGCGCTTAGTGACGTAAGAGGATGCGTTAGGCAGGTTCTGATGGTTGGGGTAAAGGGGGAGTATAGGGATAATATTTGTACAGATAAATTGACACATCCTTTCCTCCCTGAGGCCCTACAGAGCCTTCCAGAAGAAATTCGTCTACCTTCACGTTCTGACAAACTCGGCTTCACTCGACTTCACTATTCCGTAACGAAGGATTGGGTTTTGTTAGCACAAAACTCTTATCCTGCAAGACTGTGCGTTTTGCAAGTGCATATTTGTGAGCATGTATTTAGCCATTTCCTCAAGAAATAAATCTGGCTATGTTTCAGTCATAAGAGATTACTTAGACGACATACCTATTACCAATAGGAACGATTATAGCTTATAACTTATACAAAGTCAAGTCAAGCGCTACAAAATCTGCGTAGACAAGCACATACCGAGTGCGATCTCGACTAGGTACATTTTCATTAGACCTTCTTTTGCCCTGATATATTATGACCTCGTAACCGAAATAGAACCGGAGTTATAATGTGGCAATGTGTAGGTGCACATGTGCGCATCCGAAGAAGAAACGACAATTCTGATCTTGATGAACACCATGTAGGTGATCAATGGGTTAACCCACGTGAGTCTCAACTAGTATTGGTCATTTTTCCAAACAAATTTTTCCAAACCATAAGAATTCACAAGAAATTCCTGAACATTAAATGTTTAAATATGCGGATACAAACGATTCCCACACCATGGCTGCACTGACCATATCCTCTCGGTGATTTCTTGTGATTCATCAAGTACTTGGACCTTTAGAGTGCTTCACAATCAAGCGAAACGTCAGTACCAAGACCTCTAGTAGCCCACGACACGCAAGGAGAATGGAAAAAAAACCACTGCAAACTATTACACAACAGTTCATTATCTACCTTTATAGATGCCCCTTCTGAGTGTATCACTGTTTTCTGTGGTAGATACTTACCCTCGTGCTCAACCCCTAGGAAAGCCCTAAATCGAGGACAACAGGAGCCGGCCTTGCGATGATTTAAGTTTTATAAAAATATGCGGTGGATTCAATAATTCAATCTTTAATATTATTTGTTGTTATTCACTAAGCATAATGTTTGTTCAAGTTACAAAAGTTCCTATCACAAAATCCAAAATAACCATCATTCTTCAAATGAAATGATACCACAGAACATCATAATTATCATTTTTTCTGTGGAAGATACTTACCCTCGTGCTCACCCCCTAGGAAAGCCCTAAATCGAGGACAACAGGAGCCGGCCTTGCGATGATTTAAGTTTTATAAATATGC
This sequence comes from Leptopterna dolabrata, assembly GCA_954871275.1. Classification (NCBI taxonomy): domain Eukaryota; kingdom Metazoa; phylum Arthropoda; class Insecta; order Hemiptera; family Miridae; genus Leptopterna; species Leptopterna dolabrata. Next base: position 51,292,076 of record OX940978.1, on the reverse strand, counting down.
GGTGGATTCAATAATTCAATCATTAATATTATTTGTTGTTATTCACTAAGCATAATGTTTGTTCAAGTTACAAAAGTTCCTATAACAAAATCCAAAATAACCATCATTCTTCAAATGAAATAATATCACAGAACATCATAATTATCATTTTTTCTGTGGTAGATACTTACCCTCGTGCTCACCCCCTAGGAAAGCCCTAAATCGAGGAAAACAGGAGCCGGCCTTGCGATGATTTAAGTTTTATAAAAATATGCGGCGGATTCAATAATTCAATCTTTAGTATTATTTGTTGTTATTCACTAAGCATAATGTTTGTTCAAGTTACAAAAGTTCCTATCACAAAATCCAAAATAACCATCATTCTTCAAATGAAATAATACCACAGAACATCATAATTATCATACTCAATTTCATGCAGACATGGGTGATTATAATCAGCTGTTCCCTAGCAATGATAATCTGGGCTGGATGTACACAGTTTCATTCACGATCATGATGACGCATGACGAAGCTTTTCGATGCAAATTCAGGGCCTTAATGTGAACGTACGGCTGGACGTACAATGCTCCAGGTGGCCTCAAAAAATCCGGAAGTATGAGATCAATTTAAAAACGTAAAGAAATTCAATATAACGGGGCCCTGGAAACGTCAACCCCTATTTTTCACCTGTTAGAGATGACTGACAGTAACACCGAGCTTCGCAGACCAAACTAGACCCCAAATGACAACCCCAAACCACCCTAGACAACCAAATTTATTAATTTCGTTCGTGGTAACAAGTGCAAAGTAGGTGGACGGCGGAAGGATAGCAACTTTCGAATTCCATTTTCGGATTCTACGTGGGTACCTTGATACGGAAACCATCAAATTTTAAGGGGGGGGGGGGGGGGGGGGTAACATTTTTTTTCTTTTCTTTTTTTCCCCTCCATGCTCGATTTCAAATAAACCAAAAATAAATAAAATGTGAAAAGATGGGTTCGTTTTCTGTACCTACCGCCATTGATTTTTTCTTATCCATCAATAAGCCGTTGTTACACTTCCATAAGATCAATATACAAATCCATAAATGGTAGATTACTCGGTACAAGTTGGTAAAGAATTTCCATATAAAATTGCGATACCTGAGTCTTAATTTTCGAGGCTGACATAAAACACTGTGAGAATCAGCGCCCACACCTCAAGGGATAACTGAGACTACAGTAAGAGGATACCTGAAACCTGCATCTTGATACTCGTGTTAATATTTCAATCGAAGGACCAGACAGAACGTTATGAATCAATGGAAGGCCCGCAATAAAGCTATAAGCAATACTACAGGTTATAATAAAATCAACAGAAATTAATATAATCACAAAATGATCAAAGATCAAATAATAGAAGTCAGTAGCTCAGCTAAATTGCATGTCTTCTCCACAAAAAATACTTTCGAAGACTGATTATCCAGGTCGACAGGAACAACAGTGTTGGGCCTGCACCTATCAACAGCGATGCGTAATGGAAAACGTTTCATAACCTCAGTATTCCACCAAGTGACACAGTAATTTTACACAAGAGCAAGTTGAACCTAAAATCCCTTCAGCCTCCCAAGATCAAACTGTGTTTGCATTCACCATCACTGGTGGTTGTTGGGTTTCCTCTTGTTGACACACTCAAACTTACGACCCTTCTTACTTGTAAATAAATTTCAACCCTCCAGTACTTGCAGTGACACACCCTTGGGCACCTTTCTCTCAAGAAGTAAGAGAGTAAGAAGATTATTTCCTTTAGAAAGTTGGTAAGCCCAATGTGGGATCGGATGAGGGAGTCTCATCTTTCAAAATCAATAGTCCCCCTCACCTAAGGCCTTACAGAAATTTCTGAACAGATTTGGCTACGTGATATCGACTTGCGCAAGATGAAAGCTTGTGATTCCTCCTATTCTCTGTCATTTCATCCGAGTACTTGTGATTTCATCAAAATTTCCTGATTTCATCTAATTTCGATGAAAATTTGCGAGATTGTTCGGTACCTACGTTCACCATAATCTGACAGGTACACAGGGCGGTGCACAAGTACAGGGCGGGGGTGCACGCACAAACGTGAAATCCTTCCACACGCCCTAATCGATTCTATCCAACAGATTTTGAAGTATTTTTCAGATTTCGTGGTCTGTGAACCAATATAAAGTGAATCCAGACGGACTCCACAAAAGTAATTGTGGAAACCTAGGAGGTACCGCCCACAAACTCTGCATCAACCAGTGTGGATGGAGTGGGGACTTTTAAAAACCACTCACAAACTGTGTGTTGTGGAGTTTACCACAATATAACGATATACGTACGATGATGGATTTTCAAACGAAGAGGCGGGTTTCAAATCAATGCAGTAGGTAGTTTGTTTCTTTTACATGGAACGCAGAATAACTGAAGGATGAAGAAGTATCCGCATATTTTTTATATATAGAACACATACAATAATAGCATAGTAAAGTGTGCTTCAGTGGAATTCTGAATAAATATCTCAACGAAGTTGATTTAAGAAAAACACCTTCTACAAGCCCACTTTGGACTAAAATGGGGCCTCCCAGTACTTCTGAAAACACCTGAATTATTTCATCATCGTGACCAGTGTGTTTAATGCGAGTGAGTGCCAAACCGTCAGCTCAGTTTCGCACACTCTGGCCATAAAAGGGGTGAATACCTCTTCATAACCTAACCATATTGTAGGTATGTATTGCAACTTTTTGGAAAGCTCTCGCTCAGGCCTGTAACCGGTAAAAGTACATGAACCGGTAAAAGTACCAAACATTCCTCTAACAATCGAAATATCTACAAAAACTTGTAATGTGGATGAATCTATCTATATGCAGGTACTCTTGAATCTCTTCTGCAACGGGTCTTCTTTCAGTCAAACCCTCGGATATTCCTTCCGCTCAAAGCTCATGGTTTAACAATAAAGGTGGATCGCCCCCTCAACAAAACGGAGAAAAGTTTTAAAAGTTGACTTTGAATTTAATCATTAATAATTATTGAACCGTATTGCGTCATTTGCATCGATCTATCCAGCACTTGCTTCTTAAATAAACATGTTATCTAGTAATTTACAGGTACGTACACGAACACAGTATACGAGTAGGTTTCAGAGAAAGCCACAGAACACCCATACACTTAAATGTATTAGTTATTATTAAATAGTAGTGACGTAGTAGTAGATGCATTATTACCATCAAGGTTAAAATATCAGCATCCCCAAGGTGATTGATGAAACCACGCATGATATTTGGATGTAATTTTAATATGTAAGAAATACGAGCGCAAATACCTTACCTACGCACAGAGTATTATTAATATTATAACGCTTGTCTGTATAAACGTAAACTTTAATTTTCTATATTATAACATATAAAACCAGTAAACCCGATACGTAGGATGGTTGGTCAAAACTTTGTTCCTAAATTTATATTACTCGTACAAACAAATTCAGAGATTATATTCTCAGTGCAAGTATGCACTTTTAGGGAAATCCTTGCATGAGGGGGACATGCCTTTTGTTCAATTTTCAGAGGAGGGAGACGACCTAAAGTCTAGACCAGTGGTTCCCAACCTTTTGTGGCCCATCTCCCCTTTCTGGAGATTGACTAACACCTATCGCCCCCCTTTTCATTTTCATTATATGCCTAATTTTAATTTGAAGTAAAGTGTCAATAATAAAGCAGTTTTCTCATTTTAAACAAATTTATTAAGTACCGTATATAAAAACAACCAAAGCAGTTTTATCCGGTCACTCTTAAATAAAATAGACAAAAAATTAAAATGTGCATTCTTTACAGTTTTTTTAAAGAACAAAGAAGTGAAATAATTAACTAAGATCATTGACGTACATTTAAAAAACAGGAGTACATGTTTTCATTTTTAAATAGGAATCTGAAAAAAATAAGAAAGTTGGCAGCTAAAATTAAAAAAAAAATAAATGAAAGTTTGAAAACTTTGTTATTGTTTTATTTTACCTTTTCAATGGCTGCCTTGTGCTTGGTGGATTTTAGTTAAAGCTTGAATATCTGGCTTTATGTTCGTCAAGTTCAGGCGCAAGTCTCCTTTGAGACAAATGTCCAACTTATTTCTTTGTTTTGTGAGGAGCTGGACAACAGAACTAAATCCTTTTTCAACTAAATATGTTGACGGGAACGAGATGAGAAGTGGCTCAGTTTTTTCCCACAGTTGTGGATAAGTGTCCATAAGCTTCACCCAGGCTAACTCGTAACCGCTCTGCTTGAAAATGATTTTCGCCTCACAGTCATACTTCAGATATAGAAACTCCGTCTGCAAAGAGTTATCAAGCTTATCCACAGCTTCAAACTAAAATGGATCTAGAATCCAATCCGGAATTTGTAACTTGGTCAAATCTTCAAATCTTGATTCCATGTCAGTTTTTAACTGGTCAAGGTGATCAGTAAAAATTAGGATTTTGTCTTCTGGGAGTTCAGGAGTCTCGTTATCTGACACTGAACACTTTTTAAGGGTCGGGAACTGAATCAGCTCTTTACGGCCAATATTTACCTTATGAATATCTAACTTGGCGATGAATGATGAAATAATTCTGTGGAGAGTGGAGTGAACTCGTCGGCTGAGACCAGCCAGTGACTCGTGCTACCCGACAACTTCTACTGTACAGTACTATTTTAATTTTTCCCCCTTTGAATACTCATCGCCCCCTAATCGCCCCCCACTTATTTATCGCCCCCCTGATAACCCAAATCGCCCACTTGGGGGCGATCGCCCCTAGGTTGGGAACCACTGGTCTAGACAATAACCACCTAAAATATGTTTCAGACCAGTAAAACCAGAACTTTAAAAACACCCGAAGAATGCTGTTTTCCATCGATTGGAGAGAATTAGAGGAATATCGAAAACATGACGGATTTACGAAAGCTCATTCATCAACTCCAAACAGATTTTTCCCCCCATAGTTAGGACGTCACGAATTTTTAGTATGATGATGTGGTGGGGGGGGGGGGGGGGGGTCGGTTAATGTATACATAGTTGGCGAAGGACGCCGTATACACTGCGGCGAATTTTTACTACTATCTATAACTATGTTCACACTACGGACTATTCATGGAAGTAGATTTGGTTCAGTACAGCCTACAGTTATTTCTTGAGAAAATAAGTCCTTGTGCAGGCTTCACGATGGTAATTCCTAGGTAAATTTGAAAAACAACAGCCATCAAGATTAGTAAAACCTCGGAAAAGAATCGAATTCAGCTTGATCCGTTGGAAATTTATATCTCCTTCTGTCGAGCGACACTACTTGACCAGTTCCAACGACGTGGAATGAAGGGGAAGAGGGATTTCCTGAGGACCCATCTGTCAGTGGGACAAGAATCCATCACATAGATTGAGACCTTTCAAAGTCACTCAACAACGGAACTAATCAGTTAAAGAAACTGATTCGGTAGAAAATGTTTCGTGAAACAATCAAGGAAAATAACTTCGACTTTCGGTTTATAATTTTCAATAATGAAATTTTGGAATCGGACATGAAAAATGAAAAAAATAAATAAAATAAAATAACCCCCCCAAAATTTGATGGCTTCCGTTTCGCTAGGTAGGTAGGTACGTAGAATACGAAAAAAAATTTCTGTAAAAATTTCTGTCCGTCCGTCGTACTTCGCATATTTCTTAGTTCACACGGACCAAAATTAATGAAATTCGGTTTGTAGGTCCCGTTTCGGGTCCAGATGGTCCGCAAAGCTCGGCGTTCCTGCCAGTCACCTCAGGGGTGAAAAAAGCCGTAGCTTGAAACTTTCAATACAAGAGTAGGTAAATAGATACGTTTTTAGGCTTTAAATTGATTCCGAACCTGAGGATTTTCTGAGACCACCTGGAGCATTGCCCAGATAAATATCATTGCTAGGAAACGTCTGGCAATGATATAATATTATATCTACAATCACGCAAGGCTGTATGAAATTGAGTTGGCTGTTCCGTGGTATTATTTCATTTGAAGAATGATGGTATTTTGGATTTTGTATATAGTTACTTCTGCAACTTGAACAACAACAAATAATTAATTATAGCTATTGAATCCACCGCATATTTATGAAACTGTAATTGCCCGGCCGGCTCTAGTACTCGATTTAGGGATTTCCTGGGGGGAGCACGAGGGTAGGTAGATACTGACCATATAAAACAGTGCTACAGAGAAGGGGCATCTATACTGAAAATGATAAACTTTTCTAATAAATTTACCCCAGAAAACTTTACAAAAGTCGGATTTCCGCAGTTACTTACACGTTTTGGCACTTCTGAATGAGATTTCTCTTCGGAGTTTTAATAAGATTAATGAGAACTATATAAGTTTGTATTACTGATCAGAGCACCACACCACTACCTATCTAGTTCTCAACCAATACACAAACACAGCAGCACAGTATAGTTTTACATGCGCAGACAACATGTATTGTTTACACAGAAAATGATAAATTGTTGAATAATCTGCAGCGTTTGGTATATTTATCGCCTGGCGGTATCTTTAGTAGTAAACAACTATCTCCTAGCAGGTTAGGTGGCCAACCAAATAAGTCAGAAATATGAATGAAAAGTTCATTCCTCTCAGAGTAGCTGCCATTAAACATCCCAAGTCGCTGTTTCGAAAAAAGGAGTGAAAAACGAGGAAGTTCCACCGCTTGATAAAGAGAAAAACACTGAAATATCGATATACCGGTTATCAACATATTGCCTGAAGGATGCAAGGTGAGCGTGCGTGCACACTGCACGACTCGAATCATTTTACCAATCAATTCGTGTCAATTCCTAACTGTTGTTTAACTCCTCCCACACGCAATTTCTGTCGAACGGGGTTTTCAACATTGACGACTTGATCAATAAAGGCCATCTCTGCTGTTACGCGAAACAATCCACGGTCAACCCAGACGCAATTCGGATCCACGAATATTGAGTGTGGTGATGCACGCGTGTGTACGAGTCACCATTGTGGATTGAGGAAGGTTTGGGGTCACTGTGATCCAAATGTTTTGCGATCACAGGCGCTGGTTAAATTTTCTCCTATTTTCGGGACGGGAGGAACCTACTGCTAATACCATGAACCACAGCGAGTATTAGTTGCTCCTTGGGAGTCTTTTAGTCTTTTGCTAGCACCCCGCGAGAATGAACCACAGCGAGAGTTAGATGAAAGGTAGGGGATTTAATACTAATACCCTCCCAGCGTGAACCACAGCGAGTATTAGCTGCTCCTTTGGAGTCTTTTGGAAAGAGGGTACCTACTACCAATACCCCGCGAGCATGAACCACAGCGAGTATTGGTTGCTGCTCCTAAGGAGTCTTTTGCCAACACCCCGCGGAATGGTCCACAGCGAGTGTAGGAGGAAGGGGTAGGAAAGACAAGTCACAAGTCGGGAGTCGGACCGTCGAATGAACAGCTGGGCCAGAAGGGCTGCTTATAAAGGGACCTTTCCACCCGTCCCCCATCCACAATCAGCCATTGTGACCTTTGTGGTCCTTGGCCGTTGGGGAAAACCCTCGGTGCTGCCTAGCTCAACGTTCTCCGTGTTTATTTTGTTAATCTCACAATATTACAGGAGTGAGGGAATCACGACATTGAGAGATCCTGACTTGACATTCGCCACCACAATTATCACGGTACCGTTTAATTCATATTGTCAGTGACCCAAACGAACTGCGACAAAAACTCATGAATCAAAGGAAATATGTACAAAGACATTTCGATAAAGGAACATACTTTTGGCCCAACACAGGAATGGTAAGGTGGCGTATTCACGGAATTCTCGGAGCACACAAGGCAACCACGGTATAACTCCTTTAATTTATTAATGACATGAGATTTTGAACTTAAGTGGGTTCATGGTAAAATACACTAGCAGGAGCGGGGTATGGCGCGAACATAACGAGGGGTCTAATTTGAAAGATGAGACCATCCGCATTTCGAAATTTACTGATAGGATTTTGACATTTCTGGACCAGGGCATCGGTGATACTAGTCCTTGAAATACCGAATGTGATTAAGGCCTAAACCCCCATTTTTTAGTCATTTAATGTGTTAGAAGTGAATACATGGTTTTAAAAACTAGTGAAACTCACAAAAAAATTGGAAATAGATAAGGACAAAAAATGCTATCAAATTCGTGTTCTAACAGTTGATAAATCACGTGAAATTTCAATAAACAGGAGAAGGTTTAGGGGTACCTACTACCAAGTAAGTATACTAAGTACGGTAAATAGAAAATTTGCTTATTTGGTCAGGCTGCATATACCCGAGGTAAAACCGGTTAATTATTTACGTTTACAGATGCCCCTTTGCGTATATCACTGTTTTCTGTGGTCAATACCTCCGTACCCCCCCCCCCCCCCCCACCAACAATCTAGCACCATCTTCTTTTTTTTTCGGATTTAAGAGTTTAATCATCAGAAAACTATTCATTCAAATTCAACTGTTTCATCGAGCAAGTTGCTTTAGAGAAGGTTTCATGACATGAGTTTCCTTCCTCAAAAAGAGCTTTATCGGAAGATGGATGAACAGACCTAGCTAATTGTCAGAGCCGATACGAAACTTTGAAAAATAATAATAGTAATAATAAATAAATAAATAAATAAATTTATAAAAATAAAAGCAGCTTGGCTATAAGAGCGAATTTTTAAAGAATTCGTCCTATTGTGTAAAAAGAGGATACAGCGAAAAACCATAGGTACCACTTTTCGTAAAATCGTATAATTTTTTTTCGTGATTTTAGCTCACCCAAAAAACAAATATGACCCACCCTTTTTTGAGAAAAATATTTTCATCATTGAAATAGTCCCTCCGTCGTGAATCACCATTCCACACGTCAGTTAAGTTTATATTGATTTTAACCCTCACTACCAATTTTTTGAACCCCCAAAAATACAAATTTGACCCCTATTATGTACGAAAAACAACTCAAATGGTATTTTTCCGTCTTTACTCACCACTTTCAGTGATTTTATATCAATTTTTCCGATTATAGCCGTTTTTATCAATTTTTGAACCCTAAAAACTCAAATTCGACCCCCTAAGAATTTTTGAAAATTGCCCATCTTCGAATTCATCCTTTTGTTTGGTAATACGAACGTTTTGGAGAAACTGGGAGTTTTTATTATGTACCCAAGAATAGACATTGTCTGGAGTGATACATAAACAAATATATATAAGTCGGGAATTGATGGCTTTTCGATATTTTCTTAATTTTGGCGCCCGCTAGCTGTACTGCGATATATTTGGGCTGAATGTATACAATTTCATTCACCCTGCTGTTGAAAAATACTCCAAAAGCCTGTCGGTGCAAACTTCTGGGCCTTACTGTGAACAAACGGCTGGACGTACAATGCTCCGGGTGGTCTTAAAAAACTCCGAAGTTCGGGAACTATTTAAAACCGTAAAAAAATTCGAGAAAACGGCGTCCTGGAGACTTCAAACCCTATTTTTTACCCCTAAGGGATGACTTACATCAACGTCGAGCTTCGAGGACCAACTAGACCCCAAACGGGACCTATAAACCGAATTTCGTCTATTTTGGCTCATGGTAACTAAGAAAAGTGCGAAGTACGGCGTAGGGCACATGGCGTACGGCGGACGGACAGAAATTGTTTTTATTGGATTTTCGGATTACATACCTTGAAACGGAAACAATTAATGTTTGAGGGAGGGGTTAAAATTTTTTTGTCATGCTCGATTCCAATGGTTCATTATTGAAAATAATAAATCAAAATGATGTCCCGTTTCACACTGTACACATAGACATCAATGGTCGTTTGAGTGGCCGAACAGGACCCGCGGATCACTACAACATAGTAACAATCTGCTCGTTCACTAAGTACGTAATGCTCGATCATACACGTTCACTTACAGCCAAGTTGATGCTTTGACTGAATTGGTACAAATATCCAGTGTATTCCTTCTCGTATTATTTATGTCCAGGGAACTAGTTTCACTGTTAAATTATTCACTGATTACTGTGGAGCTAACAATATCAAAACGTACGCGATAGCCACCGGCGCTCCAAGCTCGAACTCGCAAGTGGCGAGGTACATGAAAAGTATTACAAATCTAACAACAGTGGCACAATATATTGAACCTCAATGTATTCGTCAACTTGCACCCCAAGTTCAGCTAGTGCTGAACTCCACGGCAAACAGTGACGGGAGTTTCCACTATCGAAAACCGACCATCACCGGAATGATAACGGTCGGAGAGGATTTACGTCCTCCTGAACGTAAAAATTTGTCAGAATTACGTGCTGACGCTAAGTTAAAAATCGATCAGACTGCTGACTATGAGGTCAAAAGATTTGTAGGAAAGGGATCGCAAATCCAACCCCTCCACATTAATGATTATTGCGTACGTACAGCGCCGGATTTAGGTTTGTTGCGGCCCTGGGCCTACATCTGTAAGTGGCCCCCTGGGTATAATAAATTCAATAATTTTATATTCTTACTATAAATGTTTATTTTATAATACATAATCATTAATATTCTTGAATTTTACAAATTAACTTTTCTTGCTTTCTGAGACGAAAATTCTACAATTAATTCATCAAAATCTAACGATTTAAAAAGCTCCGCGTTGGCTACAAAACTAGCTCTGGATAGTCTTGAATCTGAGCAATTATTTCTCAAGCAATTGAGAATTCTTTTCAAAATGCTGAACGATCTTTCCCCAGATGCATTTGATGTTCATATATGACCATATTTCTTTCGTTAAAAACCGTATTATGTCAAAATACCATGTACTAGCCATTGTATATATGTATGCGTTTCGTAAGCCGGATTTTTTAATTTATATCCTTAATTTAAAAAAGCAAAAAAAAAAACATCAGCCTTGCGGCCCCCTGATCTTCGCAGAAACCGCACCCAAATTTAAAGGAACTTATAAAATTGTTGTAGCGTTACCTAATGACAGGAATGTACTCGAGAACGTGAATAAAGGTTCGCGAGTAAAAATTCGCACCAGCAAGAAAAATTTGTTCAGACACATCGTTATTGCCTCAAAACTAAGAGTTTATTGCCTTATTCGTTCTGTTTTGGTTTGATTTTCTGAGAAAACGAATCTTGACCAAATTTTTCGAATATTTATTTACTTATATGATATGGTTGAAAAATCATTATTCTATATATTTTATAGTTTTTTTAAACGTGAAATCACCCTTATTTGGGTAGGTATCGGATAAATTTGGGGTAACACCCAAACTGACCCTTTGCTCCGAAAAACCCTGGTTACATGTAGGTAGCATGTTCTTGATATTGTGTTGTTGCACATGTTCTTGGTATCCTGGACCTAAACCTTGGTTTACAAAGTATTGTGCCTTGGTTTGGCGTACGTTTCGTATTTCGCGAGTGCAAAGCGGCCGTCAGACAAACCGTGTTCCAAATCGAAGGGATGGATTCCACTTCCGATTTCTGAGCGGTGACAAACTCTTTACCTGTGATGCGTAAGAGGACGAAGGTGGTCGTCCACTGCAAGCGCCTTCGCACGTCGGGCTTCAGTTTGTTTTCAAGTGTATTCGATAAAAGTGGAGACTGTTCCTTTTTATACGTCATGGACCCAGAGGAGTTGTATTTCCTCGGAAGGTGCAACCATTTGCGAAGACGGATGTTGGATCAAAGAGCATGTTGGGTGGGCCCGGTCCTCTCCAAAAGGGAATCTTTCGGGGAGTTTCACCACCTTCACCATTAACTTGAGGCTGAACCCCAACAAATTTTTCGATTATTATCCGTTTGGGACGCAGTAAATTGCGGACGTAAGTTGTTAATCCCTGAAAGTAAACATTAAAAAGCGGACGCTGTTTTTGAAACATGTACGTTAAAATGCGGACGAGTCTGTCCTGTCAGTTTCCCACACTTGTTCAAACAACCTGACTGAACGCATTTTACCTACGCTCATCAGCTGAATCAGAGATTCCATGTGGTGATAAGTTGTGTTTGTAGGTTGGCCTTTTAATTTTGACACTCAATTCCACTAATCTATTCAGAAGTCCCAAACAACCTTCTCATTCACGGGATAGTTTCTGGGATTGTTTATCTTTTTTGAGATGCGAGCGCTAGCGAGCATCCAGATCGCTTGACAACGACATTAAGTTGATCTATTTCATTCCTTGTGCATAAATACATCTGAACATTATACATCCTTGCCCACCTTTTTTGAAACATTTTCTGTCCGCACTTTACTAGTACAGAATTGTCCGCATTTCACCTATGCGAAACCAACCTCCAGCGAGCTCAACGGATTAACTTGTCCGCATTTTACCTACGCTCATCCGTTTTACTAGTGTTATGATCCATTTTCTGCCCAGAGGGTAGTTGACACCTACTCAAAACGGGGCCTGCGCGTGAAGTGACTCGAAATGACCAGGGATACGAGTGAAATGGTAGGTAGGTGTCCCGATGAACCGTCCGTTAGCGATTCCAATGTTTATTTACGTGGAATTCCTACCAAAACCGGTAGTAAAGTGATACTGACAACAATGGTATTGAACGAGCTACGAGCAGGTACGAGCGGCAGATCCAACTTTTGGTTCATTATTCTGTGAATAATACACCTCTGTATTCGCTCAGCAAAAAATTATTATAACACCCCTTCAAAAATTTTTCTTTTCCGTTTCAAGGTGCGTAGATTCCAAAAACGCTGCAAAGTCCTTGTCAAATGGGTTTATTATTCTATTGGACATACCGAAATTGTACATACAGAAATATTGGCTGTTCATTCATTGTTTCTTTCATGTGAATTAATTGAAATAGCTATTTCTGATGGTTTCCACCATTTTTTGCCCCTAAAACAAAAATTAGGTACGCTCTTTTTTTCCCATCTTCAATTACTGGTAGTGCCATTTAATCGCCTTGGTCCACGTGTTGATACTACTTCCAGTGTTATTATACAAACTGATGGTGATTTCAAACGATTTCCCAGGTTTTTGACTCATAAAAAATCAATTTTGGGAGCTGAACATTTGGTAGAACTTCGATTTTCAACTTTTTGGTCGAAATCGACTTCACATTCCCGTCCCCAAAAACATGGGAAACGATACCTCAAAAGGTCATTCTACTAACATGTTACTAATACACAAAAAGTACCTATTTTTATACACATCTTAACTCATAACACCCCTGGATATATTCCGATCGGGCTGAAAAGTTTCGGGACACAACTAGGGCCCAAATGGATCATGTGTGCGAAAGAAAGACTTTTTAAAATGAAGCCGGTACACGTGATACGGCGGACGGACATTGCATTTTTGGAATCTACGCACCTTGAAACAGAAAAGAAAAAATTTTGAGGGGGTGCTATAAAAATTTTTTGCTGAGCGAATACATAGGTGTATTATTCACAGAATAATAAACCAAAATGCAATGTCCGTCCGCCGTATCACGTGTACTTCAAGTCTAAAAAGTCGTTCTTTCGCACACATGATCCATTCGGGGCCTAGTTGTGTCCCGAAACTTTGCAGCCAGATCGGAATATACCCAGGGGTGTTATGAGTGAAAATGTGAGTAAAAATAGGTACTTTTTGTGTTTTAGTAACATGTTAGTAACAAGAGCTTTTGAGGTATCGTTTCTATGTTTTTGGGGACGAGAAGACCGAAGATGAAGTCGATTTTGACCAGAGTGGAAAATTGAGGTTCTACCAAATGTTCAGCCAACAAAATTGATTTTGACATTTTATGTCTTTACTTTGCTACATAAACTCGAAAATGTAACGCGGGACATGTGAAGCGTCACGAAAATATTTCTGATGATTTTTGCTTACAACCGATTCGTTGCTACGGAACTTTATCTTCGCCAGTTATCATCGTACAAAAATCGTTCACCACTCGTTGGATAGCTCCCGATTTACCTAACCATACTACGTTAACCACTGCGGAGTGCGTGGCCGACAAGCTGCGGTATGAGCGTGATTGTTTAAATGAATGCGTATGAACTTCTCCGGTTATCATCGTATACAAAGACATAAAAATAATGTCCCTCGTGGTTGCGTACTTGTACGAAAGCTGTACCCACCGTTTGTGTTTTTCATGACAATTGCGACTGAGGAGGTTTTTTTAATGAGTCAAAAACCTGGAAAATCGTCTGAAATCACCATCAATTTGTATAATGATACTAGAAAAAGTGTTAACACGTGGATAAGACGACTAGTTGGCTCTATCAATGATCAAAGATACTTTGGGAGAGAAAAAAAAGAGAAAAAACCACAGTCATGCAGCATGGCTATAAGAGCGAATTTTCGAAGAAATAACTGATTTTATATAAAATGTGATCTTTGGGATATCCCATTCAAATATGGGCAATCTTAAACTTATTGGGTAATTATAGGTATTCAAGTATGACGCTATTCGGTTAATTCGGTATGCATCAAATATGGGCATACCTACGTAACAAATTTTTTGTTCCATTTTTTGCCGAGTAACACCTCGGTTTTTAGATTTTCCAACGCTGAACACGATGGTGAAGTCGGAATTGCGATATCCCATTCCGTTATCAGATTAGAGCAGACGAACCAGGAAGAACATCTCAAGAAATAACCACGTTCCTTGATTTTCAAAGTGCTCCAGTTTGAGAACGGAATGAGATATCGCAATTCTGATTTCACCATCGTGTTCAGCGTACAAAAACCTTTAAAATGAGGTGTCACTTGTCAGACTTTTTCATTTTGGGAATTTATGGGTAATTTTCCCCCCATAAAACTCCCCAAAACTCCCCCTTAGAGTGACCCGATTCTGCCCATCTACGAACTTAGCCTGTCGATTGCCAAGACAGATTTTTCGTGCAAATTTGAACTTTTTATCTCAATTCTTTCTAGAGTTATCGTCTGGAATGACACATACATATATAAATATATAAATATATATATAAATATATGTATAAATATATAAATATATATATATATATATACATATAATTTTTGGTGTCTTTCGGCAGTGAATTCAGGATGGTCTGAAACGGATTTTGGTATAAAAATCTTTCGGAAATTCGAGTTTTAAAAATTTTGGACCGAGAACAACGAATTTCTTCGAAAATTCGCTAAAAGAAAAAAAAGTACCTAATTTGTGTTTTAGGGGCCAAAATTGTTGGAAAACATCAGAAATAGCTATTTCAATTACTTACTTATTTCACATGAAAGGAACAATAAATGAACAGCCAACATTTCTGTAGGTACGTCCAATAGAATAGGATTTTTTGGATCTGCCGCTCGTGTATGCCCGTAGCCGCCCGCTCGAACACGCTTCCAGTGGACGATACCACATATAACTCAATGTAGTTGGATCTGTAGCGCGTGTCGCTCGTTGCCGCCTGTGTAGCGAGGGACTCGGACGTCGGGTTTGCTTGCGAAGTCGTTGTCGTTGTTGAGCGTCTAATGCCAAGTGGTATTGACGCTCGCGTCGAAGGCCAAGTGGCATACGCTTTTCCCAACGTTTCCGTCAAATTCCACAGCGTTGGAGAACGTCAAAAATTGCTAGCGTTTGCGTCGGGTGGCGTAACGCTGGTAGACGTCTAAACACAACGTTTGCGTCAAGTGGCGTAACGTTGATAGACGTTATGACTTACGAACGTTCGTGTCAAGTGGCATAACGTTTAATGACGAGGGTCCTTTGGTACTGATCATACCGACAGACCAGCAAAATTTCAGTTGAGTTCGCAGAAATTTAGTGCGATTTATTCGTAGACATTTTCTGCGTATTATACTCGTTTGTTCCGTCCCCAGTGTGATTTCATGTGTTATGAGCAGAGCCCTTCACAATATTATGGCACTTATTTTTTTGAAATAGGGTCCTAAAAATATGGCAATATGGCACTTATTTTGGCCCAAATATGGCACTTATTTCCCTCAATATGGCACTTATTTTTGCTTCCGAGTCTGCGAAGCAGCGGAAGCCTTGTGTTCACTTTCGTGAGCCAATAAATTTTTGTCATCAGAAATCAAAATTTCCACTTGCATTTTGCGTTTCAAAGCCTACTGAACAAATTTGGTTCCGTGTCTGTCGGTCTGTGGGTCTGTGTGTCTGTCCGCATTTCCTTGTTACAGCCATAACTTTCACGATTTTGAATTGATTCAGCTCAAATTTTTAGGGATGGTGCGGATAAGGCCCCTTGAGGTCCCATACAAATTTCAACATGATTGATCCAGCGGTACGCCCTGCGCATGCGCTAACGTTAAATTCAACAAACACGCATAACTTTCACAATTTTGATTCAATTGCGCTCAAATTTTCAAGGGTTGTTTGGACAAGGCCTAGTGAGTTCCAGTATGAATTTCAGCATGATCGGACCCTCGTTGCGCTCTGCTCATGCGCTGGCGTGAAATAGATTCAATTTCCTTGTTACAGCCGTAGTAACCAAAGATTTCACCCAGGGATTAAGCGGGTAGGGCCCATTGAGGTCCCATATAAATTTCAACATGATAGAGCCAGCGGTTCGCCCTGCGCATGCGCTAACGTGAAATTCTTCAAACACGCATAACTTTCGCATAATGTATAATGGACGTAATGTATTATGGACGTAATGTTATGTAATATGTATATTTCATGTAATGTTATGTAATGTTATGTTATGTAATGTTATGTAATATGTATATTTCACGTTATGTAATGTAATGTAATGTAATGTAATGTAATGTTATTTTGCTTCCGAGTCTGTTCTATTTTATAATGGGTCACTCTGATTGTGACGAGGAAGCTCCTGTGCCATCACCTTGGCAGTGTATTTAACCCTCCGACCACCCCAGCTATTCTGAGACGATAATATCACAACATACAAGTTACTTATGCTATTAATTATTAATTATTATTATTATTATTGAATAACAACATCAGGTGTGCTGCAACGCTTTCCATTGAAAATCCCAGCCGTCGATCACTCAGAAGGTATTTCATTTTTGAGAAAGTCCTCTCCACATCAGCTGATGTTGCCGGGGCGTATTTCATAGAGAGGACATCAGCAGGTTCCCAGCCTTCCTTCAGAGTGGCTTCCTCACCAGACAGAGTGGCGACCCGTGGAAGCACCCCATTCCAAAAGGGTTAGAGGCATTAGTAATCCCTCTACACTAATGGCCTCAGGGTTCGAGAAACCTCATGTCATTCAGAATTTTCACTTCATATTTTATTTTATTTGATTTTTTTTTTTTAAGGAGATTGGCGAAAAAAAGGCAAAACATGGCATTTTCCCAAAAATCGGCCGAATATGGCATTTTACTAAAAAATCGGCAGAATACGGCATTTTTGTATGGCGCCATGGTAATATGGCATTTGAAGGGCTCTGGTTATGAGCCTTCTGGAGAAAGTTCTCCGAAGTCCTCTATATATTCATATTATCTTGTTTGTAAATTCAAACACGCGTTATTTATACTGGTCATTATTTGAAAAACATTATTTGAATCATTATTCAAGCTAAACATTATTGCACAATGTTTTGAATATACGGTTTTTTTTTTGTTTTTTGTCATGATCATTATTAAAGGTCCGTTTACACGCTCAAGCCGATTGCACAAACTGGCTTGCACAAGCCAGTTTGTGCAAACTGAACTGAACGTGTAGACGGGGTTTGCGCAAACCATTCGGCTTGCACAAGCCAAAAAATTTGGCTTGTGTGAAATCTGTCTCGGACAGAAAATTTGCTTGAGGTTTGAGCTTGGCTTGAGTGAAGTTTGAGCGTGTAGAAGCGGTTTGCACAAACCCACGCTCTCGCGCAGGCGCATCCGTTCTCTTCTGGAGTGTGAACCACCTTTTTACCCTACCTCAACCCCATCATCACTCGTATCTCGGGTTCAAGGCTAGTTCGTTGCGATGCAGAACGAGAAAGAGTTTTTGTGCGAGTTTATTGAAAT
The DNA here is from genome assembly GCA_954871275.1 of Leptopterna dolabrata. Taxonomy (NCBI): domain Eukaryota; kingdom Metazoa; phylum Arthropoda; class Insecta; order Hemiptera; family Miridae; genus Leptopterna; species Leptopterna dolabrata. Next base: position 51,274,234 of record OX940978.1, on the reverse strand, counting down.
ATGTATATAAGTCGTTTCCTTCGTTATGGAAAGTGAAGTCGAAGGAATATAGCGACCGCTATGTTAAAGCACAAGCGTACGACGTCTTGGTAGAAAAAATGCGATCCATTCGCACTTTTTGCACTTTTTGATCCAATTTTTTCTGGATTAAACAAACCGCCGTCGCACATAGCATGAGCTCCTCCTCATCCATATCAAAAATTATTTAGAAAATAGTAATTTTGGTTTATAAAAAAACGAATTGGAGAACGACCAAGCCCACGTTTGCACAAGCACAACTGAACATTTAGGACCTCTTGTGCAAGTCAGTTTGTGCAAACGGCTTGAGCGTGTAAACGCGACCGAAGTGAATAAAATATTTCCGTTCACACGCTCAGATCGGTTTGCAGAAATGTGAAGTGAGGAACCCCAAAAATTGTTATCAGTATTGTTGTGTTCAAATTGTTATTATTATCAGTTTGGTAGTGTTCAAAATGGAACAACTGGACGAAGAACTAATACATCTTTCAACGGCTGCTATGAGATTTGTGAAGAAAACGCTGCAAAGTCCTTGTCACTTGGGTTTATTCTATTGGACAAACCTACAGAAATGTTGGCTGTTCATTTATTGTTTCTTTCACTTGAAATAATTGAATACCTATTTCTCATGGTTTCCACCATTTTTGGCCACTAAAACACGAATTAGGTACGCTTTTTTCTTTTTTTTTCCCAAAATCATCTTCGATCATTGGTAGTGCCATTTAATCGCCTTGATCCACGTGTTGAAACTTTTTCTAGTGTTATTATACAAACTAATTGTGATTTCAGACGATTTCCCAGGTTTTTGACTCACGAAAAATCAATTTTGGGAGCTGAACATTTGGTAGAACCTCAATTTTCCGCTATTTGGTCAAAATCGACTTCATGTTCGGTCTTCTCGCCCAAAAAACATCGAAAACGATACCTCAAAAGCTCATGTTACTAACATGTCTACTAAAACGCAAAAAGTACCTGTTTTTATACACATTTTCACTCATAACACCCCTGGGTATATTCCGATCGGGCTGAAAAGTTTCGGGACACAACTAGGGCCCAAATGGAGCATGTGTGCGAAAGAACGACTTTTTTAGACCTAAAATGAAGCCGGTACACGTGATACGGCGTACGGCGGACGGAAATTGCATTTTTGGAATCTACGCACCTTGAAACGGAAAAGAAATACACTGCCAAGGTTATGGCACAGGAGCTTCCTCGTCACAATCAGAGTGACCCATTATAAAATAGAACAGTGACCCATTATAAAATAGAGGATTACATAACATTACATAACGTGAAATATACATATTACATAACATGACGTCCATAATACATTACGTCCATTATACATAATTGCGAAAGTTATGCGTGTTTGAAGAATTTCACGTTAGCGCATGCGCAGGGCGAACCGCCGGCTCTATCATGTTGAAATTTATATGGGACCTCAATGGGCCCTACCCGCTTAATCCCTGAGAATTGCATTGAAATTGGGTGAAATCTTTGGTTACTACGGCTGTAACAAGGAAATTGAATCTATTTCACGCCAGCGCATGCGCAGAGCGCACCGAGGGTCCGATCGTGCTGAAATTCATACTGGAACTCACTAGGCCTTGTCCAAACAACCCTTGAAAATTTGAGCGAAATTGAATCAAAATTGTGAAAGTTATGCGTGTTTGTTGAATTTAACGTTAGCGCATGCGCAGGGCGTACCGCTGGATCAATCATGTTGAAATTTGTATGGGACCTCAAGGGGCCTTATCCGCACCATCCCTCAAAATTTGAGCTGAATCAATTCAAAATCGTGGAAGTTATGGCTGTAACAAGGAAATGCGGACAGACAGACCCACAGACTCACAGACCCACAGACACGGAACCAAATTTGTTCAGTAGGCTTTGAAACGCAAAATGCAAGTGGAAATTTTGATTTCTGAAGACAAAAATTTTTTGGCTCACGAAAGGAACACAAGGCTTCCGCTGCTTCGCAGACTCGGAAGCAAAAATTTTGAGGGGGTGTTCTAGAAATTTTTTGCTGAGCTAATACATAGGTGCATTATTCACAGAATAATAAACCAAAAGAAGGAGCTGAAAGCCAAAAGGAAGAAATGGTGTAAACAATGGTTGTTACAGAGGGAAATGTTGTCCCTTGACTGGCTTGATGTTGGTGTATTGGCATGAGGCTTATTATATCTACTAATCTTATCAATTACCTATCGATTTATCTACGATCCAGTACGTACGTGTTGCGTATAATCTTTGTAGTGTTGTTCATAGATCAAAACGCCAAAACGCAAGTAGTTGCTAAAATCAGCCCGATGATTGATTTTACTGGATCTCCTCACTCCTGATAAATCGACATATTATATCTTATATTCATAGGTATATATACACGCATACATGCGTATAAATTTTTGTTAAAATCTAGGGATGAATTCAGGATGCTCTGAAACGGATTCGCCTATAAAAAAAAAATTCAAAAATTCATGTTCTGAAAATTTGGCCCCGTTACAATAGCTTCATTTTCTCTGAAAATCGCTATTACAAAGCTCAAAAATCAAATTGCAGATTATTAAACTGATGAACGACACCTGTTGAACATCAGCATACGAAAAGTTTTAATCCTCATCCACTCAAGAGACACCACATTCTGTTCTTCGATCCGCTGAAAAAAGCTGTACATTTTTTATCCTTCCAATGGATCTGCAGGACAGCAGGATCATGGGTTGGAAAGTACTCGCAGCATTAACTAAACCTGAAATGTCAGCTTCATGAAGAGCTGCCAAGGCTCATCTCTCCCATTTTCCCAAGAGCGGAGTCACTATACAGGCGGAAACGTCAAAATCACTCCGAGGGATGATGATGGCTCCGACTCCAGCTGGCCCATATCCGTTCTATTTTTACGCCAGATTAATCAGAAGGCTCTTTCAGGGTGGTTTACAAAAGATAAACAACGGCATATTGGGTCCAAGCTGTTGAAACCCCCATTCCGATTCACTCCGCGGTGCATGATGTCGGTTTTTTCCCCTCAAACAAGAGGGGCGGTCGGTTTTGAAGTACCGCTTCACCGAGAAGTTTCTCATCGTCAGCTGGGCGATAAACTGTACAAGGCGATTTGGGCGCAGCTGAATTCGATATAGTACAATCTAACAAGCGTATCGAACAATAGTTACAAGTTCCGAAAAATCGTGATATAACCATTCTTTAGGTACCTACCTACCCGTTTGAATTGAGTGAGGATGATTTGATTTGAGTGAGTACGGTGTTCGATGGGGTGAAGTTTGAATCAGTTCTACAAGCTGGTTTCGGTTTATTATTAAGGTACATATTGTCCGAACCGAATACTTAGGTTCAAGTATTCGGTTTGGACATTTTTTTTCAACAACCCCTCAAAAAATATTCAAGTTTCAAGGTGAGTAGATTCCAAAAATGCAAGATCCGCCCGCCGTACCATCAATATAGCTACCTTAATTTTCGGCCTAAAAAAAATTGCTCTTTCGCACACAGGCTCCATTTGGGCCGTTGTTGTGTGCCCTACTCGGCAGCCCGATCCCAAAACACCCAGGGGTGTTATGGGTGAAAAATGGGTACAAAATGAGGTACTTTAGAGGTTTCTGCGAAGGTTTTAGGGTGAGGAGCTCAAATATGAAGTTGATTTTGACCACAGTGAAGGACTGAGATTTAAACAGTTTTTAACTCTCAAAATGCTATATTTATGAGCCAAAACCTGTGAAAATGACTTTAATCACCAGAAATTTGAATAATAACACAGGAGGTAGTACTAACAGATGAATGAAGACAATTAAATGACAATTTCAACCATCGAACATCATTTTTCAGAAATATAAACCTAATATTGGAGTTTAAAACCGTCAAATTAGCTTTGTGGGTCTCTTCACTGAGGTCCCAACCGTGACGTATTCAGCCGAGAATAATCCATGTGACAAGGATTTTGCAGCGTTTTTAAAAAGCGACAAATTTATTTTCGCCCTCCTACGTATGTGCCGAAATATATACTATAGTTTTTGCATGCAGCTACAGGGGTACACAGAATCCGGAAATGGAATTGAAAAAATTTCTGTCCATCCACCGTACTACTTTGCACTTTTCCTAATAGATAACGCCCTACTAAGGTAACAAGAACGTGTAAGCTCTAACTGATACTTATGTTCTGACGCTCCACAAAATCAATTTTGTACGTTATATCCGAGGCCGTTTCCACAGACGCAGTCGGTGATGGTAGGTAGGCATGCAGTTTCCTTACTCAAACACTGTTCCGTAGGCGGTTAGAGGGATTGACAGAAATCAGTTAGATTGAAAGATCTTGTAGGAGGGAAACGACCAGACCTCGGGAATATAACCACTTACTTAGGAAGTCATGGAAGCGAGCGGAAGTCTGAGAAAAGGAGGGGGGACCCCACTTGTTGATTGGAACTTGGGATTGAGGAACAAAAGGGCCACAGAAGGATAGCGAGGAGGCAATTGGCCTGATATTGGAAGAGAACAGAAGGGCGTAGTGGAAAGGAACGTGATCGCGTTAGCAAGGCATCTTTCTCATGACTGAGTATTGAGTGACCTACCTTCCATGAATGAGGCTGATGGCAGATTAGTCGGCAAATCTAATCAGAAGACCTGTTAATCATTCCTATCTCGGGAAGAGCGAATGGAGAGAGGAAGGCAGACGTTCGATATAAAAGGGAAGGCCAAGATACCTTTCTCGGTAATCCCTCACGTCAAACGCCCTTTCTGCCTTGAAGCGTCTGTGTAGTGAAAAGTGTACTGAGTGACGTCTGAGCTCTAAGTGGAGTCCGAAGCTTGTCAGAGAGAAGTCTTTATGGATATAAATACTGAAACCGTGAGTTGAACAGTGGTAAAAACGCTATTTGTAAAGTTTAGGTGTTCACACCATGAAATTCATGTATGTGGTGTACAACACACGGGCAACATTTTTTGAATTATCATCCATTATTATTAGATCAAGAGTACGAGAGTCTTTGGGATTTCAAATTCGAAGCTCAGCAACATTAACTTAGTCTCGAAAGAAAGGGTTTCGACGTTTGATTTCCAAAGTTTGCAGTCGTTACCTAGGTCAGCTCCCCAACAAAGCGAAATTAAATTTTTTCCTCCATAAACCTACAAAGTCTCGCAATATTCAACGAAGGATGGTAGTAAAACATAAAATAACGAGTCTGATCCAACGAATGGGATCGAGAGATTTTTCGCCTCCAGGCTCAGTTGGACACTAAAAATTTAACTGCAAACAGAGGAATCTATGCTAGAAGAGCCCTCTCCACTTAAGGGGGCGATGCAATGAGTATCCAAGTAAAGAGCGAAATGATCAGACCGAATTCTGATCCTGCCATTGGAGGACAGCCCCAGCCTGGAACGGCTGTTACTTTACTTTACTTTTACTTTACTATGCTAGAAGAAGAAGAAGATTAAGACTAGCAACGTTAGCGGGACAACAGGTGGACAGTGCGCTCTGCGCTCAGAGGATAAAATGGTTGCGTGGGTACCGATGGACATCATCACAACTACTAATAACATCCACGCTCAAGTGTGACGTAGACGTGCTTCTCTATTACTATTCTTATTTAATTTTGAATTTAGTTCTTTCCAAAACGAAATAATTACATCTTCAATTACTCCACGTGGTTTCCACATTCCCATGAACTGAAAACTGCCAAGGTATCAACATCTATATTTTCAAATCCACTGGAATACCGCAGTACCCGTACATTTGCAGCAGTGCGTAGCGTCGGTGGGTCATGTCAAGCGAGTGTATAGTAGAATAAAATAGCGTCGAATTTGAAGTAGGAAGGTGGCTCACGGGTATGACATGTCCTTAGTATAATTATTTAGGATGCTACCGGTAGTGTAGCCCCCGGGGGTCGGGTGTTTACTCCAACATCCCTTTGCTTAATCAATTCCTTCCGGTTGGCCGGGGGACTTTGCCACCTTGGCGAGTCCCAAAAGAGAAACCCGCCCTCGAAGCCCTTTTAGGAGACGAGCCAATCGATCGGAAAAACTGTCCCCTCTTCGTTGTTTCGTCGTTTAACCCTCTAACGCCAACCTCTAGGGCCCCCTTGGTCAAAATATAGGATGGGTTTCTAATGAAATCATCCCAAATGGTAAAGTAGATGTAGGTAGATGCCAGAGGGTTGACTCTGGAGGTGCTACAAGTCAAGTTGAGTTGATACAGAAATACCAACAGTCCGACAGAGACAACTCTGCCACCCACTCCATCCATTCTTACTACCTTGATAGCCGTGTGTACTTATGTGTGTGAGCGCTAATTCAATCAGCAACACAGATTGTGCTGCGGTATTTGGCAAAATTCCTAGCCAATGGCCTACGTGAAAGCCTACGTGAAAATACTGTAGTAGCCCTCTTCCTACTAGAAACGGACTGTCCTTCGGGATGAAATCTGGACCAATATTTATGACACTAAGGGTCTGGAAAGAACGTGAAGCAAGGGAACCAACGACCACCAAAACGAGTTGTTCTGGAAATAACTGTATCAGAAGAGTTACAGTGGTGTTGCAGATGAACAGAAAATTGGACGCAAATTGTTGAATTGTTGATTTATGGTTCACTGATGAATTACCTTATTTCCCCACAGTGAACACTTTTCCATTTGAGATGAACAGAAAATTGGACGCAAATTGCTGATTTGTTGATATAGTGTTGATTTATGGTTTACTGACCTTATTTCCCCACAGTGAACACTTTTGTCATTAAACGTAGGTACCTAGGTGGTTATCACTGTTGTCTGTTGAGCTCTACGGGATTGAAAAGATAACTGATACCTGATAGGGTTGATGGGATATGAACGCCTGACAACGCGTAGTCAGATGAAACATAGTTCCTCACAAAATAAGGAAGTAATATGCAGAGGGTGAATCCAGAGCTTTAAAAATATGAAGCATGTAATCTAGTTAAAATCAATGCAATCTGTACGAGTATAAATTCAACTATATAAAATTAGCGTAGTTACGTAAGTGTACAAGGTAGCCTACAACAGTAGCAAAAAGGAATTTGAAGTTTAAAACACGATGAACGGGCGAATTGGCAGTTATTCAACGGAAGGAGTTATCCGTACCTACCACGGTTAACTCTGTGGCAGGTACATGTATTAGCAGTGATAGGGTTTTCAGTTATCCGCGAAATAGGCATAGTCAATTGAGAAAACCATTAATTGGAGAAGTGAGCGACTATAATAGGTGACAAACGTTCTCATTCTCACTAGGTTACAGGCTGATGAAGACTGCGATGTCCATCGTAACATCCTCCAATCAACCCGCAAGGCCACAATAAGGTGTGCGAGTCCATAGAGTTCACTAAATAAACAAATATTATAAAACTAAATCCTGCGATCAAGATTTATTAAACCTGATAAATGAATGTAGTAGCTGTAATTTCCACTTCCGTTCGGATTAGACAATGAATGTTACGACAGTTCGAAAATGATTCGAACTGATTAGTTGTAGCAGTTTATAGAAACCTAATAACGGTGTGGTTGTTCAAGATTTGCTACGGATGTCACCCAATACAAATACATGAATAGATTTAAAAACCAACCAAACCCGCTCTGGTGGCCACACACTGGCAGGAATCGTGCCCACGCATTCACGTACGAGCTGCAGAACGTTATTCGACCTTCTTCTGAATGCCGCTGCACACCATGGAACGGGTTAGGCCCGACTTCAGTCTGACATACTCGACCAGCAGCGTGGTTTTGATAGCACACCGCCAATGATATCACCATAATAATTATGTAATCGATAAATACATCAGGAACTATTGATAATCCCAAGAAACTATGTGCGTCTGTTAATAGCGTATTCTGAGAAAACACGTTGTTGAACGTGCTCAGTGCCCACTATAAATACGGGGCGGGGTAGAGAAGTGGCACGATGTTATTTTTAAAAAATGCAAAAAAAATAAGTTTTTATTACATTTACAATTTTGTTGTATACAAGTAATGTAGGTGTGTCGTGAGCCAGTGTGTTCGGCTTACGACATGGCGGGTGAGTTGGATGAGGATGGATTATGGTGAGGTGAGATGTTGGATGAGGAAGGATGAGGATGGATGTGCTCCGCAGGAGTCTTTTGCTAACACCCCACGGTTTTCACCACAGAAGGCGTTAGTTGTAGGGAAGATTAGCTCCCCGCGCTAGCAGGCGCCTGGGATGTGGAGGCTAGTACCCCGCGGTTTTCAACACAGCAGCTACTAGAGGAGAGGTAGGTGTCTCACGGTTTTCACCACAGCAGACACGAGGAAGATGGAGGCTAACACCCCGTGGTTTTCACCACAGCAGGTGTTAGAGGAGAAGGAGGCGCACCACGGGTTTCACCACAGCAGACGCCTGGAATATGGAGGCTAGCACCCCGCGGTTTTTACCACAGTGAGTGCAAGGAAAGGCAGAAGAGAGAGGGCGCGAGAGAGAAGCGCGGCAAGCCGAGGGTCGGTGGGTCGGTCGGTCTGTCGGTCGAATGACGAGCTGGGCTAGAAGGTCTGCTTATAATCGCCCCTTTCCACCCGTCCCCTGGCCACAATCGGCCGTTATGACCGTTGAGGAGCGATGGCGGTTGATGGAAGGGACCCTTCTCCCTTGGTGTTACCCGGCTCGACGTTCCCTTCGTTCATTTGGTTAAATCTTTCTATATTACATGGGAGTGGCTAATATAGAAATTTGAGGGGAACCACGACAGTAGGTACTTTAGTAGAATTGAATGTAGCCTTGATGAAAATCATTTTTTGAACAGGTATCCGGTGGTCCACAAATCATGTGGACGGGAAGGGGGGGGGGGGGGGGGGTGTTATCGAAACTTCCGATTTGAAGTGCCCTTTTTTTTTTGAAAACGAACATGGTCAGACAGTAACAACTCCAAACGATACTCGGAAATGTTGCATTCTTTCTGCCGGCTCTTGAAGACTATGCAGTTCGCACACAAAGTGCACACACTGTTTTCACAAGATGGGGCGACCAGCCATACATCTCGAAAGAAAGAATTTGGCTAGAAATTAACGCATTCCCTGGAAATTTTCCATAACTTCATGGCTACCTTTGCTCTTTGTCTTCGGCATCATGTAGTCATCTACCGGAGAACATAATCAAAAAAGATTTTTATCATGCACAGCATTAAATTCCTCGCATGTACATAACTTGTATACAACAAAATTGTCAATTTAATAAAAAAAATTTCGATTTTGTTAAATCGCGCCACTTCTCTGCCCCTACATGCACAAGGAGAATTTCAGCATAGTCCTAGGTGGTGTAGGAATCCAGTATGACACCGCTCAGTACACGTAGATACATCTAAGGTGATCTTTAGAACTTTGGAATACCACTGCATCTCGCATTGACCCAACAATGCGAAAAAATGGGGCAAACAGAACAACTACTGCAGTGAGCCGTCTGAATATGGACCAACCAATCGGCATTACAATCTAAATGATAATGTCCTCGTTGGCTCCATCAGCAGAACCCAAGTTTGTTACCATTTGATTTGCATCGATGACGAAATTATTTAAAGGGATAGAACTGCATGAATATTGAGAACGTGCACTTTTACTTCTGATTAGCTTAACCACCATTTTTGCTTGGAGACTATGAGGCACAATGAGTTTATTCATAGCGTTACGTATATGCACCCTCGCACTGTACGGTCGGGTACTGTATATGGTCTTATATCATAAAGAAATAATTCTTTATTTTTGTTATCAGGGAGAGGAACATAGCAACACCTTCAATGATGGCGCCCACATATTTCCTCTGTAGGACTGGTGAGTAAGAATAATAAGATATCCCACACGTCTAAGGGCTGATCCCACCTAAACTCACCACTTCCGATTTACTTTGAACGCAGCTATAACTATGTAATCAATCAATCAATTTAATTAAGGTTCACATTGCGCCATTCCTATCGAGATTCACGAAAGCTACACAGTGATTATGATTATACAACATGTTATCAGTGATTATCATTACTAAACTAGATCACTGTAAACATGGAGCTCAGCATTTCCTCGATGTCATGAAAGGGGTAGTCTCAGTCTCGTGAGGTTGCAAGCAAAAAGCTCATGGAGTTAGAGCTACTTCTTACGATTTTCGTCACATTGTACCATCCAAAAAAAAAACCACAGCTACGACAGTATCATTAGATGATACTGACTAAACTTTTTTATTCATAGAATGAGTGGGTAGGAAAGCAGGGACCAACCAACGGTTTCGTTTACGTCACAATCGCAATACCATCTGCTTCCTCCTCTGAAAAAAGGGAGTACCCTTTTCTGCGATTCCCAGAGGACTCCATTCTCCTGGTTACGACACCTGTCGCTATACGTTATTTTTGTTGAGTTTTCCGCCTCATCGAACTCCTTCTTCCGTTGTACCTACCAAATATTTCTACTGAACTTAACCAAGGTTGTTACGTGAGAGGTTTTTCTAAGGTTTCTGCTCGAGTTCCAAGTATCGTTCTCTCTCTTGTATTGAGAGAGATGTTTCTCTTTTTTTTCATAAATTAACATCACACAACATTTCAACGACAGAAATACGAGAAGTTCGCATAACAAAAAGCAAACCTAAGCAACAACGTGGGGTGATTCAACTCATAGGATGTATGTAAATTCATAACAAATAATGACATCCAATATCTCAGCCTAGGCCTAGGCAATACCTAGTAAAATCACGTTACTGTCACAATTTGCTTTAAAATAAAATATTAAAAAAAATGAGCTTTTTCTATGAATAACGACATCGCCCATCCGTCTGTTATTCAAATGACCATGCAGTTACAAGGACATGGCTGATACGTGGATGAGCCAGTTTAGGTAAAATACGCGTAGAACGGGAGGTATTAAATTATAATAATATTGAACGCATAGGAAGACGAAAGGTGAAACAGGATTTTGATGACGTTGATATGGAACCATCTCAGAACTGCTGCTCGTCTTCTTCCATTAGGATAACAGCGTACCTACAGTGTTTACGAAAGTACGTAGAAATTACAGAGAAATAAAATGTATACCCCACCCGCCCGTCAAAATTACGGTTTAAGATTCAAGAAAGGTACGAAAATAATTAATTAACAAATCTCTGCGCCGTAATTACTGTGGCAGAGGATGACACAGGAAAATAAATAATGTCATCAGGTAAAGGTGGTAAAACAGGTTTTGTAATGTGCGAAATGCTTTGGATCGAACACTTTCAATAATGCAGGATTTTTTCTGTGTTCTGAACAGATTTCGATTGTTAGAATTTTTTGGGAGCCGTTCATACTGCCGTTCTACACTTGAAGATGAACCAGGTTGGTAAATAGTCAACTAACACCATATAATTGCAACTCTTTTAACTAAAACCAACATCACAACTCTTTCCCATCGTCAGGAGTTCAATCACCTGCCTAAGTATGGTTAGGTACCGCCGGAATTCCGTCTGCACAACTTGACCTCATAATAATGGGTGAATTTTAAAACTAAACGTTTTCGGAAACAGATTCACTAAAAATACAACCTACAGAGGTTATTTGAAGAGAAAAAAAACAATGTTACGACAACCAAGCGTTTAGTGTCAACCCAGTCCAATTATAGTACGGCGCTGATGCTCTTTTTCCATTTCGAAAGTAAACATCGACTTCGTTCAAATACCAAATAACGGCCTAACGAATTAACTCACTAACTCGAAACGGATGAACGTTATGTAGAGAGGTACGGGAGTGGTGCCGCAGTAATTCGACCCGACTTCCTATCGAGGTGGCGGGATCTGAAGTAAGAGTAAACTTTGCTCCTGTCAGCACAAAGTAAATATCAGCACCAAACCCTTCAACACCAGCTCTCAGCTCCTGTGGCACAAACTAATCGGAAATATAGCACATCTCCCATTAATTTTCTACATACATTAATCTGCACTGTATGCCATTTCTATTCCTCTCGTATATTTCGTATACTTCCTCTCGTATACTCATTTCGTATGGTATTTACTTATGGGCGTTTCAAGGTCAGGACAGAGTGGTAAAGACGGAAAATTATGAACTGCTGTGGGAGAATTCGAAGCGTATTTCTGTACAAAGTGCAGCCGTGACTATTTTTATTGATAGATACAAAATAAACCGTTGTTAGACGTGCTCGGAAAGAGGTAATTAAAGAAACAGTTTTTTCTCCCTTATTTTTTTTTTTTTAATAACTTACTCATTATAACTTATCCTATCGCATGTTCTGTACAAATCATTTAGACGTAAGTTCCTGCTATTAAACGGTATGGGTTATTTCAAGGCTCCAATACTTACTTCACCTTGAACGTTTCATTGGAGTTATTCACGTGAAATACATGCTAAAGAGCAAAAAAATACGGAAGTCCGATGAGATCAGCTAAGAGGCTTAGGTGAGAAATTAATAAAATTTACTATGAACCGAAAGGTATATACCGATGTATATACCGAAAGGATAATTTGAGCCAATTTGGACCATTGGTTTGTGGGTTACGGCGGTTCAACAGTCTTCACGTTTGCGCATGCGCAGTCTCTACTACTACGAATGCAACGAAATTCATATGGGACCAACTACGACCTAACCCCGAACAGCCATAAAAAGTTGAGCCAACCTGGACCACTGGGTCGTGAGTTATGTGGGTCTGTCGTTTTTCACGTTTGCGCATGCGCAGTCTCTACTACTGATACGAATGCAACGAAAGTCATATGGGACCAAGTAGGACTTAAGGGGGCGCGGGACGGGAAGGCCAGTAGCACCCCCAACCACGAGAGTGCGCTGAACATCACTTCCACATCGCTTCCGCGGGAAGATTCCCAGCGAGATTTGGAGATTTGGCGCCCACCGGTAGGGGCGCCTGCCGAATTTCGATGGTTGTTGTAAGTGCGCAGTTAGTTTTTAGTTATCAATTCCATTGCCTTATGGACACTATAACATTCGTGATTAGGTACGTGAGCTTCTCCTCTCCCTCTGCAAGTTTTCCGCTCGACAGGTTATACTCTGTTGTTTTTAGTTCATTCCTTTGTTCTCCTTCTTCTCTCACGCCGTTCATTCACGTTAGTATCAGTATATACTATTGTTCATTCGTAGTGATATCCGTCGAGTGTATCAAAGTGTATGCCTCCACCGCCGAAGAAGTGGACCAGGAGAAACATCGGTAACAAAGGCGAAAAAAAGAGGCGCAGAACAGTAAGTTGATACCGCAGATTTACATAATTAGGTACCTAATTAATCCTTAGTGTTTTCTGTGTAGAGCAACAAATTGAAATAGTTTTCAGATGTAGTAGTAGTAGTACATATACAGATTTTGTGTTAGTCTAAAATGATTGTCACGTAATTAGTACCTACGTTCTCCGTAGTTTGGGAGTAAAACTCAACCCAGCATTCCACGAAAATCTTTAACCTTCGTTGGAAAGTTATTGTAAAATATCCTGCGGCTAAATCTCCGTAGTTATGATTCCGTTGGACATCTACAGAAATGTTGGCTGTTCCTTTACTGTTTCTTTCAATTCAATCAGTCAAAATATCAAGCAGATACAATCTGCGATGAGCAATGAATAACAAAATCTTTAGGTAGCTACCTACCCTACTCTGAACGTCAAAATTGAATTGCAATAAGTTTAAAAAAAAAAGAATGTTTCCATGGTTAATATAGATGGATGTGTTTCCAAGGTTTTTTGGTTTTGTAGATTAGGAAACCTCAATAAAAACCTAAGAAATACTGTAAATTCCCAACTCTTCACATCTACCTATCAGTCAAAACACCAAGCAGATACTCGATAGATTAAAATGTATTTCTAAGGTTTTCATTGATATTTCTAATTCATTGCAATCAGTATACCCAAATTTACTGATTTTATGTTATTTTCTGTTCTCAGTTCATGTCCAAACAACATCCGATCCAGAGTCTGGCAGACAGTGATGTCTCCCACCAAATGGTCTTTCTTTGAGTAAAAATCAGGTAATACTTCTTATTATTAGAAGCAGATCAAATATTTCGCTGTAATATCACATTCCCCAGATTCTTCATGCGCTTCTCTGAACCTGCAAAACATTGACACGCTCTCCTGTAAAATCATCTGTATTGGACTTACCTACCACGTTTTGCCAGATCAGCACAGATTTATAATACGCAGTGGCGTAGTGTTGAAAAGGGGGGGGGGGGGGGTTATCGGAAATAGAAAAAACATCCTTTCACGTAGCATGGCTATAAGAGCGAATTTTCAAAGAAATATTCCTGATATTGTGTAAAAAGATGATATAGCGAGAATCCATACCACTTTTCTTAAAATTATAACTTTTCGTGATTTTACCCATTTTTACCGATGTTTGACCCTAATAACGTCAAATTTGACCCACTTGCTTTTGAGAAAAATAGTTTTATCATCGAGGTAGTACCTCCGTCGTCATTAACCACCCCACACAACGTCAGGTGAATTAATATTGATTTTACCATTAATACCAATTTTTTACCCCAAAAAATCAAAATCTGACCCCTATTCTGTGTGAAAAACAACTGAAATGGTATTTTTCTGTCTTCACTCAACCTTCCGTACAACTTCCAATGATTTTTATAGCAATTTTAGCCGACATTTAGCCCCTAAAAACTCCAATTTGACTCCCTTGGAATTTGAAAATTGCTCATCTTCGAACTCATCCTTTCGTTTGGCAATACAAACGGTTTGGAGAAATCTGGAATTTTTACCATGTGCCTACTCAAGGACAGAAATCATCTGTAGTGGCACATAAATCTACGTAATAAACTTTTGCTAAAATCTAGGGATGAACTTAAGATGCTCTGAACCGGATTTGCCTATAAAAATATTTCAAAAATTCATGTTCTGAAAATGTTACCCATAGCAATAGCTTTATTTTCTTTGAAAATTCGGTAATAAGGTTTGAAATTACAAAGAAAGCTGAATTTAAATTAAATTTAACAAAGCACTAAATGTTACAGATAACATTAGGTAAGATAAACTGATGAAATACACACAACAATGTTCGCGAATTTTTAAGGAAAATGAAGGTATTGCAATGGGTCCAAAATTTTCAGAACATAAGTTTTTGAAATTATTTTATAGACGAATCCGTTTCAGATCATCCTGATTTCATCCTTAGATTTTAACAAAAATGTATACCTATATTTATATACATTTATTTATGTGTCACTCCAGACGATACCTGACCTTGGTTACGTGATAAAAATTCCAAATTTCGCCGAAATGTTCTTATCGCCAAACAAAAGGATAAGCAATTTTATAAAATTTGAAGGGGGTCAAATTTGAGTTTTTAAGGGGTCAAAAATTGGTAAAAACTGCTAAAATTGTTATATAAAATCACTGAAAGTGGCATGGAAGGGTGAGTGAAGGCAGAAAAATACCATTTCAGTTGCTTTTCACACAGAACAGGGGTCTAATTAGGATTTTTGGGGGTCATTGACATTATTTATTAACATTATAGAAGATAGCACCTATACATGAAATAAGTGTATGTAGGAAAACTTTATTTACATTACATTCACTTTATTTACATTTACATTTAATATTATAGAAATGCCTGTTGTAATTTGCTACTGTGTATTTTTGTTCAGGAAGACGATCAGAATTGACGAGATATCCGAAGTTGACAACTCCAGTCGTATATACAGCAAGAAGCGAGTTTGAACTCCGATTTAAATGAACATGAACCTAAATGGATTTCCGAATACCTACCTAGATCCAGACTAACTCAGTGTCCAATAAAATAAAATAAAAGCTAATGTGAGCAGTGTAACTGTATAATATTATTCATGAGCTTTCCAATTTACTTTTCTATTTGTTTACATTTCAGTCATTGAATAAAACAAACACCTGAAAAGTTATTTGTTACCATCTAATCCTCTTCCTATTGTCGTTCAAGTAGGTACTTGAAATCATGTTGGATAATTTGTCTTTGAATTGATTCTGTATTAGTATGACAGGTAGAACACTTTAGACAGTGTGTAATCAATCTTTAAAAAAGTCATGTCTAATTTTGAGTGAAGTACACATAAGTATTAATAAAAATGAAATGAAATTACAAATCTCACACTGTGAGGGAGTACCTAAGTTATTTGTCTGACACAGGTAGGTATCTGTGTCCAGTCGATACATTCATTGGTCACACATTGATTTACATAAATAAAAAATAAACAGTCAAATTTACATACATATATAAATGCCCAGTAAAACTCCTCTCAAAATAAATTATTACGTAACATAAAAGTACCCCAGACAGAAAAATAATAGTACCTACAACAATCCGGATGGGTCAGAGATTGACCTTGCGCCACTCAGCCGGCAAGGTAAGTTTCGAGGCTTTCAGATAATATTATGTGACGAACAAGAAGTTCGAGCAGAATAGTTAAAAAATAAGAAAATTAAGTAGGTACATGCCTATACTTCCTCAAATGAATTCAGGTATGCACCTAGCGATTGTGGCGTCAACTTTCGATCTACCTAGCGGATTATTTCTCAAACAATTGTTTACCCACTTAAAACAATCATCCCCTATTTTTTTAAATTGATTTTGCTAAATTTAATCCAGTTTATGAAACATTTAATTGATATACGTAATTAATACGTACCGTAAATAGGTAGGTAGCTACCTACTATGAATAATAAAATTATGGCTGATTGGATTGTAGCTTTAATTAGGAAAGTAGGTAACCAACATAATTGGGAAAATACTGTAAAAATTACTTATCCAATCATGTGAAAACTATGACGGTAATTAGGCTGAGGTAGGTGAGCATGTGGAAGGAAGGGTGGAAGGGTAGGCCAGCTCAACAGGGAACTAATATTCTGAAGCTTAGCTGGGATGCAGACTGTGCGGGTTACAGCGATGCCATTCGTTCGGTGAATATGGCAACACCGCCTCCTCCCTTGCCCCTCCGACCAAGAACGTTGAAAATTACCTCCTTCCCAGGCAAAGAGCCGCTGGAACTGATAATGCCATGGATACTATACTAGACTACACGACGAGCGAAGCGACAGGGCAGGGTGGCTGCGTGTGAAGGGGGAGAGACTCGGCACATTGCCCGCAGAGAGCGCCTACAGGCGGTGCCCCCTTTCTCGAGCCTTTTTTCAAAATACGTAAAATTTTTCTTCACGTTTTCTTTCTTATTTTACATAACAAAATTTTGATTCTTGGATTATCAACTTTATTATCTTCCCGAAAATGTCGTAAAACACAAACATTGAAGAAAAAGTTTTTTAAACTACATTTTTGAATTTGAATTTTCGGAAATTTCAGGAATCATTTAGAGCTATGACCCTAACTCTATTCACGGATTAATATAATGCGTATTAAGACCTTCCCCAGAACTGTAAGTTAACCACAGCCAGAGAAAACGTGAAGAAACTGACAAAAAACAGGGTCTGCGCCCCCTTAACCCCGAACAGCAATCAAAATCTGAGACAAACTGACCATTGGATCGTGAGTTATGGCGGTACACACTCGCACAAACACATACATACGCAACTACCGGAAGGAGTTGAAATTTCGACACACCCCCCCCCCCCCCCCCCCCCCCCGCCCAATAATGAAAATTGTCTAAAATGAATAAAAACGAAAACAACATAAGGCTTCGGCCATTTGTCAGGGGCCTAAAAAACGGAACCTGAGAAATCATGACAAGGAGGAGGAATGAAATGGTCGAAGAAAACCCAAGCCTGACATACCTCCATGGTAAATCCAATATTTTGAGCGTAACACGTATCAACTCAACGTGATTTTATAAATTGAAAGTGAGAAGTATGTAGTGGTTGGTTGTACATATTAATAATTACACACCCATGCCGAAGATTTTGGATAGAGAGGAACAAATATACTCGTAATAATTATACCTTTCGTGGGAACGTAAATTTACAGTTAGTTGTATGGGGCCTTTGAATTTTAAAGTCATCCATCTTCCAAAAATCTACTCATTGATAATTGATAAATTTAATGGAAAAATCAATACCAGAAGGTACCTCAGTAGTGAAACACTTATTCATCTTGAAATTTCAGGGAAGTCAAATATCTAACCTTACAGAATAAGCTGAAAATTATCATGCCATCAGCAATTTTTACCTTATCCTTCAACATATCCTTCAATTTCAGCTTATCCTTCAAAAAATTAAAGCTCTTGAACCCCGAATAAAAAGATATTTTGTGCCTACCTAAGAGGAGTACTGTAATTAACTAATCGCTTTCGTTAAGAAACAAAAGGTGGTACCCCAATTATTTGACATTACAAATGCCTTTGACTCAATATCAAGATGCCATATCCACAAGCTCTTGATCTTCGTGGGAATGGAGGCTACTTCTTCCACCTTATACAACACTAACTCCGAATTCATTTTATGCCATTCATTTTGATGAATTCATTTTATACAAACATGCACCTACCCTCAAATATACTCCTGAACAATAACTTTCTATTGTACAGTTAAGGGTAGAACCTAGACATAAGCGTTATTTATACAGCGAATCATAAAACGTCGAGGAAGAATTAGCAGGATTCTGGTTTTACAGTTCATATTATTATCTCTACACTAGCAAAACCAAAATTCCAAGCACTTTCCTACAATGGACAGACTATTGTTGATTTAACATGATTGTGATAGAACACGATTGATACTGCCGTATAGATAGAGTAGTTTAATATTATGTATATTGGAAGTTTCACCGACACTCCATCATTCAATATATTTCGCAATCCATTCGCAACACTCCTGTACGATCGGACAGCGAGTCAATATTATGTTTCTGCGAGGTTTTATACGAATAATACAAGCTATCTTTACGAGCTCGTTCACACTTTTCGAAAAGACCGACGTGAACGGATGGGTAACCTTCCAATGCGAGTAAAAACGCTCTCATTTATTTGCTCAACTCATTTATTCGGGCAGCGATTAAAGGAGGGCTTTCCGTTTTCAGTTAATAAATTTTCTCGTACACGACGGCTTTTCCCAGGTCTATAAAAGGGGTTTTGCAAGCAAAGCGTTTATGTTTAATGCCACCCACGGGTTTAAACGGCACTTCTCTTCTCGTCTCCCGTATGCCGACCGAAGAATTCCCTGTCACAGGTTTCCACGTGTGGCCACTTTGATTTACTACAGGAGGAAAATTGCCTCAGTTGGTCAATGAACTATTTATTTAACAAAACTAAGTAGGTCTACTCTGAAAAACCATCAAACTCAGCTCACTCTAGCGTAGATTCCTGGCTATCCTATTGGAGGATCTTGAATGTAGGTCATCGAAGAACTTCTTTTTAAATTGAATATTCAACCACTCATAAGGTATTCGCTTTGAGAAAATCGAATCTAAATATAGGCCTTGATTTGAAGGCATCTCTACATGCCATATGCGGTGTTACATATAATACTTCTTTATACGGCTGAAAACATGGTTCTCAAATAAATTAACATCATGGACGGACTCTTTAAAAAAAATGTGCGTTAAAAGATAATCTTAATAATAAATTGGGCTGATAAGATGATGAACGAGGGTTTAATGAAGAGCAGCAAGTTCGGTGAACTATTCAAGAGAGTGATACAATGTGATTCACCTGAGTGCTCCGACCAGCTCGCAGTAAAGAAATGGGGGTCCTGACTTGAAAAAAAGAAAGTTTAGTTTGCATTTCACACGTTTTACGCATGCACCCAAGAGTAAAACTGTTGTTTTAGGATTGTGAAACCTCTAGGAACTGAGACACCCTGCTTATATTTTTATTTCTCTATCTACCGGATTTTCTTAGGGCATTTCTCGTCATTCCTATGATTGTTTTCCAACAATAATTGCATGCAAATTGGCTTCAAACCGCGAAAAACTAAAACAACTTGGAATAACATCTAAATTTAAAAAAACCTGATAGTTGTAAGAGCATGTTGATTTTTACGTAGAAAAGATTGGGGTTCACCGTATGATTTATCGAAAATAATGTCAACCCAGCACTACTAAGGAAGTGACGGAAGGACAGATACTATTGACGTTCTCACTCCGTTGCGTTCCTTCGCAGAAAATGAGAGCAAGAGCGATATCACAACCAAGCCCCCTTGGATGCCTTTCGAATTTCCTTCCATTTCCTGTAGACCCGAGACCTTATATTGTATCCTTCCTTATTTACCATTAAAAACACATCCCGGCCGTCGGAAACCCTCGTTTCCATAGTGCAGCCATAAACATCCCGCGAATGTGCTAATCCTCCGCCACATATTTCTCAAGAGTAATAAAAAAAGAGAGTAACCTAACCATCAATTTCGGGATGTTTCGAGTAGGTAGGGGAGCCGCATACATTCTCACCATTTACATTCAAGAATTCGTTACTGAACGATTCGGTTCCCCAGGCTCAAATGAATGTTGCGGCCGTTTTATTTTGTGCCATCCAGCAAATTTTTTTGAGGCGCCTCTTGGCTGCGGAACATTTTACCCTCAAATGGATTTGATAATTTTTGCACCCCCAACATCCTCTGATTGTACAGAATAATGAATCCGAACAGCCCTCTCCCAACCCTCCGTGTCTCACATAATTGGAGCAACGTTGCGGGTTTTGTAGCAATTTCTAATTATAAAATAGAACATTTTTTGGGTAGTACAGTTTTATGTAGGTACTGAAAACACCAAAATCCACCGATCATTTATGAAACTTGGAACCTACCTAATTATAAGTAATTGGGTAGTTGGTTTAGGCACTTCTGTGATTACAATCAGGCCTAGGTCAAAACATAATCTATAATTACTTTTATCCGCCCTTTCCGTACCCTCCGCGACTGCGTCTGCTATGTGCTCGCCAGTCGCCAGTTATTCAAGGGCAGCCTTCCTCAAGATCACTAGTTCGAAACACTACAATGAAAATTTAGTACCTATTCTGAAGAGTTGCTATGCTAGAGTCGCCAGTTAGGGCAGCCTTCCTCAAGATCACTAGTTCGAAACACTACAATGAAAATTTAGTACCTATTCTGAAGAATTGCTATGCTAGAGTCGCCAGTTAGGGCAGCCTTCCTCAAGATCACTAGTTCGAAACACTACAATGAAAATTAGTATTCTGAAGCTGGCCATATCCAACAATAGCAACTGAGGTACCCAGCCCACACTTCTAAATATTTAGATTATATTGGTAATAAAAGAAAGTTGAATTTATTTTTCCCACTACAGAAGTTGGTTTAAAAAAAATTTAATTATAGCCCTTAGATTCCTACTCTAGCTAAGGGTGGTTTTAGCTTTTTAGAGTAGTGGCGCCCTTCGAATTCTCTCTTGTGACGCAAGTAAAGTTCTAGTGTTCTATTGAATTAAGCTGGTGCAGTCAAGTCCGAACCCAAATACCCTGAGCTAGACCGGCAGACCTGTCTAGCCCTGTTTTAGTGGTTAGCGTTTCAACATGTTGTATATGATAAAATTTTTGATCAACCGCAGACGCTGTCATAGCTCCGTTCAGAATGACCACGTTAAAAAACATCATAAACATGATGTGAGATGATTGACAGAATCGAATTATCTAAATATTTACACTAATAAATGTACTGAGGAGGGCAAGGATATCTGTAGATAGAGGCAAGGAACCTATTTGTTTTCCACACACCTACATTTTTGATTTTGTAGAAATTTTGGATACTGATGAAATCGTTCCTTTAAAGTTCCCACGTGATCTTGTAGGTACATCCGTTCGTAAATGCGCAAATGTTGAATCTTTGTTCCATGCATTACTTGGATGCGACTCAACCGATTTTGATGGAATTTACATGGTGCATGCAGTTAGGTCCCCGGATTTTTCAATTTCATGAAAATCAAAACGGTAACTTTGAAGTTACTAACATTAAAACTTTTGTTATCGTTAGAATGTTTCAGTGGGATTTCGGAGTTCTTTATATAGCCGCTTACCGCCTAAGGGCTAACTTCCATAACACGACCCCTTGTTTTTCATAAACGTTTAGGTTATGGTCTTTGAACGACAAGCATTCACGGCTATTTATAAACGGAACCTAGTTAATTCAAAAATTCGCAGGAACTTCCAGAGAACGAAAATCATTGCTGACCAACGCTTCTTGAAAGTTATTTGGATGACACCAAACACGAATACGAATACAACAACAATCATGGGGAAATATATGATCTAAACATGGAATCCATAATTTTTTTTCAGAATAGGGTTTGCGATTTGGAAATTAATATGACTTACAGACATACAAAAGTGTCCTAATCAACAATACATTTCAAGCAGGCACTAAGTAACTAAAAATTCAACTGCTTTTTTAAAATCATATTCTAAGAGTAAGTAAATTTGAGTGAACAGCCTGGGGCTTTTCGTCCGACTGCCCAAGAATTAACTTTTCAAGAATAATTCGAGCCATTAGTCCTCAACTACTGAAGCAATGAGGATTAGGCATGACCTTCCTTCCAAAAACCAATTCGATATCTTTCTCGAAATAGGTTCTAATAACATATTTCATCCCCAAACAAGCGCCAGGACACCCGTTTTTTTTACTTCGGGCAATTAATAACAGATGCTCGAGGGTGCCCTAGGCAGAGATATATATCAAAGATGAAGATAGGGAAGAATTTCTTGATGCACCGCAATATCACTTTGGGTCGGTATCACCAGATGTTGGGGGCGCGTGGCGGTTGGAAAACACTTGAGGGAGCAGATAAGCGCAAAGTGTCTTTATAGGGCCTGAAGCAGCAGAACAGGTTCCATCAAGTGCTGTATTTATAGATCATAATAGCAGTCTGGAAAGCCAGAACGCCAAGCTTTTTTCTCCAATGGTAAGATTTTCTAGCACACAGTGACATATAGGGAGAAAACATCTGGCCTCAATTCACTATCAGAATGAACTAAGTACCTACCTACTGGGATTAATCCGGGCTCTCGGATCGGTCTGCTAATTGAGCTTCTCAAATACAAGAATTTGAATCACAACGGAATGCATAATATTGTTCTTGCACATCAGACAAGCGATCTTACTTTGACGTGCATTCATGTTCGTATTGTCAGCAACTACTAGCAATGCTTGACATTTAGTTAACCCAACTGCCCCATGGTCAATTGATAACAGTAGATTGTTGATTACAATGAACGAATGCAAAGAAGTGATTATAAATATTTATTACAGAATCAAAGAAACTAAATAGGAAGCATTCTTTTTATCGTTTAATGGGGTATGCACATAGGTCAAAAAAACAGTTTACATTATTTTTGGATGAAACTAGAATCCGTTCTGAGAAGTTCGACACCAACCGCACTGTCCTACTAACAGTAGTTCTTTTTCTACGATTTTTCAAAGGTCAAAATGGGCAGGGGGGGGGGGGAGGTCCCGCCCAGGCGAGAGGTGCAACGACGTAGGAACCTCTGGAAACGTTGAAAAATCATAGAAAAAGAACTACTTATCGTAGGACAGTCAAAATTCTCAGGACGCAATCTAATGTAATTTTAAAAAAATAAAATACGTGCGCAGACCCCACTGTGGTTGCCCAACCGGGGGGACCACAAATAAGCACTTTCATGCATCACAATTTTCGAAGTGGGTAAATCTTGAGCTTTAACTTTTTTGTTTACAGCCCAACTGT
The DNA here is from genome assembly GCA_954871275.1 of Leptopterna dolabrata. Taxonomy (NCBI): domain Eukaryota; kingdom Metazoa; phylum Arthropoda; class Insecta; order Hemiptera; family Miridae; genus Leptopterna; species Leptopterna dolabrata. The sequence goes on along the minus strand of OX940978.1, from coordinate 51,250,671 downwards.
TTCTTTGAGTGAAACTGTAGTGGAGAGCTAAGCTACCAGGAATGAACGGAATGGAATATGAACGTGCATGCAAGTTTCTTACGCTTGTACTGGAACCTGGCCGAGGTTTGAACTCCGATCGCCAGGAACTTTCATCTCTCACGACCTAAGGAACCCTGTCCACTCTGCCGCCCTGGCCCAAATAGGAAGAAATTATATAGACCGTTATGTATTTTACATTGGAGTTGCCCGAACTCTACAGGCAAGTACAATTCATCAGGATGGCCGCCACTACTTGGATGAGACGAAAATAAACCTCCAATAATGTTACAATATACAATACAACAAATTACATTAATTTGTATTAATAATTAATTTACATCAAGAAATTAATAATAAATTATATTACTCTAATATATACCTAATACAACCAATTATAATTGTTTATATTATAAAAAACCTATGTGCCTATCAAATATCTCCTACATATTGATAAACTGTGTGTACATTTATTTATCAGAATTATGAGTTTATGAGTTTTCAGGGTTGAATCTGTCAATAATTATTGATTTAAAAAAAAACTGATATAAATTCACAAGAGGCGGTATAACAGAATGATGATTCGAGACATAAAAAATTTTCCAATAGTCAAAAATCATTTGTTGGATTGATCAATCAGTGCAGCTGGATTCAAACATGATTGCCTATTTGAGCGCATCCGTCTGCATTCGGTGCCGCAGGCGTCACATGTTGCTGACACAGAGCCTTCCAGTTGCCTACAAGAAGAAATTCGAACGAAATTGCTTCCTAAACGTTTCCTGATGATCTCAAAACCCTTCCGCCCCTCAATTACACATCTAATACGCAAGGATGGCCCACGAGACCCGTGAATCACGAAAAATCCCTTTCAAGACGAGAAGGTGGATCTTCGTCCGTCCGTCGGATTGGAAATGGTCAGCTGCCCTCATTGTTCCCACTCCGGTTGAGTCGCCCGACGTAAACTCGCCGTGAATATCGTGCGATTCGTCGCGACCTTCATTCACGAATTACCAACCCGCGGTTCGTTCATCCGGTCTCGCGACGGGTGGAAACCTCAGCACGGCGAAGTCGAAACATCGATTAACATCCCCAAGTCCAAAACGACGATGGCGAGCTGGAGATTCTTGATTTCCAAAACACTCTACTTGGACATTAAAGTAATTCCACAATGTAACTCCTTGTCCTAACTTTAACGACAAACTAACTAGCAAAAATACTTTCAATTGCGTTAGGACCTCATCACTTGATTTCTGTGATATGCAAATACTGTAGATAACTGGCTTGATGCATGAATAACGTCGAGGGTGGTGTCCAAAAAACATTGAGGGTTCTCTTTACTAAGTTGCAAGAAGTAGATCACACCTCATTTCAAAAATCCAAAGTACATCAAACCGTCAACGCTATCTTCATATTCCACAATCAGGAAACAATATGCACCCATCAGGAATGAACTCCGTATATTCAGTATAATCAGGAGGCAAGTATGATGCACCTACACTTCGGGAGGCAAAGAAAGTATCCGCAATGAATCTTCAGTCAGATTCGATGTACATACGCAATTCGAACGTGCGATATGTTCTTTGCAATTCAAGAGGCCAATCCCCCTCGACTATTTCCACAATAAGGAACAAAAAAATAGAAAAAGACAGGACACGACTGATGAAGCGGTGCCCAATGAAGATTACATGAAGGGGATTGAGTCTGTATGGAAATGAGCAGTTGTCTTGTATTCAGACGATGTTATGTAGGAGTCAAAATCAAATTCAGGATTAAAATAAGTACCTCCAAGTACAGTAGAAGGTTCTTGAACAGACGTGGAAAAACATGATTTTACCGTTCAATCCACGAGATAAGAGTATTTTCAGTGTAGCAGCTATTAGTACAAGTAAAATAAAAAGTCATTCGTTTTCAAGAATTTCAGATAAACTCCTATTTTTATCTCCATTTCCAACTTACTTTGCCATAGGTTACATGAGGGGACACTCTTTTTGTGATTCTTAAAGTGCACCTCGTCAGAAGCCATCAATATGCAGATAATGCGCTTTCCCCAATCACAAAGGTAAATCCCCTCCCTTCACCCGTTCTCAGTTCCTGAGGGAAATATGATGTTACAGATAGAGTATAGGAACTATCTGGAATTTCAATGAGGGGCTACAACAAAAAAAACCTCCTGTATGTAACAAGGCCTCTAAGGTATTGAGGGGGTATATGTGGTATGGGGGGTGCTTCATCTGTTTGGACATCCCTTCCCCAGCAAAGGAAACGTCACGGATCACTAAACTCCGTTTGAAAAGGGAAACTCTGGGCCCCGTGTCAGTCGTGTAGGGGCGCAGGATTCTACGCACCAGAGACCTCGTTACCTTGGAGACTCGACGCTTTTAGTCCCTTCTGCCAGTCGAACACGTATTTTCTTCCCTGAAACCTCATCAAAACCCCCTTCATCAAGGGTTTCCAGTTTCCCACTCCGATGCCATTAACCTTTTGAGAAGTGCTACTGGACATTTCCCTTGTTCTTGAACCTTTCTGTCTTGTTTCCAGTCCCCAGTCAGGTCAGTTCCACCATTGTATTTTCCCCTCCAGCGTTTGCTTTGTGTTGAAGGGAATTAGTTGCCTTCCTGACTCCGAATAAGTTCAATATGGTCATGTTCAAAGAGAACCTCAAGTTTTGGGGTTTATGCACCAGTACCAGATGAAAAAAGCTTAGGTAAATATATGCGGCTACACGTGCACAGGCGCCAACATTTTACAGGAAAGGTAGGACATTATTATTAAGCATTTTACACGATTTTACGTTAGTTTAAGCCCTATCCCCACAGCCTGTGACTTGACAAGCCTTGATCCTCGAGCCTTTCAAGCTTGTGACTTGTCACTACACGATCCACCGAGCGTTCCCACGGCGCGTGGCTTGTCAAGCAACCCGTCGCCTCGAGCCACATCTTCCCAGGCACGATAGAAAAACTCCGCAACCTAGGTACGCAGGGCACACAATAAAGTAAACCCAACACAACCTGCGATGAGCCCTAAAAGGCCGTGCAAGAGCCTGCACGAGCCTACTCCATCCACAAGCCACGGCGTGTGGCTTGACGAACTTGGCTCGAGGCTTGTCAATTCAAGTTAGCCGTGGGAACGGGGCTAAAGACTTGCTCAATGAAATTCACATAGGATCAGCAATCGAGTCCCATCCATTCTCTTAATTTCCGTTCAGTAGGCCACTGTAAACGCTGAACGAAATTATCAATCAGACGACACCAAACTCGCAGGACGAGAGGCATCCTCAGTTCCACGCAAATCCACGAGTCAAGGTGGTCTCAACAAACAGAGCCAATTGGCATCAAAATTCAATCAAACTTGAGATCGATTGCTCCACTTCGACTAGAATCTCCACATCGTAAGGTCATCGTAAGGTACTTCTATAATATTAAAGAGGAAAAGAGAGTAGCTACACAGGAGTCAATGACCTATCTTCAAATTCAGGAGTCAATATGCCTCAACAATAAAAAAAATCTATCTACCATCAAACATGAATACCTCAGAATTAAAGTACCTAGGAGTACGTATTCACATTTAGGTGGGTAATTAGGTACTTCCACATTCCTGAGGCGAAATAATAACTACACCTTCAAGATTCAAAGTGAATACCTTCACATCGTGAAGAAAACGAAGGTACTTTGATATTCAGGAAGCAAATAGTACTTCACATTCAGCAGTCCGTGTGGCTACCTCATGCAGAGGTTGGTGTACCTCCTTATGCAGGACATAATTTGCCAAATTCAAAAGACGAGGAACCTCCATACACTGGGGGATATACCTATATCAAGATTTACAGTGGCAGCTTTAGGTTCCAATGGAGGTACTTCCACATTCAGTGGTCCGTTTATCGCAGCATTCAGGTTGGAAAGTGAGAACCTCCACGTTCGGAGGGGCAACAGCCAGTCATTGGTGAATAATTCGATGCGTGATCTGTTCCACCAAACGTGTGGATGGCGGCTTCTGTTCGTCGAGTCAGCAGAGGCCGCAAACCCTACAGACGGTGGAGCGGAGGCTCAAGGTTGTGATCGTGACTCAACTTCTCCCCAAGAAAACCAACCTCCTGAGGCCCAAAATTAACGACCGGCTATGGTCATTTCGACCGCTGGTCTCACCCCGAGGTAGACATTCTGAAGAAGGGATACCAAAATGAAAAACAGAATTTAGCGTATCGTGAACATCACATATCAACGAAACCACACAGGACCGCCACGGTAATATTGGGGCTAAAATAGGTAAGGGATATCGGAAGCAAAATACAGGTGTTGTTATCGGTGAAAAATATCGACATCAATAACATATCGCTGCAAAAATATCGATATTCCGGTAGTTCCACCGAAAAAAATCCGCTCCCCTTCTGGACAGCTGCAGGGATTGTACCCACAGCTATGGGAAGTTGCTAAACAATACCTGAAAGGTAGCTCAACTTCAGTCCCATCTGAAAGAATTTTTTCCCAAGCAGAGAACCCTGTCAGGAACCGTCTGAAGGGCGAAACCCTTAATAAACTTATCTTCCTCCATTCTAATCGAGAGGAATTCTTACAAGTTTTCGTCCAACAATTATTATGAAAATTCAGGAAATTTTGTCTGATGCAAAACTATTGACTTTTTTGTACGCAAGATTATAACTGTTATGACTGTTTCTACATTTGTTTTCAAAATGTTCACCTTATTAACATGGACAAGTTTTCGGGCTAGCGGTGATGCTGAAATTTGCGTGATGACATCGAAAAATGTAATGCGTCAACCAGTAAGTAGGCAATCGACCTAGCAACGGCCAGTAACAACAATGTAGCCGAGAAATTTTTTACCCTAAAATGTACTGTTTTACCGATATTTTTTCTCCAAAAATCAAGAAATCATTGGTTTTTGAGAAAATATTGAGAGAAATAATGAAGTAAACCTATTGGTAGGGAACAACGATTTCTTTACATTGGTTGGTGGACAAAATACTAAAAGCCATAATATCGTCACTGGAAAAGTGTTTTTCCGCTTTGAACTGATCACGACTTTCGTAAGCTCAAAAGCGGTAGTGGCAGTTGGGCAGCAAGATGGTTGGAATGCTCTCAGCTAGTAAGTTGGAGGTGGTTCGATATTCACTTTACTTCAGTTTTGAACTCTCGCACGAGCGCTCGTTTTGAATTATTACCGTGCGTAATAACCCCGAACTAACCAACTATTATAATTCAACAGTTTCCGCAATAAAAGCATAAGCAGGCACTCTAAAATCAATTATATGAGTCAAAACCTTATTAAATACCATGGAAACCTCTAAAAATGATAAGAAATGGTGATGGTGGATGGTGGTGGTTTGTGGTTGGAATCATAAATGGAGAAATGATAAAGGCTAGCTTTTGGTAATCAAAGAGTGTTCAAACTTAACATCACTGGGCTCCCGAATTAGCGATCATGAAAAATTCTAGATATATGATAGAGAACGAGCAGAACCTCGCAGTAAAGTTGAAATCAGAAAATCAGTGTCATGTGGGACATAATTTATTAAAAGGCACGATGAAACATGTGCAGCATAATATATGCAGCACACATAACGGAGACGTCCTACAAGCACAAACTAGAAACAGGCTGCAGAGGACCAACTATGTGGACGAACAGATTATTGTATGGAAGGTAAAAGAGTAGTTGAGTGAACTGCCACTGTAGATCCTTCTGATTCCGCCACGATACAGAAGTTGTTTCCAATGAGGACTCAACAAATGCTCGAGTTCTAAAAGTGTACTGAACTACGACATTCTGAGGGGATAGACAGTAGGAAGTACATATTCTTAAAGTCGATGCAATTTCAAGTAACGAAAAACCTCATCGACCTCACTACAATACCTTCATGGAGGCACTTTCATGTCGTTCTCTTGAATGGACTCTTAGTCGTTTCGGTGGGAGGATGGATCTGCCTCTGCTAGTTAGCGACGGTAGGTAATATGATTGTTTTCCCTCGACATTCATAACTCTATTATCAAGGGCTCTGCCGTCTAAATATTTCCACGGGAAGCGTAATTGGTTTTGCACGGTATCAAGTCGAGAGGCCTAACGCCCCCGCTCTTCCTACCATATTCTCTTCCGCCGTCAACTTTCGTCTAACGCCACTTATATTAGTCTGTTACTGGAGGTATCAACGTTCTAGAAGAATATCGAGTTTCCCGATGAAAGGTCCTCCTATGCTTTTTATCAGCAGCGCCGACAATGGTAATCCCAATTACCTACCGAACGCTAGGTAATTGGGGCTACCTGAGCGGGTCGTAAAACTACGCTCAATTCAGCCCCATTCCGTTCTACATAGCCAGGTCTTGAGCGCGGGACGTACTGACGGCAGGTTCTGTTGTTGTGACTGTGAGTGCTGATGTCAACAACATTTTCATGACTTCTCGTTGGAATGCGTTTATTCTACTCGTTAGTGTTCTGTGAGTGGTCGACGTGAGTCGTTGTGAAATGTCGAGTGAACGGGGTAAGTTGATGAAAGCGATGAACGGCTTTAAATATAGGTACCTATTAATAAGTGGCTGATTACGTAAAGACGATGACAAGATAACCAGGAAATTACATTTCTGATTAAAACTGACGAGGAGAGCTTTTCCTTACATCCACTTATAATATAAATATACCTAGTCCTTAATATTCTATATTTTAAATGCCGTGACTTGTAAAATTATAAAAACTCGGCTCCGAGCCCGGATGATGCCTATTTACTTACTTCGGAGGAAACTATGAAACATGGTACATGCTCTAGAATGGGGAACACCATGGAGGTGGAGGAACGGGAGCGAAGGAGGAACCCACTCCCGGCAGGCGGAAGATCTATAAGTGTGGGAAGTCAAGGCGAGCGTGGGAGTTATTTCCGCAATGCTATTTTGTGAAGTGTCGTGGTTCCTTCCAGACCCACAACCATTGTATTCGCCAACTTTAGATCTCGCAAATAAACACGCAGAAGTGGGGACGAAAGACGCAGGGGATGGAAGCCCAGCCTGAGTCCCCGCCATCCCCTACCAACTAGTGGATGGAGGGAGAGGACTACCGGGGTCTATAAAACCCCGGCGCCTGCCTCTTTTACCTCATTCTACGTTCTCCTCTAGTCGCTGACTACTCTCTCTCCTCCTTACCTCATCTCTCTCTCTCCTCTCCTAAAAGATGCTGTGTGTGGTGGTGGTTCGCCCATAACCCCGAGCCAAACAACCTAAAAGATCCCAGGAATAAGGGTGGTGATTCGCTCATAACCCGCCTGGGCACCTTCAAAAAGATCCCAGGAATAAGGGTGGTGATTCGCTCATAACCCGCCTGGGCATATCCTCACACCGCTCGTGATGAAACTCGCAAATTCAAATTCATCGCATGCAGCATGACTTTTTCTTGTCATCGCAAGAGCACGTACCTACTATGCTAAAATACACCTAGGTATGATAATAGTAACTCAAAATGAGCAGGGAACGAATTGACAACGTTGAAAAAGGAGTGTTACTCATTCGTTCCGAAAGCAACGTCGAGTTTAGGGGACGGGAGTGAATTGAGTATTCTCGGGAACGAATTGGAACCCATCTACAAGAGCTATTATAGGTAACTTAGCTACAGGTAAAAAGTATAGATAATATTTATTTATTAAGAAGAAAAAAAAAGTTTTCCCGCTAGACTATTTCAATTGATTTCTCGCATTTTTGACTCTTTCGAGCTACCTAAACCGTAACTGGTTTCAAACAATAAGTCAAAATTTTGAAACGGCATTGACAGCATAATCCAAAACAAGGGAGACTCGAAGACGGTGTTTATTGCAATATACTAGGCAGTGCAGAAACGCAATGATTGAATATGTACAGTGGTTGTGTTCAGGCTCGATTACAATGGGAGAGTTTACTAGCTACAAGCCGGCAAGTTTAGAAGTAGGCGAGTCAGCTTAGTGCGACAGTGATGATGACACACAAAACTTTCCACTCGCACAGTAGCAAACTTACTAGCGACTTTGAACCACGCGTTGAGAATATGTTGCTGTTTTGGCTTATTATTTTCAACGCCAATAACGAACCTTTGGGTCGAGTATGAAGAACACTTTTAAGCCCCCCTACCACTTAGTTCATGCCGTATGAACAATTTATGACTAGCAGATTGGCTTGAACCAATATTAAAGAATAATTACCAATTATTCATGTTCAAGAACGTAGTGAAGGAAAAATTCATTAGCTCAAACATTCAATTAAATTAAACATCTTTTAACAACCCCTCGGAAAGAACAACAGTAATAAAAAACCGAAAGTTTAAAAGTATAAGCAAGCAGTCAAGGAAAAGGCTATTATCCTAAGTAACTCCATGTAAGTTAGTAAGCTGAATCAGAAATGTACTACGTTTTCTAATATTATTTTATGGTGTTGGGCTTGTACCAAGGTGACTAAAGCTTATAAATAGTACATTTCACCGCGGATTCTGGCAGGACGCAGGACATGATACCATGACTGTCCTGCAAAAAGCAGACGGGTCGATTTAGGGCATACAACAGGACGGGTCGATTTAGGGCTTTCCTGCGGGAGCACGAGGGTAGACGTACTGACCATAGAAAACGGTGATCTACGCAGAAGGGGCATCTTTACAGGTATTAATATAATAAACCTTTCTGTAATCATTTGCAGCATTTTTCTTGACCCTGTAATCAACTGCGACGTGACGAAATTCCCAAAACAACTGTTAATGTAATAAATTAGAACATTTAATGAAATACGGGCGAATTTCGTCATGTCCCTCCTTCGATTGTCAACTATATAAACTCTCCAAAATTCGGAAATAATCTCTCTCCGTATGGCCTCAGTCATCAATCCACCGTTTTACCGGGGCCCCGTTTTCCTGGGAATGCTCTCCTCAGAGTAAAAGATTTTCTTATTAAACGGGGAGTGGGAGGTCGGAGTTGACTTGGGAAAGGGAGAAGTCGGAATCTGGACACTTGGCTGCTGAAGATTCCCTGGACTACTCTCCTCCTGCTGCATTAAGGTAAGATCTTGGTTCTTTCCTCCTAGTCCAAATTATTAGAGTTTCCTAACCAAAGTTAAAGTCCTAAATGAAAATGCTAAAACGTAAAGGTGTTACAGAATCTAGGCACTTAAAGAAACCTATATCTTTTTCAAATTTACCATAATAGTTTCGAAAATCTCGTGGGCAATTGGCCGTTATAAAAATTATTCTTTGTGGTTTGATCAAGTGAGAAGTATTATAAGAATATATGGGGATAGGGTTAGGTTTTTTTCCCCATTTAAATTAACTTTGCCCTCAAGGGTTTTTTTTCTAACTTAACTCTATCTCCATGCCTAAGAAGTAAATGTACAACACTATAATTAATTCAAATCTTGTGATGGTGGTTCCATCTCAAAGCTCTTTTCTTTGGAGTTCCCGTGAGAGTATTTTCTAGGATTTAGGGGAGAATTTTCCTTTCCATGTTACTTAACGGGAAAAAATTATTCATTAAAGAAAAATTTGTTAATGTATCGATCAAATTGTTAATGTAGGTTCTAATTAGATCATGTTATAGATTTATTTGTGGGTAGAAGTTAGGCTTTTTATTATTTTGTCCTTTTTAGTTTTAGTGTATTTTTAGCTTGTTAAGAAATTTTTTTGGATCCATGTATTCGCTTTCTTTGTACTCACTTCCTATCTATGTTTTCCATTTTCATTTCTTTATTTCATTATTAGTTCAATAAATCTTGAGGGCTTGAATATGGATTTTGTACCTGTTAATTGCAAAACCCGTATCCTTTCCTGGTGATTTAGTTTTGGCAGCATCTTGTCCCATTTTCATAGATAGCACCCAACTTTAGGAAATTTCAAGTTGCCATCTAGGATCCTTTTCCAGGTCTTTTAGTTCCATTTCGCCTTCCCGAACATTTTTAAGACTAAATTAGTTTCCCTCTCGGTTTGACCCTCATTTTTATTTGTTTATTTTACCCTAGGAGTGTTATCCACATATCCGAGAGAAGCTAGGTTTTGTCTTCGTGTTTCCGTATTTTAACTATAAATGTGGTCACCTCCTACCATGTGGCTATAGGCTGCTCATTGTCGGCTTGGCCGCTCTTCTCATAGGATCCTGAGCTCGGGTAACTTTTCAAATCTTCAGAAAAACATTTCTCTTTTCGTTCGTATCGGTTGAAAAGCCGAATTTTCGTAAACTTCCTTGTCTTTTGGGATGGACCTCGGAGTTTTCGGGAGCTAGTAAGCCTGGATCCGTTCCTTGGGGATCGGGGTTTATTTCCTCACGAATCCACCGTGGCCTATGATAGTGCCTTGGGATAAGAAGGATCTTTCGGGAATTATTGCCCTATTGTTCCAACTTTCCCCCTTTGTGATGTAAGGTATGTTTCCATTCGCAAAAGACAAGCAAGTTGGGTCAGGGAGATTCGAGAGCCTGAACTATAATATTCCAACATTTTTGGAGTTTTGCTAAATTGAGCTCAGGTCTTATAGTGGAGTTCTAGGAAGCAAGGTAAGTCCAAGATTGATGGTTGTTTTCTTCTGGAGGTGATCTAGAATTCTTGCAGTAATTTTCTGACACTACACTATCACTTTTACAAGTTAGGCTAGGTCCGATTTTCAGAGTAGGTTCGTTCCAGAAGTGGAGGATCCATCGCCAATAATCTTGTAATCACCTGATAGGCCTTTTAATTGCAGAAATTCAAAGTAGGTGCACGATTAGCCATTGGGACAAGATGCGTTTGGTGAAGCTACGAGGTGGACGATGGTAGAGGAGTCGTTTGCTTCAGTGAATTTTGGGTGGGTGTGATAAGAGTTGCTCTACCTCGATTTTATTTTGATGTAAACTAAAATAATCATTATTTTGTTTACTGTTTCTTCTCTCATTTATGGGAGGGAAACGGTTGGTGGAACGCCCCCTTTTAGAATAATAAAGTAAAGATAGGTAATTTCAATTTTCCTAGCATTTCAATTCTCAAATGTGTTAGTTAGAAGTTTGCATTTATTTCCCGCGATTCAGGGAAGGATTAGGAGTACGGCAGGGAGAGAAGGGTTTGCGGGGGTGGTTTTGGGGGCTTCATGCCTAAATGGGGTGAAAGCCTCGACCGAAACCATCTCTGCTCCACCCCGAAGTCCCCGCTTCGTAACACAACAATACAGAGAGAGGGAACACCGTGTACCTTCCACAGTTACTTAGCGTATAAACCCCTTCAAAGTGAGTTTTCTATAAAGGCACAAATCTACAAGGATACAATTTATAGTCAAGTCCTAGAACTCTAGGGCTGGCAAAGAACAGACAAATAAAGTATTATGTATAGATAGATCTGCACCCTCGTGATTTGCTGATAAGAGTATAAGAGGGGCTCATGATCTCCGACTAAACCGGAAAACTATTGTTTCTACTTTCCCAGAATTCTATTACGTTGGAAGGTGGAAAGTATAACATACACTGTCAGTTAAAATGAATCCTTACTCGAACGGTATGTCAGGATACGAGGAAGCTTCCTCGAAGATTTATCAATATACCCCGCCGTGCACAATGTGAACTTCTCATACGCTACAAATGTGTTTCCAATAGACCAATAGAAGTTTCCTTATCGCGATTTCAAGGTCTGTGATATGGGGATCGCACCTTTTAGAGTTACAGAGCGTGGGATTTTCGCTAAGAAATTTATTTTCAGGTCCCGATTGAAACTTCCGTTATTTACTTGAGATAGAGCGATAGCCTACCTTTGGCAACCGTTGGATATTCGATTATCTTCAACGGGTGACAGTTTTTTAAATGGACGGTGCAGCGGTGGTTGAAGGGGTGGCGGACAGCTGCTCTTCGTCTAGTGCTCAAGCACTTTTTTTCAACATTCCGGATGTCCTTCTCTTTCTAATTTCACCCCAGCCCTAACGCGAGTAATTCACGACGAGACTTAGTCACCTAATGACAATATGACACGGGACTTCCTACCTATTGGTATTATCATTAGACTAACTATATAGCCAGTGAACACATAAAAACTTTCGGCATCACGAAACCGAGCAAACAGAGAAAACTGTCTTCCAAATGGAAGACCAACACATCAACACATAACTTAATAAACGTTGTAATCGAAACTGATGTGCGGATACTACTGCAGGCTGCATTATATAATTCATGATATGTTCCACGTCGAACCGTCAAGAGCCTATCACGCTCTTCCCACATTCCCACGTTCTCAGCGTTCACAAATAACGCTACCAGAATTAAATAGTCTAAAAGAAAAACGCAGCAAAGTCCTTGTCACATGTATTATTCTACTGGACACACCTACAAATGTTGGCTGTTAATTTATTGTTTCTTTCAAGTGCAATAAATAAAATAGCTTTTTTGCTGGTTTCCATCAATTTTGGCACCCAAAAACCCGAATTAGGCTCCTATTTTTGGCAAATTGTCTCTGATAATAAATTGATAGTGCCATTTGTCTTGATTCAGCTGTTGACACTACTTGTAGTGTTACTATACAAATTTATCATGATTTCAGACAATTTCCCAGGTTTTTGACTCATAAAAAATTAATTTTGGGAGCTGAACGTTCGTTACAACCCCATTTATTCATTCTCTAGTCAAAATCACCTTCATACGAATATGAAGTTCTTCTCGCCCTAAAAAAACATGGAAAACGATACCTCACACCCTCATGTTAAATAAAACCTCAGAAAATCCTACTGGTTTATTATTTTTATACAAACTTTTCACCCATAACACCCCTTGGAGTGTATTCCGATCAGGCTGCCGAGCTTCGGAGCACAACTGCGACCAAAATGTGTTCCCAAATGGGGACCCAAACTGTTTGCGGAAGAATGGCGATTTTAGACCAAAATTTAACGTAAACTTAAGGCTGAAACTTCGTTAGAACCTCAATTTTTCACTCGCTGGTCAAAATCTAGTTCATATTTGGTCTCCTCAGCCCAAAAAACACGGAAAACGATACCTCACAAACTCATGTTACTAAAACACAAAAAAACCCTATTTTTACAACCATTTTTCAATCGTAATACCCTTGGGTATATTCCGATCGGGCTGCAAAGTTTCGGGACACAACCAGCGCCTAAATGGAGCCTGTGTGCGAAAAAACGAATTTTTTAGACCGAAAATAAAGTAGACGCGAGTAATTCACGACGAGACTTAGTCACCTAATGACAATATGACACGGGACTTCCTACCTATTGGTATTATCATTAGACTAACTATATAGCCAGTGAACACATAAAAACTTTCGGCATCACGAAACCGAGCAAACAGAGAAAACTGTCTTCCAAATGGAAGACCAACACATCAACACATAACTTAATAAACGTTGTAATCGAAACTGATGTGCGGATACTACTGCAGGCTGCATTATATAATTCATGATATGTTCCACGTCGAACCGTCAAGAGCCTATCACGCTCTTCCCACATTCCCACGTTCTCAGCGTTCACAAATAACGCTACCAGAATTAAATAGTCTAAAAGAAAAACGCAGCAAAGTCCTTGTCACATGTATTATTCTACTGGACACACCTACAAATGTTGGCTGTTAATTTATTGTTTCTTTCAAGTGCAATAAATAAAATAGCTTTTTTGCTGGTTTCCATCAATTTTGGCACCCAAAAACCCGAATTAGGCTCCTATTTTTGGCAAATTGTCTCTGATAATAAATTGATAGTGCCATTTGTCTTGATTCAGCTGTTGACACTACTTGTAGTGTTACTATACAAATTTATCATGATTTCAGACAATTTCCCAGGTTTTTGACTCATAAAAAATTAATTTTGGGAGCTGAACGTTCGTTACAACCCCATTTATTCATTCTCTAGTCAAAATCACCTTCATACGAATATGAAGTTCTTCTCGCCCTAAAAAAACATGGAAAACGATACCTCACACCCTCATGTTAAATAAAACCTCAGAAAATCCTACTGGTTTATTATTTTTATACAAACTTTTCACCCATAACACCCCTTGGAGTGTATTCCGATCAGGCTGCCGAGCTTCGGAGCACAACTGCGACCAAAATGTGTTCCCAAATGGGGACCCAAACTGTTTGCGGAAGAATGGCGATTTTAGACCAAAATTTAACGTAAACTTAAGGCTGAAACTTCGTTAGAACCTCAATTTTTCACTCGCTGGTCAAAATCTAGTTCATATTTGGTCTCCTCAGCCCAAAAAACACGGAAAACGATACCTCACAAACTCATGTTACTAAAACACAAAAAAACCCTATTTTTACAACCATTTTTCAATCGTAATACCCTTGGGTATATTCCGATCGGGCTGCAAAGTTTCGGGACACAACCAGCGCCTAAATGGAGCCTGTGTGCGAAAAAACGAATTTTTTAGACCGAAAATAAAGTAGACGCGGATGACAAGGCGGAAGGCTGACTGACACTGCATTTTTGGAATCTACGCACCTTGAAATGTAAAAGAAAAAGTTTTAAGGAGGCTTTATAATACTGAGCGAAAACAAAGGTGTATTATTCACAGAATAATAAACCAAAACACAAAGAAAGAATTTGTTTAATCCCATTTGGGTGTAAGAAATTGTTGTGAAATTTCAGGTCATCATGTGTATCAAAATCTCAGTTGACATTTATGAATGATTAAGCAGGAATAGATGTATGTATGATATCAAAACCTAGCTATTTCTTGAAGAATCCTGAGTTTTAGCATCGGTGTCATATCGAGCTACATGCACGGAGACCGACCTGACTCGAAATTGGCGTCCACTTCCTACAATATGGGGCTACAACCCAAAAGCGTCAAATCGGTTTTGGCATAATACTGTGTTGGATTTTTTTGAGTAGTACCAAAAGCAAACGTCTGCAGGGCTCAGTTTGCTTCTTCTGACCAAAGCCACCGAGAGCGGTCGCCTCTGAGTGGGGCCTACGCTACTAAGTGTAGGTTTATACTGCGACGTTTTGTCGCGACGTTTTTTTACCGTCGCGACACTTTGTCGCGGGGACAGAAAGAAACCAATTGAGCCGTTTATAGTGCGACGGTAGCGTTCGGCGACAGACGTCGTGTCGCGCGACACAAAAAAAGTGTCGCCGCATGCTGGCGGACGGGCGACTGTCGCTTCACCCCGACGGCAGTCGTCAACCCCTCCGAACACATTGAACCTTATGGCAGTGTTGTTCTTGCAACGGTAGCGGAAGGTTATCGCGCGTTTTTTTTTTCCTACTCATATTATGACGGACCAAGACAAACTGATCCAGCTCGTTGAGCTGCATCCTGTTCTCTGGGATCAGTCGCTGGAAGGGAACTCAGTGACATTCGGAAATAGTTTAAAAACTTGTCTTGGTACTTACTGATTTTATTATAAAATTTGTGAAACTTTTCGTGGTGAGCGCTTTCGTTGAAGGGGTGAACGGTCCACCTTCGCCGCTCTCTGCCCTCACTTAACAGTCCCTCTACTTACAGTACTCCAACTAGCAAACTTCTGTTCATGATGGGGGTAGACCAACGACTGAGCTCAGACAGAACAGAAGTGAGCAACAGTGGGGATGGGGGATCGAAAACGTCGCGACAAACGCCGCAGTATAAACGCGAGACACCGACGTTTTTTTACAGTCGGGCGACAGCGTTTTTACAGCCGCGACAAAAAACGTCGCAGTATAAACCTACAGTAAGGCCTCACAAACTCGATAATTATGTTCGAGGGCGATGAGTCCTGCTAGGCGCCTCCAGACGTCCTACTCGCTTCAGCATTCTCTCTGGTATTCGCCATCCCTGATCACATGCGGGGTTTTCACTCGTTTATCAAAACAATCTGTAATAAATCGTGAAACATACTGCAATAAATCGTGAAACTGTAATAAATAGCTGTGCTCATATTGTATGTTGAACGTTCTTCAAAATATAATTATTTCTGTTGGAAGTTTTCGAGCAGGGCGTCTTTTATAGTGTAGCCTAGGAATTTAGACCTACTCACACAAAAACTGAACTTTGTCGCCAAATCACGACTGTTTCAGTGGATTTCGTAGATATCCTCAGGGTTTTCTTTTTTCTCACGAGTTTGAAAATGATACATCTTTTGTTAGCAGAAGCAGCCAAACTAATAATTAGAGCGGTGAATCTGAATTAGAGCATATAATCTCTATGGGCATCCAAAAATTGCAAAGACTGATTTATTACGCCTTCAAAATCATTGAAAATAGCCAGAAATATAAGGTCCCTACTGTGCTCATAAAATTATGGATACTTCGAACAAAAATGAGATTTTAGGTTTGGACATGGGACATTTTGGGTTTGGTTGGGACATGGGGTTTGGTTTTTATGGGTCATAAAACGGTTTTTTTAAATTTTTTAAAAATAAATGAAACTAGATTCCATTCTGAGAACATTGACACCAACCGCACTGTCCTGTAATTAGTAGTTATTTTTCCAAGATTTTTCAAAGGTCACAGTGGGCCCAGGAGAGAGGGGTGCAATGACGTGGGAACCTCAGGGTTCTTTGAAAACTCGTCGAAAAAGAACTGCTTACCGTAGGACAGTCCGGTTGGTGTCAGAATTCTGAGGATAGAATCTACTTCATTTAAAAATAAAAATAAATAAAATAAATACGTGCGCAGAACCCATTCAGACACGAAGGACTATGGTGTGAGTGAATATGGAAGGCCCAATAGCACTCCTCAACATTTCGGCCCATTTTAAACAATTAGGCACCTCCCAATAAACGACTAAAACTCCAGTTGATTATTAACGTTTGCTTACAAAACCTATGTCGCCTGATCAAAAACATACACATTCCTCTAGTTACATACCAGTTGCTTTATGCTGGTTCACTAGTTAGATCACCAGGAGAACACGAACATTCATGACTTCTAGAACTACCTACCATCTTTTTAATTTACTCGAATAAGTACTCCACTCGAACCACGATGCATCCAATGTTTTTAACGGTTTAACCTTTTCTCATACTCACTAAAGTTCACATTTGCGGGGAACAAAGTCAACATCAAGCAACTTACCTGCAACGAGAAAACAAAATGCGATTAACATACAATGTAAACGATCTCAAAATTCCAAATCAATGACAGAACTTGAGTTATGCAAACGTTTAAATAGGTACTTACCTAGTTTAACATAAGTGTATAATTTATTTCAACTCAACACCCCCATAAGGTAACTTGCTCGTTGGAAAATAATATAACGTTCAAATTGATGTTGAGACCATAAACTAAGAGCATAAACTGAGAACATAATGGTGGGTAAAACAACTAACAAATAAAATGAACACAGAATAAACACGGCTACTAGAATATACACATACACTCCACACATCCCCATCCAATCTCCATTCCGACGCTTTTACAAAGTGAAAAAGTCATTCATCAATAATCATGGATAAGATTTACCATAAAATGGTAACTGTATAATCTACTACATACGCGGTACAATGCGTTCATTAGGGACTTAGATCACTCGCTGTTTTTGAATTTGAAGGTGGGAATGGAA
Source organism: Leptopterna dolabrata (assembly GCA_954871275.1). Classification (NCBI taxonomy): domain Eukaryota; kingdom Metazoa; phylum Arthropoda; class Insecta; order Hemiptera; family Miridae; genus Leptopterna; species Leptopterna dolabrata. The sequence goes on along the minus strand of OX940978.1, from coordinate 51,233,208 downwards.
CATAGTTAAGGGATCTTTAGGGGTCCATTCCATCTTTCTTTGATAATCTTCTCTTTTCTCACTATACTCGGAGCTGAAGGAAACGGTGCCCTGGAGGCAATTCTGGAGTCATTACGCCTACACAGTTCCTTTGTTGTAATGACAACTAAGTATGAGGACATTAGTTGAGGACAAAACGCCCATTACCGCACATGGAAACCAGCTTGAGCTTAGGGGAAAATACGATATTGATGTACAAAACTCTGCGAATTATTAGACAACGGTTTGTTATTTTGCTGTATGGATACGTATACCCCTTCTGCGCAGATCAACGTTTTCAGTGGTAGTTTCAGTCAATAACTATTCCGAGCCCTAAATCTAGTAAATGCCACCAATAATCCGAGCGTTTTGAAATTCATGGAGACCATCTACAAGCTACACCCCAACTACCCATCGAATCTGAAGAAATTTCTCAGGAATAAATGGCCCGATTCCTTCGGACTCGCGTATGCGCATACGCAGTGGCCATACCGATGATCCGATCGTTCTTAAATGCACAGGTAACCATCTAGGAGCTACACCCCAATTGCCCAGTCACCCAGCGTAGTCGAAATCCAAAAAAAATCGCATATTGGTTTATTATTTTCAATAATGAACCTTTGGAATCGAGAATGAAAAAAAAAAATTGTTGATTCTAAATTTGATGGTTTCCGTTTCAAGGTATGTAGAATCCAAAAAAAAAAATCCAAAATCCAAAATTTACGAAATTCGGTTTATAGGTCCCATTTGGGGTCTAGTTGGTCCTCGAAGCTCGGCGTTAATGTCAGTCATCTCTAACGGGTGAAAAATTGGGGTTGAAGACTCCAGGACGCAGTTTTCTCGAGTTTTTTTACGGTTTTAAATAGTTCTCGAACTTGGGAGTTTTTTAAGACCACCCGGCGCATTGCACGTCAAGCCGTTCGTTCACAGTAATGCCCCGAAGTTGCACCGACAGGCATTTTCAACATGGATGGCGAATGAAATTGTATACATTCAGCCCACATATCATCACTAGGGACGCGCTAATAATCGGGAATTGGCCCCAGATCATCATTGCTAAGGAGCACATGATTATAATCACGGAGTTTGAAGTCGAGTTGGTTGTTCTGTGAAATTATTCATTTGAAAAATGATGGATCTTTTGGAGTTTGTTGATAGGTAGTGAAACTTGAAAAAACTTTGAAGTATTATTGATGGGTAAATTATTACACAGCGGTAAATTATTACACAACGGCTCATTATAGTATCTACGTAGAAGGGGCTGGAGTTTGTTGGTAGGTACTTTTGCAACTTTTTTCACTCCACATCAACAATTTCCCTTCAGAACTTCATTATTTGTGTTTCTTTTTGCCATTTTAGGTACTTTTTGTCATTGACAGAATCATTTTAGCAACATTTAACTCGTGATTTAGGTAGGTACCTAGTAACGAGTACGGGGTTAGGTACTAACCTACGGAGGATCTGCGATCTACATAATATGTATAGAATAGTACATATTATATTATATAGAAGGGTTATCTATAAAGAGCTGCGATCTGTAACAGAAGGGTATTCTGTACAAAATAATAAACCGTTGTGCAGGGATTTGTATGGTTTTTTAAAAATGTAGGCATGTGAGGTGTCGTCTACTTTTTTAATCGCTGAATCGATACAGAGTAGTTTCAGCACGTTCAGACTGCATCGAGTGATCAAAATCACAATTTTTTGGTTCAAAACAACCAACAATTTTTGTTGACAATTTTTTTGCACGACGTGTGTCACTCTGGTATCAACGGGTGCCGAGTCAGGCCATAATGAGTGCTCTGGCAGATGACCATTAAATTCTCAATTTCGCAAACCGTTTCTATAAAAATTCGCTCTTCAAGCCATGCTGCATGACTGAAATCAAAAGTTGACCTACAGAAGGGGAGGGGAAGGGGGGTCGAACATTTTTATTCGTGTTCGATTCAAAAGGTTCGTTATGGAAAATGATAAACATAATCAACCAAAAATTTCTGTCCGTCCGCCGTAGCTGACTAATGTCCTTCAAGTGCTCCTTTGCTTGACCTTATGCAGCACGCAATGGACTGTTGAATGGAGTTTACCAGACGGTTGAACGACTGGCCGATTCCGGCTGCCCAATAATTATTATTAGCTATCTTTCGGGAAACAGGCGCGAATTGGAGCTGGACGGGGCTCAATACACAAATGCCGAGGGCGGTTTCCTTCAACAAATCCCTAATCCTCCGTCACGGGGGAGTAGGTGTTAACAGGGGTCGTCTGATTGGCAGCGGGGCTGAGGATCAAGAGATCTCACGGTCGGCGGGTCAGCTAATTCAATCTCATTAGTGGTGGGATGATGAGATATCCTCTGCCCCTCCAATCAAGACCCCCCCCCCCCCCTACTACCTCCCTCGAATGTATGATGGCTCGACCACTTCCCCTCCATCGGGACGACCAATACAATGCGCCTTGGGGAAAGCTAACATTAGCTATCCAACAGGACGTTATCCATTCCTAATGAAGACTGAGACGACCATTTGTTTAACCTAAATCACAACAATTCCAGCGTTGGTTCATTATTTTCAATAGTCAACCTGTAGATTCGAAGATGGAGAAGAAAGAGTTTGCGTTTCGAAGTACGTACAATCCGAAAATGTAACAAACAAAATTCTGCAAGTCCGCCGTACGCCGTCTGCGGCACTTTTCATGCTTACCATGAACCAACATTATTGAAATTTGGTTTGTAGGCCCCATTTGGAACGCCGTAGCTCGAAAACTCCATAGAACGGTGTAGTGATTGAGGAGGTAACAGACGAGTCGATCGCTTGATTGAGAATGGTTATGTATTTGTTGGCCCCTCGGCTCTTTATAGGCCCCTGACATGATCAGAGGGGGGTCGGGGGGTCCCCACTCTGAGGTACAACATGTATGTACATTACATTGGTTGTGGAGGAGCAGCCGATCACAACACTGCTCCCCCCAGAATTTAAGTAACGCATTTGGTTAAATTTTGTTCTGTAGCGGTGGCGGTTGCCGGGCGTGGGAGGTGCGTGTGCTGGTTGCGGTGGTTCGCTGTGGCTGTCTGGGTCGGTGTCGTTGGGGGCGGTACGTTTGCGGCGTATGAAGAGCCGGGGTGTTGGTTGAGTGCGTGGGTGCGGCCGCGGCGGCTGTGGTTGCGGGCGCCAGGTGCATGGGGTGCGGCGTTTTTGTGCTCGGGGGTCCCATGTGCGGCGGTAGAAACACGAGCCGTTCGTCGCGCTGCGTGTGGTCTGTCGTGGCTGCGTCGGCGGTCGCTGTTGTCGTCTGTTCGAATCACACGAACCTCTTCGGTGACGGTAGCCACTCGAGGAGGGGGAGCGAAGGGTATGAGGCGAACGGCGAGCGCAGTGAGTTTCGTGACGTCGGGTTCGTCGCGCGCCGCTATGTGAAGGCGAATGCTGTCTGGTAGGGCGCGTGTGAAAAGCTACCGAACGAGCGGGGTCGGTGTGTCGGCCGGGAGTGCTCGAGTGAGTCGGCGGGCGAGGACTGACGGTAGTTCGTCGTCGGAAGTCGGTTGAGTAAGGCGGTGAGCCGGGAGCCGTCGGACGGTGCGTGTGTGGCGAAAAGGCGAGTTGTCAACGTCTGGTAGCTGTTGGCGTTCGATGGTGCCAGCCGCTAGTAATTCGCCGAAATGGGCCGACGCTTTCGCGTTAAGGTCCGGTAATATTCGGCGAAGTTTCGCGTGGCATGGAGGTCCCTTCGTGACGGTTTGATGTTCTACGCGTTGCGGTGTGTCGGCCGGGAGGGCTCTACGGAGTCGGCGGGCGTGGACTGACGGATTCTCGTGCTCGGAAGTCGGTTGGGGTCGTCGTAGAGGTCTGCTTGTCGGGGCTCGAAGGCGCGGGCGAATTTAGCATGCGGCGTCGTGAGGCCTTCGTGAGTCAATGTGATCTCGAGTTGGGCGAATCAGACGTGCGGGAATGCGGGGTCGTACGGCCGGAGCTGGAGCGTTGATGTCGGTGGAGTCGTTTCTGCGGATGTCGGTGGTTTCGGGTGCGTGTTTTCGTTGTAGGCGCCAGTCCCGGAGAGGTGTCGTCTGGAATTGTCAGCAGGAAGTGTGCGAGGCGCCGGCGTCCGTTTCCTTATATAGGAATCGGATGGTGGGGCGAAGTAGCGGGGAGTCGCTGCGGTCTCCGTTGACGCTGGCGTCGGGGTGGGGCGGCGTTGTGGGGCGTCGGAGTGGGGCGCGTGTGCCGGGCGTAGTGCTGCGGAGGCGGGTGCTCGTCGCAGACGGTCGGCGGGCGCTGAGCGGCGTTGTTCGTCGTTGCCAGGCGCTGTCGTCGCACTGCGGTCGCAGACGGCGAGCGGAGGCTGCGTGCTGCGTGTCACCACTCGGGGTCACCAGTGTAGTGATTGAGGAGGTAACAGACGAGTCGATCGCTTGATTGAGAATGGTTATGTATCTGTTGGCCCCTCAGCTCTTTATAGGCCCCTGACATGATCAGAGGGGGGTCGGGGGGTCCCCACTCTGAGGTACAACATGTATGTACATTACATTGGTTGTGGAGGAGCAGCCGATCACAACAAACGGTATGGTCATGGCGGTAGTGGTTATGACGTTTAAACATGATTCCGAAATATTATGGTATTTTATTCAAAGTTGTAAGATCCGGAAGTTTGAACCGAAAAGTTTCGTCAACATGAGTGTGAATCATACGGAATACATAAATCCAGCCCAGTTCACGGCTAGCGAGCATGATTATAATCACGCATGGATTTCTGAAATCGAGTTTGTTGTTCCGTGATAGGTATTATTTTTCATATTATGAAGAAAGGTGGTTATGTTGGATTTGGTTGGTACCTATGTGATTTAGGTTTATTATTTTCAATAATGAACGTTTGGAATCGAGAATGGACAAATTTCTCGGCGAGTGCTTTCCGAAAAGGTGCTACATGAAGGGTATCCGATGATCGAAAGTTGGTGACAAACCCGTGGAAAGAAAGCGAAATGACGTCACACGGTAAAGGCCTTCACCCCCCGCGTCCGCCTGGGGGAACCCTCAACGCCATCCACTTAAGACGTCATGTCGTTTTCTTTCTATCCGTTTGCTGCCCAAGCTACACGGAGTTTTGAGATGGAAACTGGCAGTGAGTGCTAAATCAGATTCTGAGATCGAAAATAAAGAACGCTGCAAATTATTATTACACAAAGGTTTATTATTTACCTGCATAGATGCCTTTCGTCGTAGATAACTGTTTTCTGTGGTCAATATCCTCGAGCTCCCCCCAGGAAAGCTCTAAACCGAGCACTGGAGCCAGCCCCGGGATAAAGTTTCATACTAAATGCGCAGGATTCAATAATTCAATCGGATAAATAATAAACGGCGTCCTAAAAATTTCAACCCCTATTTTTCACCCCTTAGAAAAGACTGACAGTAACGGTGAGCTTCGAGGACCAACTAGACCCCAAACGGGACTTCATGGTAACTAAGAAAAGTTCTAAGTACGGCGTACGGCGGATGGACAGAAATGTTTCTATTGCATTTTCGGATTCTACATAGGTACCTACCTTGGAACGTAAAACATCACATTTTGGGGGAGGTTAAAAAAATGTTTTCCATGCTCGATTCCAAAGCAAAATAACTGCACAAGGAAATTGCCAGTTTCATCGAAACCGGTCGGCTGGAACCAAGGTTTAGTGCCAGAAATTTCACTTTTGCGCATCCGCCAATAAAAGTTTTGGTCATTATGATATTTCGTTACATGCGGCATTGCGTAGTACAGACAGACGCAGAAACACGTGTGTGTCTTGATGGATGAAACGAAAAATGCGAGCGGACATTTTGATTTTGGTGGACACCATCTTTTGGGAGCCTGGATACAAGGCTACCCTACTTTCGAAAGCAATTTTCCTATTAGAAAGCAAAAACGCTGCAAATCCCTGCACAACGGTTTATTATTTTGTACAGAATACCCTCCTGTTACAGATCACAGGTCTCCGTATAGATAACCCTTCTACATAATATGTACTATTCTACACATATTATGTAGATCGCGGACCCTCCGTAGGTTAGTACCTCTAACCCCGTACTCGTTACTAGGTAGGTACCTACTTAAACCGTTGTGCAATAATTTACCTGTATAGGTTCCCCTTCTACGGAGATAGAATAATGAACCGTTGTGTAATAATTTGCCCATCAATTATACTTCAACGGTTGTTCAAGTTGCGAAAGTACCTATCAACAAAATCCAGCCCCTTCTTGGTAGATGAGCCGTTGTGTAATAATTCACCGCTGTGTAATAATTTACCGTGGTGTAATAATTTACCGTTGTGTAATGATTTACCGGTGTGTAATAATTTGCCGTTGTGTAATAATTTGCCATTGTTTAATAATTTACCCATCAATAATACTTCAACGGTTATTCGAGTTGCAAAAGTACCTATCAACCAAAATCCAGCCCCTTCTGGGTAGATGAGCCGTTGTGTAATAATTTACCGTGGTGTCATAATTTACCGTTGTGTAATAATTTACCTTTGTTTAATAATTTGCCGGTGTATAATAATTTGCCATTGTTTAATAAGTTACCCATCAATAATGCTTCAACGTTTGTTCAAGTTTCAGAAGTACCTACCAACAAAATCCAATAGTACTTGTCAAATGAAATAATATCGTAGAACAACCAACTCGACTTCATACAGCCATCCTTGATTATAATCAGGTGCTCCCTAGTGATGATATCCGGGCCGGATTTATAGCGTTTGATTCACGGTCGTGTTGACGAAGCTTTTTGGTGCACACGAACGGCTGGACGTACAGTGCTCCGTGTGGTCTCAAACGATTGTTTAGCTCACGACAAATTTAATATCGTTTAAAAAACCATACCCTTCAATCGAAAGTTTTCGAGATAAGGCGTTCTGAAAATTTCAACGCCTATTTCGAACCCCTTAGAGATGACTGACAGTAACGTCGAGCTTCGAGGACCAACTAACCCCGAACGGAACCTATAACCCGAATTTCATCAATTTTTATTCATGGTAACTAAGAAAAGTGGCCAGTACGGCGTACGGCGGACAGACAGAAATATTTTTATTGCAGTTTTGGATTCTACATACATTGAAACGTAAACCATCAAATTTTGAAGAGGGGTAAGAATTTTTTTTTCTTGCTCGAGTCTAATGGTTCATTATTGAAAATAATAAACCAAAAATTCAAATTTTTCCAGGGATTAGCAGGCTCACTGACAGACACGGAACTTGATTTGTTTAGAAACTTATAAAACGTGAGCAGAGATCTTGCCTTTGGAGGACAACAATTTTTTCCGCACTATTTTGTAGATATTTGAGATGGACTCGTTGCAATAGGCGAGTAAGCTCCCATTGACCAAAGTTAGTCCAGTGGAACAAGGGGAGTTTCTCCGTGACTATCCGAAGGCAGAACTGGAAACTAAATGTCGCGTTTATCCTGTCGAGATCCGCAAGTCATCCAGGAAGCAAGTGACCCAAAGAGAACCTCACGGTCACACCAGAGATAAACAGTTGAACTTGTTCTGTTTACACTGCTCCCAAAGCGGTTTCGTAAGAGACCTTTCGTAAACATCTTTCAAATGTTTACGCTCGCGAAGGATCCCAACTTGCGAAGACCGCAGCGAAACCTAATCGTCAGATCAGAATAAGTAGTTGCAAAGCTCGCGTGAGGCAAATTCCGACAGCCTTTTCATTTCTAGATGTAAATAAAGAGGAATAAACGGAAACAAAAACCACCATCTCAAAGACTTGAAAAGATGAAGAAAAATTGACTGCAGTGGCGGAAAAGGACCTCATAGCGTAAATGCGGTAGCGCGGCTGGCAGTATATCACAGCTGAAGTTGCGGATTTCGCTCCAACGTTGTTTTCTTGATGGAGCTTATAAAAGTCAAAACGTCAGCGGTTTACTGTTTACTGCCTTGAGCGGTAAAACGCTTCCATTCCTCGCTCGTCGAAAAAAGAAAAGAAAAAACTCCTCCTGTGTTGGGTATCTCGAGCAAATGCAATGGAAGAACGTTCCCCAGATTTGCACGGGTGCTCCAAGCAAAAGTTATGTTCCGATTATAATTACACAGTGGGAGCTACGACACGATTTTTACAGGCATAAATTTGTTCCACTGATACATTAAATGAGGACCGATGATTTGCTTCGGAGTCACCTTGGTTCGACTGTATCCTTTGTTTTCGTATGAAACCGTGAACATTCTTTGTATAGCTCCTATTTTCCTTCACTTTTGTTTTGTCATTTTCAAAAATGAACAAAGTGCATGAAAAAAGATATTCTAACCACCACAAAATTTGATTTTTTACGTTTCATTAAAACAGTATGATCAACTGTTTTCAGGACGTATATTGAGTGTCGAAAAACATAACATCAGGGTAATTTAATTTAGGGCTACAGGTATGGTACAAGCGAAACACCATTAATACTCAATAATCCAATCTCAACGCGATTCTTCTTTTCAAGACTGAAAGTTCCAATCATACAGCATGAGCAAATGAGCCAATTTAGCGATTGCCACAGTTATTTTTCGAGTTCTGAAAATTTTTTGACTGTCAACTTACGCAAATTACAAAAACAAAATTTGCATTGAGTGGGTCTTGTTTTGTCCAAGCACCTAAACCTTTTTTTAACCAAATGCATGTTTGAAACCTTTCGTTTTGCCAATTCTATCTTTAACCCTTTGGCGTAAAATTTCTCAGTTTTTCCTTTTGGTTTATTATTCTGTGAATAATACACCTATGTATTCGCTCAGCAAATTTTTTTTGAATACCCCCTCAAAATTTTTGCTTCCTCACTATACCGAAGGTAGGAAAGCATTCGTGCAAGAGTCGAAAAAAATTGATGCCCTCCAAAACGAAAATTTCCGCTCGCATTTTACGTTTCAGATATCAAGGAACATTTTTGGTTCCGTGTCTGTGTGTGTGTCTAGTCAATTCCTTGTAACGCCCATAACTACCCGAAACAATGGTCGAAATGGGCTGAAATTTGGAGAGTAGGTGCGGGTTGGGCCACAGATGGTCCCACACCAAAATCATTAAGAAAGTAGGTACTGTAACTTTCGTCTGCGCATACGTGGAATACTTGAAATGCCCATAACTACCTTAAATATCGTTGAAATGAGTTCAAACTTGGAGGGTCCATCAGGAATAACACTTTGATAGTTCACATGAATTTCATTCAAATCGTACTGTAACTTCCGTTTGCGCATGCGCGAACACGAAATGTCGACCATTTCCTTAACGCTTCTAACTAAGCAAAAAACAGTCGTAGAGCTGAAATTTTTAGGGTACACGCGGGTTGGATCGCAGATGGTCCGATTTCAAAATCATGGAAATCGTTTCGTCCGCGCATGCGCAAACGCGAAATACTTGAAACGCCCATAACTACCTTCAATATCGTTGAAATGAGTTCGAACTTGGAGGGTCGATCAGAAATACTTTGATAGTTCCATATGAATTTCTACGGAATCGAACATTCATCTGCGCATGCGCGAACATATTATGACCATTTCCTTGTAACGCTTCTAACTACGCGAAAAATAATCGTAGAGAACTGAAATTTTGAGGGTATACGCGGGTTGGATCGCAGATGGTCCCGTATCAAAATGAACCTGCCCAACTATTCTATACGTTCATGTGATGAGGAAGCTATACTGCCTACTCAAATTGGCAGATGTTTTCTTTTACGTTTCAAGGTGCGTGGATTCCAAAAATACGATGTCTGTCCGCCGTATCATCCATATCAACTTATTTTCGGTCTAAAAAATTCTTCTTTCGCACACAGGCTCCACTTGGGGTCCTACATGTGCCCCGAAATTTGCAGCCCGATCGGAATATACCCAAGGGTAATATGGGTGAAAAATGGGTGTAAAAATAGAGTTTTTTGGTGTTTTAGTAACCTGAGCTTGTGACGTATAGTTTTCATGTTATTTAGGGCGAGGAGACCGAATATGAAGTCGATTTTGACTAACGAGCGAAGAATTGAGGTTCTAACAAAGTTTCAGCCTAATATTTACTTCAAATTTTGGTCTAAAATCGTCTTTCTTTCGCACACAGGCTCCATTTGGGCCCTAGTTGTGCTCCGAAGCTCGGCAGCCCGATCGGAATACAGCCAGGGGTGTTATAGGTGAACAATAGGTGTAAAAATAGGGTTTTTCGCGGGTTTTTGTGTTTCTAGTGAACACCTTGTGAGGTATCGTTTTTCCATGTTTTAAATTCCTCTCGACCTTGAGAATTTTTTGAGATCACCCGGAGCATTGTACGACCAGCCGTTCGTTTCCACCGAAAAGCTTCGTCAACATGATCGTGAATGAAAAGGTATACATCCAACCCAGACATCATTGCTGGGAACACCTGGGGCCCAGACATAATACCCGGGGGTATACTACTTACTATTTAATATTACTATTACTAATACTATTTAATTTAAAGAATTACGGTTATTTTGGATTTTGTTGATAGGTACTTTTGCAACTTGAACAAACGTTATGCTTCACGAATAACAAAAAATAATGATAGCACTTTTGAATCCTCCGAATTTTTATGTAACTGCCATTCCCCGGCCGGCTCCAATACTCGATTTTGGAATTCCCTGGGGGGAGCACGAGGGTAGGTGTTGACCACAGAAAACAGTGATCTACGCAGAAGGGGCATCTACAGGTAAATAATAAACCGTTTGTTATAAATTCGCTCTTCTCTAACGGTATTCAAAAACTACTATGTAATTTCTACTTTTCTTCAATTTTACGAGGTACTTGAGCCATTTAAAACCTATAATCCTATAATTTGTCCGCAAAATGTGTACGATTCTAATAATTCACCTTCCTCCTTGCAGGTATTTTACGGAGTTAATTCCAATTTGTGACACTTTCTCACAGATGAAAGTTTCAGTCATGCAGCAAGAACTAAGGCGAATTTGTGAAGAAACATATTCGTTAATCGCACAAAATTACCACGTCTTTCTACATATATGCCGATTTTACGAAACTTGATCCAACCATTTTGGAATTTCGAATAATCGTTTTCAATAATGAAAACAAAATATCGTAATAGAATATTTGTGACCACCATGAGCATTTGTACGACCAGCCGTTTGCTCACAAGGCCATAAAAATAAGGTGAAATCTGAGCACCTACGAACATTCTCTAACGGACCTAGTATTATATAACGCCAAAGATAGCGAAAGAAATAAATAAGTATGTTATAGTTCCATTATGAACGTAGATTACGTCGATGTCCTGCCTGAGAAATTTTCTAGAGACGAGAAAAAGTCGAGTCTGAAAAGAATGTGAGTGGTATACTTCCAATAGCAACAGAGTACCTACACCGTGGCCACAGAGAATTTCATTTCTTTGTGAGTATTTGCAAGTAGGTTGAAGATACAAAATATAAATTCAGCGCAAGGAAAAAGATCTAGCGATGCAACATTCCATGAGTTAGTTATGGAAATAGCCTTACGTTGTCTTAAACCTCTTCTGTTATCATTTATTGAAGCGCCCGCGACCCCGTCCGGCCCGCGATCTTTTCCTCGTACAGAAGGGATATTATCTCTTTAATGTTTCATCAGTATCACATTAGGCTCCTTCTGGAACTAGAAGGTCTTGAGCCCCTTGAGTGCCCAGATCTTCGGATTTCTACTCAATACCCAGCCTTCGTCCAATCCAACGAACAATCCTCCAACAATCATATAAACAACCATGTTTTCAAAGAACCTTTTACAAATTTTGACGGAAGATGCTAAAAGGTGGCCACTAGATGCCTGGTAAGTGGAAAATAACAGTATATCCCTCAGGCTATTTTCTTTCGAACCTAACCGTGCAACCACGTAGTATTCCAATTATTTAGAGTGAATTATTATGAAGTATGGGTTCAAGTCCACTTTATTTAATCATTAGCGTTTCACGGAACAACCGCGCAGGCAGAAGTTATAGTTGGCTTAAATTTGAACACTTGTGCGCCATAATAGGTGGCCTATATTACAGCAGTCATTCGTCTTGTAGGTAAATAAGCTACTGGATTGTAATTTACGAAAACCAGGAATATTCAACTCGTTTCCCAAGGGCTATTATCATCCACAGTATTACAGGTACAGTCTACACATGAAATATGAGAATGAGTGTGACAAAATTCCGAAATTCGAAATTTTTGTGAAGATTTGAAATCCTATTTTCAAGAACCATTGCTAAATCTGAAGCGAAAAATCGCTAAATGGTCGACATTCACATCTTATATTCGGGGACTACCAAGTTGTAGTCTACAAGAGTTCGCGGTTAGTTTTCGAAAAGACGGTTTGTTCGTGGAAAACATTCAATTTCACCTGGGAAGGCCATAATGATATACTTGTCTACGCTTTGTAAGTACTTATACATATTTCATTATTAATATTAATCTTGTTCCGTTAAATAAATACCTAAATTTTACATACAAAAAAGTAAATACAATAGATATATTATTTAAACCAGATCAGTCAATTTGAAGAGTAATCAAACACAGAAGAGTAGCAGTTTGATTACTTCTACATAATAATCATGTTCCTTCTCCGAGTTCCTAAAACACACTGTGTTATTGTAATGTACTGATTGCGTCAGTTCGCAACAATAAAATAACATTCCTGAAAATCAGACCTGATTTTTGGGTAATGAGGGGATGTAATATCTTTTTCCCTTACGAAATGTGACAAAAGGAAAATGGACAATATGTACCTTAGTGAATACCTACGTGAACTGCTACTAGTTAAATTCTAAAATATAGGAACGAGGAGTCGTGCTATCAAACTAATGGCTTGGCCATACTCGAATCAACTGAAGGCATCTCCGACCATATCCATGTGGGCCTGGAAGTATTCTCGCCCAGCCATATGCAGCAAACCTAGTTGTCTCAGGATCATTAGCTTCACTTACGATTCCCTGTGTTCATACCCTCGAGGGCCACTAACACTGTTCGTTATGAAGTTCCCAGGTATCCGGCGTTCGAGTTAACCTGGCACTTGGCACGAGTTGAAAAGTGATTTTCTCCTCCAGCTCAAAGTTCCCAAGCTAATCTTCCTCACTTATTGGTCTCTGCAAGGCAACACTCCTCCGCTTTATCACTTCTAAAACTCAGGCACCCGTAAAAAAAACTTCCTACCAAGTTGATCGTTCAGTTCGCTCTTCCAGCGCCGTAGTTTTGAGTAAGGAGTGGGCACAGATTTTTTTCCCCTCCGGATACTGAATTTACCTTACAATCATTACACCTGCAGAAAGAGATACACCCTCAAAACTCCACGGACATCGGATTAATGATAGTTTCATGACTGTTGTAAGATGCCATGCCCTAAAACCAAACTAATAACCACAATTACCGATCATGTAGGCAGGTACGTATACTTGAAATACTGATCAACATTCAGAGAATTCAACCAGAGGCCAGCTCTCATAACAGCTGTCTATTTAGACACGATAAAAGAAAACATACTTTCCGCCCCCCATTAATCAAGATGTTCCCTCGAGGCTATAGGAGTGTTGAAAAAGGTTGCGTGATACACAGCGAGCTTAATTTAAATAGGAAGATTGTGAACGCGTGCTGTTTGGGTAAAATTCCGAATGAAACAAGCATAGTTTGGTCTGGAAGTTTATAGCGTGTAACGCTTTGCTGATTGGCGCAATCAATGTAATAAAGACTCCTCCATCCACCACAATTAGCAAGCAACGGAAGTTGGTCCTTACGGTATACAGTCGAACGTAGTTATAGTGAACCTCTATTTAGAGAAGGAAAAAAACTCCATACCTACTGGATAAATATTATGACTTTTTGACCCCTTCGCTTGTGCGTCAAAACCTTGTTAACTGTTATTTTATGCGGACTACAGGTAATGCGACACCGTAGATAAAATTTCATTTTCAGGAACAACATCGGAAGAACAAATGAAAAGTCGATTTAATGAGCAGAGTTCCTCCAACCTTCTGAATAGCCGCTGGTTCCATATCGGTAGTAGTTACCTACTACTTCCGTGTCTAGACGGCAGCTCTATGCGTTGATGGCCTTGAAATTACGAATAACCAGAAACGAGTTTTATGGAACACTTTCTGTTTATTATTCGGTGAATAATACACCTATGCATTCGCTCACAGAACAACCCCTCAAAAATTTTCCTTTTTCTGAACAACCCCACAAACATTTTTCTTTTATGTTTCAGGGTGCGTGGATTCCAAAAATGCAATGGCCGTCTGCCGAACGCCGTATTGCTTCCGAGTCTGCGAAGCAGCGGAAGCCTTGTGTTCACTTTCGTGAGCCAAAAAATTTTTGTCTTCAGAAATCAAAATTTCCACTTGCATTTTGCGTTTCAAAGCCTACTGAACAAATTTGGTTCCGTGTCTGTCGGTCTGTGAGTCTGTCCGCATTTCCTTGTTACAGCCATAACTTTCACGATTTTGAATTGATTCAGCTCAAATTTTGAGGGATGGTGCGGATAAGGCCCCTTGAGGTCCCATACAAATTTCAACATGATTGATCCAGCGGTACGCCCTGCGCATGCGCTAACGTTAAATTCAACAAACACACATAACTTTCACAATTTTGATTCAATTTCGCTCAAATTTTCAAGGGTTGTTTGGACAAGGCCTAGTGAGCTCCAGTATGAATTTCAGCATGATCGGACCCTCGGTGCGCTCTGCGCATGCGCTGGCGTGAAATAGATTCAATTTCCTTGTTACAGCCGTAGTAACCAAAGATTTCACCCAATTTCAATGTAATTCTCAGGGATTAAGCGGGTAGGGCCCATTGAGGTCCCATATAAATTTCAACATGATAGAGCCAGCGGTTCGCCCTGCGCATGCGCTAACGTGAAATTCTTCAAACACGCATAACTTTCGCAATTATGTATAATGGACGTAATGTATTATGGACGTCATGTTATGTAATATGTATATTTCATGTAATGTTATGCAATGTTATGTTATGTAATGTAATGTTATGTAATATGTATATTTCACGTTATGTAATGTTATGTAATGTAATGTTGTGTAATGTTATGTTATTTTGCTTCCGAGTCTGTTCTATTTTATAATGGGCCACTCTGATTGTGACGAGGAAGCTCCTGTGCCATCACCTTGGCAGTGTACTTATTCTTTCTGTAGTACCAGGCACGAAAATTAATGAAAAAACAATTTGGTTGGGTGGTCCGATGTGGGGTCTAGTTGGTGCGCGAAGATCGGCGTTACTGTCAGTCATTTCTAGGGGTGAAAAACAAGAGGTGAAATTTCCAGGCCGCCGTTATCTAGGAAGTTATGGTTTTAAATTGATCTATAAATTGAAATTTTTTTTATACCACCCGGAGCATTGCATGCCCAGCCGTTCGTTGACAGTGAAGCCCTGAATTTGCATCGAAAAGCTGTCAACATGACCGTGAAGGAAACGGAAAAAATCCGGCCCAAACATCATTGCTAAGGAACGCCTGATTATAATCACGCTTGTCCGAATGAAATCGAGTTGCTTGTTCCGTGATATTATTTCATTTGGAGAATGATGATTATTTTGGATGTTGTTGACAGGTACAAGTTAGTTGTTCATGGACAAGCGAATCATTCAAATTAGACGACTTATTCTCCAGTTGGAGGGTCCTACATAGGTTCAGTGACCATCAGAATGTCAAAAATGACCGGGTGAGGAGGTTCGTGGCGCCGAAATGGCGCGTGGTATTTGGGGGGTAGAAAAATTCATATTTATGTAACTGTAATTCCCGACCGGCTCTGGTACTCGATTTAGGGCTTTGCTGGGGAAGTGACCACAAAAGAACAGTGGTCTCCACAGTATCCAAACTGCAAAAAATAAACCACCGTTTTTTGAATCGTGAGGCTCAACCATCCCCCCGAATGATTTGGAAGCTAAATTCTTTATCATACAGTTTCTGTACACTATATGTGTATAGGTAAGTACACAACTCCAAGCCTGTTCACTAAGCAAAAGTTTTTTATGGTATCCATGACAGAGTTATTCAGTAACTTCTAAAAGAGATAGCCGGCGGCCATCTTGGCATTTTCGATCTCTTACAGAAGAGACAACTAATAAGGTGAACTCATTTCTCGTTTTTATCATCCTTCGTTCATCCGCTACCACATCGGTCACTTTAATCGTGTATGTTCTTTCATTTCATAAATTAGGTCTAATGTTCATTAAAAATATATACATGGGAGCTATTCAGTAAAACAGACAAACCCGGGAAACATCTGGAAGAGACTGTCTACCGAGGGACACCATCTTTCCCGGAAGATTTTCAACATAGATCAACTATTTTTGACTATCGACTATATTTCACTACCTCTTTTAGTGAATAGGCCCCCAAACAAACTGCCATCAATTACAGGGGGCCTATTCACTAAGCCAAAGAGACATCTCTTTCAGGTCCGACTCTCTCTTTGGGCCAAATAGATTTTTATAGTATCCATGACAGGGTTATTCAGTAACTTTTCAAAGAGAGAGTTGGCGGCCATCTTGGCATTCTCGATCTCTTTCAGAGAGACAGCTAATTAGGTGTCTTCCCTCGAAAGAGAGAGTCTATTTCTCGTTTGTTTCACAGTGATCGTGTAATATCCTCCTTCATCCGTGTAATATCCTCCTTCATCCGCAACCACATCGGTACTTTTGATCGTGTATTCTTTCATTTCATAAAGGTAAGTCAATTTTAATTAAAAATATATACATAATCATTGATTCATGAGTAAAAACGTCCAAGTACGGGTTGAGGTAGGTACCTACCTACCTAAGAGTGGCCGTTCATTAGGTGTAGATATAATCAAGCATTAAGCCCCCTAATTCGACTTTTTCTGTTGATAATTGAGACTTTTTTTTTCAATTTCATTTAAACTTTTATCCGATTCATGAGTAAAAACATCCAAGTATGGATTGAGGTAGGTAGGTACCCATTGAATAGGTATTACTAATTCGTTCATTATTAAGGAATTGAGCTCCCGGGGGCACAAACATCTCGCACTTCATGGATACTATGGCATTTTCGTGTATTAGGATCCATATCTCTTTCTCAAAGTCTCTGGAGCTATTCAGTAAAATAGACGAACCGGGGAGACATTGGAAGAGACTGTCTCCCAGGGGAGACTATCTCTTGCGGGAGATTTTCAAAATAGATAATCTCTTTCCACTGTCTATTTTAGTGAATAGGCCCCCAGTTTATCGCTTTGGGGAATAGTCTCAAAATATGTATTTGGTACCTAATTCTTACATTCAAAAATGTTAACGGGAAACACATTCGAGCGTGGGCAGAAGAAAGCTACATTAGAATTTCATGAAACTCATAGGGATCATCCAGAGACCAACCCCCACCTATCCTCTCGATTTCAGACCAGTAGGTAACACTATTCAGTGATAAAGTTACGGTCGTTTCTATAGAATTGCACTGTGAGGAAGTAGATATGCACCTACTTCATTATCCCTAGGTTAGATTCAAACCAATCCATATCGACAATCCATAAATTTCAACGCACAGGTAAACCAGAGAAAATAAGTCTTGAGGATTCATTGGATACCAACCACCTAAACTACCTATTCGATGTCTAATTACTTTAATGAAAGGCTGAAACGAATGTTTAGAAAGATTTTTTTAAAGATAGTCACACGGAGCATTATCCTAACAAAATACATTTACTGCTACGGTGACATTTTTTACGTTGTCCCCTTATTTTTTCCAACCCAATTAGAAAATTCTAACCCTTTTTTTTTGTCAAGGTGATTTATTCAAAGAACGCCTGATCAGCACAGAAGGCGAGGTGGGGTAGGCTCGACGTTAAATTATCTAATCGTAGACGCGCAACGCTCCAGGACAGATCGATCTGTTTTATTACCAGCTAGAAACCCAACGCAACCGCCCAAGTGTGAAGGGGCACACGGAACGAACTTCGGAAAATGACTCATCCCAATGAATACTGTAGGGGGGTTTATCCATTAAACATTTGGGTTCACATCATTATCAGAACTAATTTCCAGATGAGAATTATCATACAGCCAACGCCTCCCTTATTGACGTACGATGGAGAAGGGTGTAAGGTTAGAGGTGAGGGAGGGCTGAGGGTTGAAATATGGACTGGGAGTCATATTTACAAGACCCGAATAAGCTTGCTCACTTTATTCACCACCACGCACGCGATTTATTTCCTTCAACTCATTCATTATCATAACTAAGCACATTAATGCTGCAAAATGTGTAATTATTTGATGCTGTTCATTTTCTCAGATTTTTTCTAGAGATTTAGGTATTTCTCAAGTACGGTACTATACGATCATCATGTACCTACTACTCGTGCGAAATGACTTATCGACAGTCCTATGACGATTTTATACTGTCACAGACTGCCAGGACCTCAAGTTACCTACCCGACCAACCTATGATCAGTGATATTTCCGAATGTTTTAGGTCCTGACTTGATTTGACTCGCTTTTATTACCAATAACTTTTCGAGATTCGTAATTCGTTTTTATTACTGTAGTGAGCTATGGCAAAAATGGAACTACAGGACATATTATGTAGGACCTTGCCACTGACTTCAAATCACAACTGAGCACCTGTTGAGCAACAAACGAAGGAAGATACTGCCAATGAGAACTGTAGTGATACTGACAAGCACCTCATTTAATGGTCATTACTTGGGATCCACATTAGCAAAATCTGCTTCGTTTTATACCCATATTTCTTTCCTTAATAGGGTGATTAAAGGTTTCAGTTTTGTTGGCCTGTCAAACTTGACTAGTTTTTAACAAAAACGGACTAGCTATAATAATTACACACAAATATAACTTGAATCACTTGCGAAAACTACAGGATAAAAATAGAATAGTCTATTTCCACGTAAACTAACAAACTATAGACCGGGTTCGGTTGTTAAACCATCATCAGTACACAACAGAATTCTATTGTGTACCGATGATGGTTAACAACCGAAACCGGTCTACAGTTTGTTAGTTTACGTGGAAATAGACTATTCTACTTTTATCCTGTCACAATGCGAATACAAGGCTAGTCCACCATGGAGACATGTCCGCGTGTAGCAGACACTTCCATTCAACTTTAAACAGCTATAAACCTCCAAATCCATTTCATCCTGCATAAGTACAGCAAGGATCCATTCCTAGCCTGATACACCTGATTTGTGGTAGGTGGACCGTGGTTTTAAGAACACAAACCAAGAAATTTCCGAGGAGTGGAGAAAACTATCATGTGTGAAGTAAGTGTTACACAGCAATGCCACTTCAATTAGCGGGGAGTTCGCACGGAAATGTTTGCAAGCATTAATGCAACCAGCTCAGGGCAATGTTCTTTTGTTGGGGTACCCCAGGTTTCTTCTGTCTGATTTCTACTTTGAGTTATCTTCACATTAATAAAGCGTGAGATGACAGCTGGCAAAATGGCGTGAACAAAACTAGGAAAATGATATAGGTACAACTAGGACCTGGATCACATACACGATTAGACAGAAACGTTCCGTTCTAATTAATAGTATGCATAGTATGTATTTAGGCGTACTAATCTCAACACTACCCAAACATAATAATTGACCGTGGAGTGCGACGTTACGGTCCCATTTGCCCATGGGACCTCCAGAAATTGTTATGCATTTGTAATGACTTGACATCCCGGGGTGCCGCTCATGACTCACCAGGAACATACGGATTTATAAATGATCCTGAAATCCGAGGGAGGCCTCAGGGGTGAACGGTGAAGGGGAGAATGTCTGTATCTGTCAGCCCCCAGCACCGCCCGGAGACCAATAAAAGACAGCAACTACCCTTCACCCTGCAGATAACTGCCCTGAATGGAACGGATCCACGTGCCTGAACGGGCTCTACATACCAGTCGATGTCTATTGAACTTTTCACTGTAACACAATAAAATCTTGTCTGATCTCTACAAAAATTACCCCATGCCTGAAAGAAGTCCTCTATTTTATAAGGGGCAATCTGACAATCGGCATATTTTTGTGTGGTAGGTCTGCATCCAATTTCACACAACCATTGGAACTTTGCATCCTCCTGTGTGCAGCGATAAAGTCTCAGATTAAGAGCCAATGGTCCTCGTAAATTTAACGCCTATGTTAAGTGGCAAGAGTGGTGGGATAGTGAGGAGGTGATGGCGTCAACCTCGGTCATAGCGCGAAAACCATTCAATCGACTGAATAGCAGTAGTAGCACGAACTAAATCACTCGCGACGAAATCGTGGAAACCCATTTCAAAGAAAAACGGAGTTATTGAAAAATATTCTATTTCCACTAATACACGAAAAACGCAAAAAACACTGTAATACCGGTTTCGGTGATCAAACCATCGTCAGTAACACACAATATGCGTTTTTCGTGTATTAGTGGAAATAGACTATTTTTCAATAACTCCGTTTTTCTTTTTTTCTTAGCAGTAGTAGCAGTTGGTAGGTATTATACTATGAGCGGTAGTCTAGGGGTAGTGACTGGCTCTATATTTTACACCCATGTTCGACTGGACGTATGGTGATACCGTCAAAAATATATGTGTTCGAGAAAACCTTGGAATCTTGTACAGAAGAGCTCACAACGAGTTTCTAGTCAGTTTTCCGCTTGATGACGTTCCGCGCGTAAATATATGTACGTAGGTGGAATTTCAAACGGTCAAACACGGTCTTCCAGTTTTTTTGCTTCCGAGTCTGCGAAGCAGCGGAAGCCTTGTGTTCACTTCCGTGAGCCAAAAAATTTTTGTCTTCAGAAATCAAAATTTCCACTTGCATTTTGCGTTTCAAAGCCTACTGAACAAATTTGGTTCCGTGTCTGTCGGTCTGTGAGTCTGTGAATCTGTGAGTCTGTCCGCATTTCCTTGTTACAGCCATAACTTCCACGATTTTGAATTGATTCAGCTCAAATTTTGAGGGATGGTGCGGATAAGGCCCCTTGAGGTCCCATACAAATTTCAACATGATTGATCCAGCGGTACGCCCTGCGCATGCGCTAACGTTAAATTGAACAAACACGCATAACTTTCACAATTTTGATTCAATTTCGCTCAAATTTTCAAGGGTTGTTTGGACAAGGCCTAGTGAGTTCCAGTATGAATTTCAGCATGATCGGACCCTCGGTGCGCTCTGCGCATGCGCTGGCATGAAATAGATTCAATTTCCTTGTTACAGCCGTAGTAACCAAAGATTTCACCCAATTTCAATGTAATTCTCAGGGATTAAGCGGGTAGGGCCCATTGAGGTCCCATATAAATTTCAACATGATAGAGCCAGCGGTTCGCCCTGCGCATGCGCTCTGTCTGTCTGTCTGTCCTTCTATGCACGGCCAAACGGCTCGACGGATATCGACCAAATTTGGCACGAATATCCAGTAGGCTCCCAAGTTGTGCAACGTCGCATTTTTAATTCCCTGACCATAGCGGAACTATGGTCGACCATGGTCAACTCCTGAATGGCTTGATGGATATCGACCAAATTTGGCACGAATATCCAGTAGGCTCCCAAGTTGTGCAACGTCGCATTTTTAATTCCCTGACCATAGCGGAACTATGGTCGACCATGGTCAACTTCGTTAATTGAAATGGTAACCCCTATTTTTTATCGCGTATTCGTAATCTACGTGAAATTCTATCTACGATCGACCCTTCGGACTACCCCCGCGGTCGACCATAGCGCATCCATGGGCCCCTCCATGGTCAAATCCCGAATTGCTCAACGGATATCGACCAAATTTGGCACGAATATCCAGTAGGCTCCCAAGTTGTGCAGCGTCGCATTTTTAATTCCCTGACCATAGCGGAACTATGGTCGACCATGGTCAACTCCTGAATGGCTTGACGGATATCGACCAAATTTGGCACGAATATCCAGTAGGCTCCCAAGTTGTGCAACGACGCATTTTTAATTCCCTGACCATAGCGGAACTATGGTCGACCATGGTCAACTCCTGAATGGCTTGACGGATATCGACCAAATTTGGCACGAATATCCAGTAGGCTCCCAAGTTGTGCAACGTCGCATTTTTAATTCCCTCACCATAGCGGAACTATGGTCGACCATGGTCAACTTCGTTAATTGAAATGGTAACCCCTATTTTTTATCGCGTATTCGTAATCTACGTGAAATTCTATCTACGATCGACCCTTCGGACTACCCCCGCGGTCGACCTTAGCGCATCCATGGGCCCCTCCATGGTCGAATCCCGAATTGCTCAACGGATGTCGACCAAATTTGGCACCAATATCCGGTAGCCTCCCAAGTTGAACGTAGGCGCATTTTTAATTCCCTGACCATAGCGGAAATATGGTCGACCATGGTCAACTCCTGAATGGCTTGACGGATTTTGATAAAATTGGGCACAAATACCCGGTAGGGTATGGGATTTTTCCGTCGTTTGTTGGTTCCACGATACTGCGTACAGCGAATCTCGGATAGCGAGTGAAGCGAGCGGTCAGGCTAGTTATGTATAATGGACGTAATGTATTATGGAAGTCATGTTATGTATAATATGTATATTTCATGTAATGTTATGTAATATGTATATTTAACGTTATGTAATGTAATGTAATGTAATGTTATGTTATTTTGCTTCCGAGTCTGTTCTATTTTATAATGGGTCACTCTGATTGTGACGAGGAAGCTCCTGTGCCATCACCTTGGCAGTGTATTTCTTTTGGGTTTTGTTCAGCCCGTTAACTCTTCAATTTGAGATGAGAACGAGCTTTCTAGGTGTAAAAATTAGGGTATCAAATTTTTCGGTTTTCAAAGATAACCTGCTGGCAGTGCGGTTGGTACAAGAACTCTGCTAGGATGTTTAGATCATGCCTATTGACTTTGATTTGGCTAACTATTGACGACAAAAAAATAGGTCGATGGGTCCAACATTTTCTAGGTTTACTAGCTAAATGACGTTGGTGTGGTGCCAGAAAGTTCTATGCAAATTGATGGATTTTGACCGAAAGGACACGAAAGTATTGTGCGGCAATTTCCACACCGGGATTTTCTTGAACAGCAGCGACACAAATGTATTGGTAATTTATGTAAATGTACTTCTTCCATCGTCTGCTTTGACGATTCCCCGTCTGAGCATCTCGCTACCGAATTCTGGCAGGGTCAGTTGCACAGTATGAACAAGTTAAATTCAACAAGAAAAACGTTTATAACTATTAGCAGTTTTTGCAATGCTGTATGGGGATAATATATTATACATTCATCAGCGATTACGTGAGAGAAGCCATACAGTTATTACAGTTACATACAGTTATTATTATAAATGTAGGGTTGCTCTCATAAGTATAATACCTACTCGTAAATTATTCGCCCCCCCCCCCCCCCCAACTCCCCCAAGTGTGTGCGTGTGTGTTTCAGCAATAGCTTTCGGTTTCTAGACTTATCTCTGTCCCTAAATAGACTGTCTAGCACCTGTCTGATTCACGCATTCCGTATGTATGGTACTTTTTGTGCAGAGAACCTCGAATAAAGGATACAAACGGATGCGACTCATCGTGGTGGATTTACCGAAGTTGAAGGTAACCTTCGGAAAGCAAGACCGGTTTGCCAAGTATGTGCAGTCCCACACCCCCAAGCATTCCTACCCGTCAAATATTTTCAACCGCCCCGTACAGAAGAATTCCAACCTATCTACGTTATCACTATTTTTTTAAATATCCTTTTTCGTGCGTGGGACTGCCTGAAACCAATATAGGTACTCCAAACGAAGAAATGGCTCAAGCTCAAAATTGTAAGAACGATCCCGTAAACAACATTTTTTCATAACTACTTATAGCAAAGTAGATCATTATAATAACCATAAACCTGGTTAGGAATAGAACTCAGCTCGAATGTTTTTACGGTGGTTAGAAAGGACTGATGTTGTTAGATGTGGATGTGGTTG
Organism: Leptopterna dolabrata; assembly: GCA_954871275.1. Lineage (NCBI taxonomy): Eukaryota > Metazoa > Arthropoda > Insecta > Hemiptera > Miridae > Leptopterna > Leptopterna dolabrata. Next base: position 51,209,344 of record OX940978.1, on the reverse strand, counting down.
TGTAATTTTAGGTAGGTAGGTCCCAAAACTATTATGGCTACTCGTACTATAAAAAAACAGCTACGCAGATTCGTACAAGTTCACTGAACAGTAGGTCGACCTAAGTTATGACAGGTTCACAATGTACCTATACACTAATTTGAATCGCCACAGGACTGGCTTCCTTAGCCGCATTCAATTAGGAAAATATTACTTTATAAAATCCAGCACTAGGTAATAAAATGGAAAGGCCACATGCTGAGAATGAAATTACTCACACTCATAGACTCTCTCTCGATTTCTTTGCCAGTCTGTTTACCGAACTTATTCATCCAAGAAAACCGACAAACTCGAAAGCGACCAAGAACACTGTTCACACGACATACCCTGGGGGTCTCCGGGGTTGATTTTTCGTACACCCTTTCTTGAGTGGCCCCAGAGGACGTGTACCAAATTTTAATCCTCGGCACCATTTATTAGGTGCCGGAGTTACGTAAGTTCGAGGATTTTCAAGTTTTTCTAGTTTTTGTTCTCGTTGTTCTCTGACAGGGCTGCCGCCTCAAACACAAAACGGATCGAGCTTAAATTTTGCACACACATTTGCTATGCTCCAAGGAAGGGCCTTTTGTGCATTTTATTGGCCCCACCCTTTTTATCACCACGGGGGAGGGGGGGAGGTGCAGTTTCTTGGAGTAGGTCACACTTGTTCACTGGCGCTCCCTGAGGAAGTGTTCAAAATCTGAACCCGATCGCTTCAGTGGAAGCCGAGTTGTAACAGTTAAAAAACGCTGCAAACTGGTCAAATAACCTAATTTACGACAACGTCTGGAACGCTGTAACTTACGCGTAGTATACTTGTGCTTTTTCAAGAGTTGAAAACAAATTTTCAAACACAACTCTGTTGTAATGATCTACCCGCCAAGAAAACCTCCTCAGCCGCAAAAAGGATTGATATCCATTTTGCCCGTCAATGTAGCATGCTCGGTGCTTGCACCTTGCTCTTGGAGGTGCATGTAGAAACCCGCTCCTTCCTCCTATGTTCGACATAAGTATAGAAACCTATTCCTTCCCCCTCCCCAAACCGATTGTACTCGAATATTTCAAAAATTAATTGAAACAATAATTAATTCCATGTCACATCTGGGGAGTGATGTTAGAGCATCCCATTTCAACGGCGGAATGTTAATTACTGGAAGAGATCAGTGAGTAGCCTGACTTGGGGATGCATAAAACACTGAAGTTGGGTTGAGAGCTGACTTGAATTCTGCCTCGAGATTCTGACGAGGGAAGGGATCCGATTGGGTGGAAAACGAGACAGGGAGATGGATGGCTCGATTATAAGTTCGTAGATTTCCCGGCTTTGTCCACCTGCCATCTCTATATAAATTATCTAAAATAAAGTTCAGAGTAGAGAGATTATATGTAGTACCCCGTCACTAGTAGGCATTCTATTTTCCCTAATTTGGTAGGGCCTAGTTTTATTAATTAAACAAAAACTTTATTAACCACAAAACTGTATTTATTGAAGTAGTTGACGGTGACGGAAATCCCTATTCGACCAATGCTACCCTACGGTGGTATGATCCTCTTTAGTAGTGTACAAGTAGGTAGACAAGTACCCTCAGCAGTAATTAAATCAAGGGCCGGCCGAATTTTTGGAGCTGGGGTCAACAACAACAAAATACTATATCGTTGAAAAAAAAACTACTGCAAAACCAAATCGTTAAAATTAAATTGATAAATAATTAGAATTACTGGAATAATTAGAATTACTCCAAAATTTAAAATAAAACACCAGTTAAAACTTCCCGCTATCCGCTGATTAATTTTGAATTGTTGCTCACCAATTTACTGACTTGATTGATTTTGACCTGCGCTTTGTGATTTAAGAAAGAAAAAAAAGACTTCTTCTTTTCACCCTCGACGTGAGGACGGTCGTTTAACTGAAGAAGGTGAATAATACACCTTCACCAGTTCACTTTTCCTCTCCAAATAGATTTTCCTAAAACTGTACATCCACATATATTTACTTATTGCTGCCTGGAAGTCTCATTACAAACAACAAACATTATTTCACAATAATTATCATCACTTTATCAGATTGACATAACTAGCACAATTCATTCACCTGCTCTTCGACGGAATATCCCCTCTCACATTTGGAAACTTTACAACCATGTGATTGAACATATTTGCCTTGGGAATGGTGTAAGTCACCTTCTCTCCGTTTTCCATTGACAATCCACACAATTAAATAGAAAATATGTCGGAAAAGAAGAGGCAAAACATTTTTTCTCCACTCTACTTTGTAGGTAGGCATAGGCCTTCAAGTGTGCGCTGCAAATTATTACAGAATGGCTAATTATTTACCTGTATAGATGCCCCTTCTGTATAGATCACTGTGAACGGGGAAGTATACTCCGACGATGAGGAGGTAAATGCACTGAATGAATGAATTTTGGCTCAGTGTTGTGATCAGTCTAATAAAGTGATGATAATTACTGTGAAATAAGCTTGTTGTTTGTAATGAGACTTTCAGTCAGCAATATGTAAATGTATGTGAATGTACCATTTTAGAACCATCTCTTTGAGAGGAAGAGTGAACTGATGAAGGTGTATATTTTGACACCGAAACCGGTATTCAGCATATAAGAATAAACGACCGTCGTCACGTCGAGGGTGAAAAGAAGAAATCCTTTTTTCCTCTTCGAATCACGAAGCGAAGGACAACAACGCTGACTCAAGCCAGTAAATTAGTGAGCAGTAGCTGAAATTAAATTAGGTACAGATACAGACCTACCTACTTAAACATTATGTAAAAATGCGAAGGTATTTGAAAACAATTCAATGCGATGTCTGGACTTCGAGTGGTTTCTGCAATGTCTGACTGCACTGACGAACTGAGGATTAGATAATATTTATGCAAGACGTCCAGACTTTTCAAGCAAACGTTTCTATCCAATTGGTCATGATTTTGCGTCCGAGCCTACCAAGGTAGCTTAAACCTTCCCACCACTTTTGGGAGGAAAAAATGTTGCCCTCCAAAAATAGAAATTTCCACTCGCGTTTTGCTTTCAAGACCTAGCCGAACAAATTTGGTTCAGTGTCTGTCAGTCTTTCTGTCCGTAAATCCATACAACGTGCATAATGGGAGCATTATGCATAATGCATAATGTGAGCGCGTATTTATTTAATTTTTTTAATGGAAGTAGATTCCATCCTGAGAATTTCGACACCAACCGCACTGACCTACTATAAGTAGTTCTTTTTCTATGATTTTTCAACGTTCCAATAAATTCTGACGTCACTGCATCCCTCTCGCCTGGGCGGGACCTCCATGCAAACTATGACGTCAGAATTGGTTGCAACGTAAAAAATCATAGAAAAAGAACTACTTACCATAGGACAGTGCGGTTGGTGTCAAAGCTCTCAGAATGAAACTTTTGACCCACGCACATACCCCATTATACAAAAATGGTTGACGAGCTGAAATTTGAAAGGTGTAACTATGGACTGGGCCCTACATGAGAAATCGGGCTGTAACTAACCTGCGTTGTTGGCTGTAACTACACGAAACAATGGTCCTAAGCGCTGGAATCCGTTAGCAGAGGTATCAAAATAGTCATTACGATCATTTACACATAACGAAGAACCTATGTATGAGAAAGCACCGGGGGCCGCCGCAGTGGTCCAGAACCCCTAAAAACTGACAAAACCTCCAACTGGCTGAAACTACATTTTTTTGGGTGCTGAATTCAAATTTGAAGTTGGTGTTTTTCAAACAGCAGTACCTTGATCTCAAGACCTATATTTCAATCTTTTTTTTCTTTTTTTAATAAGGCTTGTAAGTGGTCTACAGAAGTGATGGTCACGCATTGCGACTTAATATGCAAATTTTGAGAACAAACATAATTTTAATTATTTTCGCAATTTTAACAGATTTTTAGCCCTTTTTGTTTCTCAAAAATATTATTTTTGACCTCTAAACACATACAAAATCCTTAAGAGCCTTTGGACTCATTCTCCTTTATTGTATTGGCATTATGGATCAAACTTTGGTTTTCAGACTGCTTCCAATCGTTGTTATTGGTATTGAACTCACCTTTCACCCTGTCATGTTTCAATCAAAATTCAATAAAAACGACTGGGGACGGACTGTAGCAGCTGATTTTAATCTCGCTGTTCAAGGGGGACCCTACTGAATGTATCTGTAACAGCGAGAACCCATTGCACGGGTTCGCATTCATAGCTTCACACTCTTCTGAACTTTCTTTTTTCAGTCATTTCCAAAAATAGTGTCCTTTACTTACGGAACAGGCAAAAAATCGTTATACTTACACATGTGTCGTGAATCCCTCCCGGAACTCCAACGCACTACAATTAAGTTCTCGCCAAAAACAACCTGTAAAAATAAGGCTCTGGGAATAAACGGTAAGAGTGGGGCAACGGACGCAGGACCCGGGACTCAACCTGAAACCCCACCACCAGGGTGGGGACTTAAGGGTCTATATAACCCCGGAATCCTGCGCCATTTTCGCCATTCTACGTCTCCTCTAGCTGCTGGCTACTCTCTCTCTCTCCTCAAACCTCCTCTCTTAAAATTCACTTCTCAAATGCTCTCCTAGTAAATTCACACACACAGTAAATTCACACTCACCCATTTCATCAGAGTTAGGTGGAGGTCTCGCCCTTAACCAACCCTGATGAAACACACTACACGCTCGGTGGAGGTCCGCCCTTAACCGCACACACTCGCTACACCAATTTACCATTAAATTCACTCACACACATTTCATCAGGATCAGGTGGAGGTCTCGCCCTTAACCGATCCGGATGACACACACTACACGCTCGGTGGAGGTCCGCCCTTAACCGCACACACACTCACTTAAATTCAAACACACACATAAATTTAGTCAGGTATGGTGGAGGTCTCGCCCTTAACCAACCTGACGAAATTTATCACACGCTCGGTGGAGGTCCGCCCTTAACCGCACACACACACACACAACCAAATTCCACGCACTTCATGCATTCAAATTCTCCAACTTAAATTCACTTCTAACCTTTTCAACACACGCTCGGTGGAGGTTCGCCCTTAACCGCAAACACACCAAAAATCAACACACAACAATTTTAGCTTTAAATTCACTCCTTTCCAACATCCAACTACCTCCACCTCTCATGGTGAATTTTACATCAACCTAAATTCACCATAGTGGTAACCACCGACGATCCCGCTTCCTTCTTCCCCTCTCATCATGGAGTCTCCCGACGTCACTTCGCCACCCCTCTTGACTGCGCAACCCACCCTGCAGGCAGCTGCGACACCGCCCGCCGACCCCAGGTCCGCTGCGACACCGCCCGCCGACCCCAGGTCCGCTGCGACACCGCCCGCCGACCCCAGGTCCGCTGCGACACCGCCCGCCGACGTCATGACCGCTGCGTCCGCACTCCCCTCCACCCTTCCGCCGTTCTACACGCACGACCCAGCCCTATGGTTTTTCCAGGTCGACGCAGCCTTCTCCGCCGCCGCTGTCCGCAACCAAAAGGTCCGCTACTCAAGGGTCATCTCGCTCCTCCCCTACGACATCTTACTCCAGACGTCTGACATCGCCCCCGACTGTGCCGCCCCCTACGACGTCCTTCGCAGCCGCCTCACCTCCTTGTATCATCCGTCGAAATACTCCCGCATCGCTGCACTTTCGCAGCCCCAGCACCTCGGCGACCTCAAGCCGTCCCACCTCTTCCGTCGCTTGCGTCACCAGCTCCGCGACGTGATGACGTCTGACGTGACGCGCACTTTCTGGCTCAAGGCCCTCCCCTCCCCTGTCCAAATCGCACTGACCAGCCACCTCGACGCAGCCGACGACGATCTCCTCCGCCTGGCCGATACTATCCACGACTTCTCCTCCGCCGCAGCGGTAAACGAGGTGCGCAACCCCAACCCTCGCCCGACATCATCTGACCGCACAAAACGCCCCGTGTCATCCGACCGCCGAGCCCGCTCCTCCTCCGCCGACGGCCGTCGGACGGCCCCCTCCGACCGACGTGGGCGCTCGCCCGCACAACGTCGGGACGATAAACCGCCGCAGCGCCAACCACCCCCCCTCCTCTGCACAACAACCTCGGAAGCAGTGGCTCCCTGCGGACCCTCCCAACCGCTGCTTTTACCATGTCAACTTTGGCGCAAAAGCACGCAACTGCCAACCGTCCTGCGCCTTCAACGCGGCGCCGAGAAACGACGCAGCCCGTCGGTAAATTCCGACGGGCCCTCCTCCACGCACCCTCGGGGGGGGGGGGGGGGGACCGCACAGCCTTTCCCCCCGCCAACATCGCCTCCGCCGCGACGTACGCCGACGCCGTCCGCTCCAACCGGACGACGCCTCCCCACACCGACGACCGCTCCCGCACCGCCGCCGACGCCGCCCGCCAGACCCGGGCGACGCACCCCGCAACCGCCCCTGCGACACCTCAAACCATCTGCGACACCGCACCCACAGCACTTCGCCACATCTGCAACACCGCACCCACAACACTTCGCCGCACCTGCGACACCGCACCTCCCCCCACCCCACTCACCTCCGACGACTCGCCGCTTCGGCGACCCCACTCCACCGCCGCTGATCCTCTCCTACACTGACGCCGTCCGCACAACACGAACGACGCCTACAACGCACTCCGCGGCCGCCGCAACAAGCCCCGCCGCAGCCGCAACCTCCACACATCCCACACCCGCATCCTCCGCATCCAAGACTGTCGCCGTCCGCACGACACGGACACCGCCTCCCGAGCACTCTGCAACCGCCGCAGCGGCCCCTGCCGCATCCGCCGCAACCAACGCTGACGCCGTCCGCACAATGCGGATGACGCCTACCCCGCACTCCGCATCCGCCGCAGCGGCCTCTGCCGCAGCCGCGACCCCCTCACATGCCGCAGCCGCATCCTCCGCAACGACCGCCGACGCCATCCGCACGACACGGACGACGCCTACCCAGCGCTCCGCAACCGCCGCAGCGACCCCCGCCGCAGCCGCAACCTCCGCACATCCTACGGCCGCACCCTCCGCAACCAACGCTGACGCCGTCCGCACGATACGGACGACGCCTACCCCGCACTCCGCAACCGCCGCTGCGACCCCCGCCGCAGCCGCACCCTCCGTACTCATCGCAAAGGGTTCCTCCACACCCGACGCAACGCCGTCCCCGCCAAGCAACCCCGCACCTTCCAGACGCAAGCGCCGCAACCGCCGCCACCGCAACACCGCACCTACAACCTTCGCCGACGTCAACCCTTCAACCCAGCCAACACAAACCCCCCCTCCACAAACAGGTCTCATTCACCCTACCTACCAACCCTCACAACCCCCTTCCCTCCCCTCAACCCTCTCCCGCCGCCTCTCCCACAGACGCTGTCTACCCCCACCTAGCCCCTTCCCACCAACGCCTTTTCGTCCGATGCGAGCGGACGCGAACCCCCTTCCTCGTCGATACTGGGGCGGCCCTGTCCATCTTCCCCAACTCCCTCCTCCGTCGGCAAGCGCGCTGCGACCGTCAGCTTCTCTACGCCGCCAACGGAACCTCCATTCCCTCGTACGGCACGTACGATGTTCAAATCATTCTCGGCAAACTCGCCTATGAATGGACGTTCACCGTGGTGGACGTGGAGAAGCCCATCCTGGGGGCCGATTTCCTTGCGTATTTCGGTCTCCAGGTAGACGTCAAGCACGCGCGCTTGCTCGACCCATCCACTCACACCCACCTCCACGGGTTTATAAATTCAGTTACCCCTACAACTCGTACCACCCAACTCCTCCACTCCTACAAACCCCTGCCCCGGCCTTCAGCCCACCTCAACTCCGTACAACACCACATCGAAACGACAGGACCGCCCCTCTCCGCCAAAGCCCGCCGCCTCCACCCCCTCCAGCTACAACAAGCCCACGATCACTTTAATAAGTTGATCGCGGACGGCATCATCCGCCCCTCAAACTCCCCATGGGCGTCGCCCCTCCACGTCGTACCTAAACCCGACGGGGGGGATACGACCCTGTGGGGACTACCGCCGCCTCAATTCTCGTACCACCCCTGACTTGTACAATGTTCCCCACCTCCGCGACTTTTCTTCCCACCTCCACGGGGCTACCATTTTCTCCACTATCGATATCGCCCGCGCATTCCACCACATCCCCATCTACCCTCCCGAAGTTCCCAAGACAGCGATCATCACCCCCTTCGGATTATTCGAATACGTCAAAATGGGTTTCGGCCTCCGCAACGCGGCCCAGACCTGGCAGAGGTACATGGACTAGATCCTCCGGGGTCTCCCATTCGTCTTCTGTTTTCTTGACGATATTCTGATCGCCTCACGATCCCCGGAGGAACACCATGATCACCTCCGCCAGGTCTTGGCTATTTTCGCTACGGAGGGCCTTACCATCAACAAAGACAAATGTTCCATCGCCCAACCTACTGTTCGCTGTCTTGGGCACCTCGTCTCCGCCTCCGGCATCACTCCCCTCCCCGAAAAAGTAAACGGGATGCTCAATTTCCCGCCCCCCCAAACCGCTGCGGAGCTACGACGGTTTCTGGGAATGATCAATTTTTACAGGCGGCACATTAAGCATGCCGCCCAACACCAGAAACCGCTCGTAGCTGCCGTCCCCCAACCCGCACGCAAAAATGACCGCCGTCCCATCGAGTGGACCCCCCAACTTAGCGCCGCCTTCAACAAATGCAAGGAGGACCTGTCTGCCGCCCCTCTTCTTGCCCATCCCGACCCCCACGCCCATCACCTAAATTCACCATAACATGTTTTGGGGACCTCACCTAGGTAGGTAACTATTTACCAACCAGAAAAAGAAAAAAATTAGGTTTCTCAAATATGCACCAGTTGCATTTAAATAGAAGGAAAGAAACTTTTTAAACTAAAAATATGGCTTTTCACACAATAAACTTCTGTAAAGACCGAGCAAATTCAGCGATTGATTTTCTCTCATTTAGCATGGCAAGTCTATCACATGGGTTTATTATTATATTAGACATACCTACAGAAATGTTGGCTGTTCATATATATTCCTTCTTTCATGTGAAATAATTCACAACTATTTTGATGGTTTCCACTAATTTTGGACCCCTTGAACACTAATTAAGCTCCTATTTTTACAAATTATCTTTGATCATTGGTACTGTCATTTAATTGTCTTGATTCACCTGCTGATACCACTTCTAGTGTTATTATACAAATGTATGACGATTTCAGACGAAATCCCATGTTTTTGACTCATAAAAAATGAATTTTGGGAACCGAACGTTCGTTACAACTTCAATTCTTCACTCTTTGGTCAAAATCGACTTCATATTAGGCCTCCTCGCCCTAGAAAACATGGAAAACTGTACCTCACAAGCTCGTGTTCACTAAAACCTCAAAAAACATCGTTAAACCCTATTTTTACACCAATTTTTCCCCCATAACACCCCAAGGTGTATTCCGATCGGACTGCCGAGCGTAGGAGCACAACACTAGGATCCAAAGGTGTTCCCAAATGGAGACCAAAACTTTCTGCGGAAGAACGACGATTTTAGACCAAAATCTAACATGAATTCAAGGCTGAAACTTTGTTAGAACCTCAATTTTCCACTCTTTGGTCAACATTGACTTTATATTCGGTCTTCTCGCCCTAAAAAACATGGAAAACGATACCTCAAAAGCTCATGTTACTAAAACAACAAAAAAACCCAATTTTTGCACCCATTTTTCACACATAACACCCTTGGGTATTCCGACCGGGCTGCAAAGTTTCAGGACACAACTAGGGCCCAAATGGAGCCTGTGTGTGAAAGAACGAATTTTTTAGACAAAATGAAGTAGATGATAAGGCGTACGGACATTGCATTTTTGGAATCTACGCACCTTGAAACGTAGAAGAAAACATTTTGAGGGGGTATTGTAAATTTTTTTTGCTGAGCGAATACACAGGTTTATTATTCACAGAACAATAAACCAAAATAACATTTTTTTTAACCAGAAAATTTAGGGGTTTCGGCCACCCCTGGACCACTGTGCGCCTTCCTGTTATCTTTGATTTCCCAGTAGGTAGGTACCTGTTGTGTTACCTCTGATCACCTAATCCTAGATCTATTCCTATATACAATATTATGAATGCACCTGCCACAAGTATGCGATAACATGTTAAGGTAGAGCGTTGTTTTTTACAGATTAAACTTTGTTATTGTTCGCAAGTTGTGGTTTGTTCTTTGTTGCAGGTACCTTACCTATCTATCTAAAGGTCAATAATTGAACCCTGCTAGCCGGTACACGTTCTGTGCATAAACAGTAAGTATACAAGGTACAAAGTACTTCGGTGGGTAACAGTTTAGCTTTCATTTAACAAAATATTGATTGATAACTCTGCGCCAAACTCACCTCAGAAGAAGCGATGAGACAAGCGGGAGACCGACAGACGTCAAACATGAGAGCGTGAGGTATGGACGGCCAAATGAGGCTCATGATGAGTATCGCCAGAGTCAGGGCGAAAAGGGCGAACATCAGGAACGCCAGAAGGAGCAATCCCAGCCTGGAGAGACCCGTCTTGTGACTCGCCCACTCCTCGAATTTGGAAGTTGGAGGATTGAATTTGACTGACTTGAACCTGGGTTTCTTGTTCGAATTGGCTTTGATCGAATTGAAATTCGAGTTGTTCTCGGCATTCGCCGCGTTTTTCTCTACGTCGAGAGGGTCCGCAGCGGTGTCGTCTCTGCTTTTATTCAGAGACTCCATCGACTTTCTTTTGGTGTTGTTCTGAGGACGGATGCACGGCTCGTCTTCGTTCGTGGCGTCGTCCGTCTCGTCCGTCGAATTTATTGTCGGGAGCGGTTTGTTTTTATAATCCCCGTCCATCATCGCCCAGGATTTACGGGTCCGGCGAAGAAACAACTGGATTGCACCAAACCGGGAAACAGGAGGAGGCTCAATCCGCCGGCCCCATACGTCTGGCGAAAGGGCCTACCAACAAGAATGTCTCGAGCCAACGGTTCTTCGCCGCTCGTAAACACAAGACGAAGTAGAATTCTTCAAGTCAAACAACGCAAATACCGTCGACTCTAAGTGAAACTAGTGATTTCGGTTGCCGGGATAAAAGATGTCCTCTTAATGAAAGAGCGAAAGAAAAATACGGTAAAAATGAGCGCGTTCAAGTCACAAATTGCACACGCGTCGCGTCTGAGTCGCACTCGGTAGACGGAAGAAAGGTTACTGAAGAGCAGAGTTGTGCAGGGGTCGAGCGGTCGGACTTGAATGGGGTTGATGCGCTCGCTGCCAGGTGCCGCCACTTTCCGGGAGGCGCTGCAAGGAGCAACAGGTAGCTGGAGCCCGCCTTTCTCATCCACCAACTCCACTTTGCACCAACTTTTGGTTTGTTATTCTGTGAATACTGCGCCTATGTACAGTACTCCCTCTGTAATCCGGCAGATATCGGACCAGAGCACTGCCGGATTACCTAAAATGCCGGATTACTGGAAAATGTCGAGAAAAACGTAGTTACCTATCATTGAAAAATCAGTTTTAATTATACATTGTACTGTACAATGTAAAAAGGTAGAAAAATACATCATAATAACTCACGTTATTCCTTGGAAGTAGACGGCTGAAAATACTCATCTTGCTTTTGCTTTTTCCTGTTGAGAGTCACTTCGAGTACTTGTTCCTGTAACCTTTTTAAAACTAAGACATCGTTAGCAGAGACACCATTTTCCTCGGCCTAGGCAATTGACGCGGCAAACGAGGCGTTTTACTCAGACACCAGTCCAAAGTCAAATCAAGTAAGTGTTGAGCTCGTACTCGAATAAAAAACGCCGGATTACTGGGAGTGCCGGAGAGCTGAGATGCCGGATTACAGAGGGAGTACTGTATTAGCTCAGCAAAAAAATTTTATAACACCCCCTCAACATTTTCATCACAAGCTCGTGTTCAATAACCTCTAAAAACCCCTCGAAAACCCCTATTTTTACACCCATTTTCCCCCCATAACGCCCCTGGGTATTCCGATCAGACTGCCGAGCTATGGAGCACAGCCAGGACCCAAATGTGCTCCCGAATGGGGGCCCAAACTATGAGCGGAAGAACGACGATTTTAGACCAAAATTTAACTTAAATTTAAGGCTGAAAGTTCGCTAGAACCTCAATTTTCCACTCTTTGCTCAAAATCGACTTCAGATTCGGACTTCTCGTCCTAAAAAACATGGAAAAACGATACCTCAAAAGCTCATGTTACTCATAAACAAAAAATAATTTTTACACCCATTTTCCACCCATAACACCATTGGGTATATTCTGATCGGGCTGCAAAGTTTCGGGACACAACTAGGGCCTAAATGGAGCCTGTGTGCGGTGTATGAATAGGGGTTTTTGAGGTTTTAGTGAACCCGAGCTTGTGATGTGTCGTTTTCCATATTTTTTAGGGCGAGAACACCTTATATGAAGTTGATTTTGACCAAAGAGTGAAGAATTGAGGTTGTAACGAAGGTTAAGCTTCCGAAATTCATTTTTAATGAGTCAAAAACCTGGGAAATTGTCTGAAATCACCATAAATTTCTATAATACCACTAGCAGTAGTATTAGCAGGTGAATCAAGACAATTAAATGGCACTACCAATGTTCAAAGATCATCCTGCAACAAGAAAATCAAGAGAAAAAGAACAGCAACATTTCTGTAGGTAGGTATGTCCGATAGAAGAATAAACCCATGTGACAAGGACTTTGCAGCGTTTTTCACTCGTAACTCCCTTGGGTATATTCCGATCTGTCTGCAAAGTTTCGGGACACAACTAGGGCCCAAATGGAGCACGTGTGGGAAAGAAGAATTTTGGTGAATTATTCTGTGAATAATGCACCTATGTATTCGCTCAGAAAAAATTTGTATAACACCCCCTCAAAATTTTTTCTTTTACGTTTCAAGGTGCGTAGATTCAGAAAATGCAATGTCCGTCCGCCGTACGCCCTATCAGGCATAACGGCTTCATTTTCAGTCTAAAAAATGCTGCAGTCCTTGTCACATGGGTTTATTCTTCTATCGCACACACCTACAGAAATGCTGCTGTTCATTTATTGTATCTTTCATGCGCAGTAATTGAAACAGTTGTTTTAGATGGTTTCCACCAAATTTAGCCCCCAAAAACACGACCTTGGCTTCCTTTTTTTTTTAAAGATTATCTCTGTACATTGATTGATTGATTGATTGAGCTTAACCTGAGGTACGACCTCAGTTCTTCACTCTTTGGCCAAAATCATCTTCATATTCGGTGTCCTCACCCTAAAAAAAAACATAGAAAAAGATACACCAAAAGCTCGTATTCACTAAAACAAAAAAAATGCTTACTTTTATAAGACCTATTTTTCCCCCATAACGCCCCTGGGTGCATTCCGATCGTGCTGCCGAGCTTTGGAGCTCAACTAGGACCCAAATGTGTTCCCAAATGGAGACCCAAACTGTGCGCGGAAGTACGACGATTTTAGACCAAAATTTATTGTAAATTCAAGGATGAAAATACGTTAGAACCTCAGTTTTCCGCTCATCGGTCAAAATCGACTTCATATTCGGTCTTCTCGCCCTAAAAAACGTGGAAAACGATACCTCACAAGCTTATGTTACTAAAACACAAACAATTTCTACTTTTATACCCACTTCTCACCCACAACACCCCTGGGTATATTCCGATTGGGCTGCAAAGTTTCGGGACACAACTAGGGCCCAAATGGAGCCTTTAGACCGACAAAAAAGTAGCTATGGATGATACGGCGGACTGAAATTGTATTTTGGTTTATTATTCCGCGAATAATACACCTATGTATTCGCTCAACAAAAAATGTTTATAACATCCCCTCAAAATTTTTTTTTACATTTCAAGGTGCGTACATTTCGTATCCGGGCCGTACTCCGTATCACGCATACCGGCTTCATTTTCGGTCTAAAAAATTACTTCTTTCGCACGCATGCTCCATTTGGGCCCTAGTTGTGTCCCGAAACTTTTCAGCCCGATCGGAATATACCCAGGGGTGTTATGAGTGAAAATGTGTGTAAAAATAGGTACTTTTGTGCTTTAGTAACATGTTATTAACATGAGCTTTTGAGGTACCTTTTTCCATGTTTTTGGGGACGAGAAGACCGAATATGAAGTCGATTTTGACCGAAGAGTGGAAAATTGAGGTTCTACCAAAGATTCAGGTGCCAAAATTGATTTTTTATGAGGCAAAAATCTGGAAAATCGTCTGAAATCACCATCAATTTGTATAATAACACTAGAAAAAGTGTCAACACGTGGATCAAGACGATTACTACAATGGTACTACCAATGATCAAAGATGATTTGAAAAAAAAAAAAAAAAAAGAGCGTACTACCTAATTTGTGTTTTGGGGGCCAAAATTGGTGGAAACCATCACAAATAGCTATTTCGATTATTTCACATGAATGAAACAATGAATGAACAGCCAACATTTCTGTAGTTATGTCCAATAGAATAATAAACCCATGTGACAAGGACTTTGAAGCGTTTTTTAAATAGTTATATTACATTACCATAATCATCAAGGAACTTTTTCAAGGACCTTCATATTCGTAACTGCATAAAAATACCTAGTTTATGAGTGACTTAATCAATTATAGGAAACTAGGTATAGATTTACAGCGACCAGGTACAGACTAGTGATCATAGAAGTCATGCACAGGTGCTACGTCTATTGAGTTAAAGAAGGAACACCACAAACACGCTAAGTACTAAAATGAGCTAACTCAAGGAAGTGAATCAGTCGCTGTAACTTCGGAGTCACAAATACCAACTGGTTATCTGTCTTGTTGGTTGGGGTTGAACCAAGGAGGGTTAACGTTGAACCACCTATCTTGACTGTGAAAATGTTCGGTTTTTCCTCGATGGGCTCCGAATTTCCCGCCTTCCCGCCAAGTGGCAGCACTGTAATTTGGTGTCATTACGAAGGAAATTATAATCATGTTTACTTTTCAAAGAAGTTCGGAAAACCCTACATAGCATTTAAATTTGAATTGCTCTTTTCACACGCGTATCATTCTCACTTTCATGAATTCCAATCTACAGAAACCAATTGTTGTGTTGGTAGTAATATAAATCTAAACCATGGTTTAAACAGTGATGTTACCTTTTCGAGTAAGGTTAAAGTGACGTTAATTTTGTTTGGGTACCGCACGTGATTGTTTCTTGTGTATCTTCTCGACTATTCCCGTTTCCCAACATCGCGACTTGAAATATTGTCTTAGGAGTGAAACATTGTTATAAATTGTTGTCAAAATGAAAGCGAAAAAACGTCTGAGGGATTTGGAAGCCGAAGAAGTCGATAAGTTCGACGAGGACACGGACTCCGAGAACGAAGCTTTGCGAGAGGCATTTGCCACAGGCGTCTTGAAACCCGGACTTAATTATCCTGTCACGCAGAGAAAATTGGAAAATAACGTTCCACTTCTCAGGGAGAAATTAGACGACATAAGACTGGACTTGCCATGGGTAGAAAAGTTGGACATTATTAGCCCGTTGGCGCCCCTCGCCCCAGAGTTATCAGTACAGGTATGCACCTATCTAATTTAAAGAATTTATCGTACTCATTAACATTTATGCTGAACGTGTGCGCGATGATTCGCATGAAATGAGTAAGCACCTGTCTATTAGACTCAGCTACCTACTTGTTAGTAAACTCTAGATTGTATGATCTAACTTGGAAACAATCTGACTCTGCGTTATGCGTTACTTGATCGAGTGCCATATTCCATTCAAGTTGTGTTTAATAGAGCCCAATTCGATCAACAGCATTCTTCTTGAACTTGGTAGTTGGTGCATACCAACTTACGCCATACGTTGGATATGTACTTACCTAGAACCTAGTTGTCATCAATGTGAGGGTATTCGGTTCGACCTCAAACATACTTTGCCTTCAATCTTATGATGTGTTTTCGAATTTCAATGTTTTGTAGATAAAAGAATCAGAATCAAACCCTGTTGTTCACGACGACTTGAAAAGAGAAAGTATATTCTACAGACAAGCTCAAAATGCCGTTCTTCAAGTTCTCCCGAAGCTGCGATCTCTAGGTGAGTGACTATTCTGAAGCTAGGTTCACATGGAGACGCAATTCCGGTCGGCAGTCAGGCACGGCTATAGCTAGGTTCACATGAGACGCAATTCCGGACGGTAGTCCGGCAAGGCTATGCGTTCTACAATTCTATTGGCCAACGCAAAATGGATTATTGCAACGCAGTGCCTTGGATACTATATCAAAATCTCCAGATATTTTCCGCTGTCGGATCAGTTGCCGGATCTGCGCGGAGGTTAAGCTAGGTTCACATGGAGACGCAATTCCGGAAGGCAATCCGGCACGGCAACGCATTTGCCGGAATTTTTGCCGCAGAGGCGTTCACATGGCAGCGGAGTCATAACAAAATGCAATCGCGAAAAACAAACAATTGCTCGAACTCGAAACCGCAAAATCAACCACATAATGTCGAATTTCAATATGGCTGAACATCCAAACAAGAAAGGTGTGCGCAGTAACCTCCGCGCAGATCCGGCAACTGATCCGACAGCGGAAAATATCTGGAGATTTTAATATAGTATCCAAGGCACTGCGTTGCAATAATCCATTTTGCGTTGGCCAATAGAATTGTAGAACGCATAGTCTTGCCGGACTGCCGTCCGGAATTGCGTCTCATGTGAACCTAGCTTTACTGCGCACACCTTTCTTGTTTGGTTGTTCAGCCATATTGAAATTCGACATTATGTGGTTGATTTTGCGGTTTCGAGTTCGAGCAATTGTTTGTTTTTCGCGATTACATTTTGTTATGACTCCGCTGCCATGTGAACGCCTCTGCGGCAAAAATTCCGGCAAATGCGTTGCCGTGCCGGATTGCCTTCCGGAATTGCGTCTCCATGTGAACCTAGCTTATGCGTTCTGCAAGTCTGTTGGCCAACGCAAAATGGATTATTGCAACGCAGTGCCTTGGATATATCAAAATCTCCAGATTCCGCTGTCGGATCAGTTGCCGTATCTGCGCAGAGGTTACTGCGCACACCTCTTTTGTTTGGTTGTTCAGCCATATTGAAATTCGACATATGTGGTTGATTTTGCGGTTTCGAGTTCGAGCAACTGTTTGTTTTTTGCGATTGCGTTTTTTTATGATTCCGCTGCCATGTGAATGCCTCTGGGGCAAAAATTCCGGCAAATGCGTTGCTGTGCCGGATTGCCGTCCGGAATTGCGTCTTCATGTGAACCTAGCTTCAGCCTATTTGAGCCATTTAGCCTATCTACAGGCCCATGATGCTTATTTGTAATAACTGACGTATGCAAATAAGGTCCTACCTTATCTTACATTCATGGTGAACGGGTAACATGTAGACAAACGAGCCAAAAATGATTCGTAATAATTACAGTAGGTACAATAAGGAAGTAGAGACGGTAGTTTACTGGGTACCTAGGCGTTAAAACGCTATCACAATTAGGGCACACCTAGTCGAGTTGCGTCAAGTACCTGTTCTTCAACCGAATCAAAAAGATGATACGGTAAAGCTAGGTTCACATGGAGACGCAATTCCGGACGGCAGTCCGGCAAGGCTATGCGTTCTACAATTCTATTGGCAAATGTCAGCTATTCCAGGTTTGTGGTTGATTGGTAGCAATCTCCCTTCATTTATATGAGGAATGAACGGGGGGGGGGGGGGGGGGGAGGCGGAATTTGCGGCTTTGACCTCAGAATCGGATTCAGCACCCTCGAAAACGCCTGTACCTATATCCCAATTTTCAGCTCCGAAATTCGAGTAGTTTGGCGGAAACAAGCTAAAGAAAAAACCCTGCAACACAGCGGTTTATTATTTACCTGTATTATAGATGCCCCTTCTGCGTAAATATGTGTTTTCTGAGGTCAGTACCTACCCTCTTGTTCCCTCAACAGAAAACGATACCTCACATGCAGAATGTTCACTAAAACCTAAAAACCCCTATTTTTACACCGATTTTTTCACTCAACACCCCTGGGTGTATTCCGATCGGGCTGCCGAGCTCCGGAGCACAACTATGGTCCAAATGGAGCCTGTTTGCGAAAGAACTTTAGGCCGATAATAAAGTAGATATCGATGGTATGGCGTATGGACATTTCACTTCGTTTTATTATTCTGTGATTAATATCACGCATCATCCATAGCTACTTTATTTAAGGTCTAAAAAATGCATCCTTTCTCCACATGCTCCATTTGGGCCCTAGTTGTGTCCAGAAACTTTGCAGCCCGATCGGAATATACCCAAGGGTGTTACGGGTGAAAAACGCTGCAAAGTCCTTGTCACATGGGTTTATTATTCTATTGAACATACCTACAGAAACTTTGGTTGTTCATTTATTGTTTCTTTCATATAAAATAATTGAAATAGCTATTTCTGGTGGTTTCCACCAATTTTGGCCCCCAAAACGCGAATTAGGTACGCTCCTTTTTTTTCAAATTATCTTTGATCATTGATAGTACCATTTAATTGTCTTGATCCATCTGTTGATACTTTTTCTAGTGTTATTCTACAAATTGATGGTGATTTCAGACGGTTTCCCAGGTTTTTGACTCATAAAAAATCAATTTTGGGAGCTGAACATCTGATACAACCTCAGTTTTCCACTCTTTGGTCAAAATCGACTTCATATTCGGTCTTCTCGTCCCCAAAAACATGAAAAACGATACCTCAAAAGCTCATTTTACTAACATGTTACTAAAACACAAAAAGTACCTATTTTTATACACATTTTCACTCATAACTCCCCTGGGTATATTCCGATCGGGCTGAAAAGTTTCGGGACTTGTATCAACAGCTAAATCAAGACAATTAAATGAATGGGTGAATGATCAGAGATAAATTTTAATAAATGTAGGAGCCTAATTCGTGTTTTTGTGGGGCCAAAATCGGTGGAAATCATCAAAAATACCTATTTCAATTATTTCACATGAAAGAAACAATAAATGAACAGCCAAAATTTCTGTAGGTATGTTCGTATAATTATAAACCCATGTGACATGGGCTTTGCAGCGTTTTTTGGTGTTTCAGTAACATGATCTTGTGAGGTATCGTTTTCCACGTTTTTTTAGGGCGAGGAAACCGAATATGAAGTCGATTTTTACCAAAAAGTGGAAAAATGAAGTTCTAACAAAGTTTCAGCTCTAAAAATTAATTTTTTTAGTCAAAAACCTGGGAATTGTCTGAAATCACCATAAATTTTGTCTGAAATCACCATAAATTTATATAATGCCTCCAGAAGTAGTATTAACAGGCGAATCAAGACAATTAAATGGCACTATCAATGATTAAAGATAATTGTAAAAAATAGGAGCCTAATACGAGTTTTGGGGGGATTGGTGGAAACCATACAAAATAGCTACTTGTTATTTCACATGAAAGAAACAATAAATGAACAGCCCATTTCTGTAGATATGTCCAGTTGAATAATAAACCCTTGTGACAAGGACAATGCAGCGTTTTAGTTCGACGCAATTGCTTCACAGTTTGAAATTGTGAAGTTGCTTGAATGATTTAGGTACCTACGTATTTAATTTGAAGCGATCAAGTTAATTTGAACCATAGCGCTCATCGTTGACTTTCTCAATTTCATCATGTCCCCTTTCCGTTTGGGGACCCAGATCTCGGAAAAACACAGTTCTTCGCCAGTGTAATGGTTTCATAGGAACATCAAAAGAAAATAACTGATTCACTGAACACGAAAATTGGGCTACCTACGCCTAGCGTCAGAGAACAGTGGTTTAACAGATTCCTCCAACTTCTAGCCTGTGTGGACTGCTTCATTTCAAGAGCATCCTTGTGCCTGGAGGCTCACATACATCTGCGTCACTCCGATTTGTATTTGCTTTCCCAGTTTTGTGTAAATATTTTTCCGGTGAACAGTCCTAGATTTGATGAAACCGAAGGAAAGTCCTACTTTTGGGGAAAAGACTGGAACACTCCACTACGGTGTAATGTTTAGTAACTTTCACACGTTGCTAGTCGAACATGCTAGGCCAGTATTTTGATGATCTGAAGTGTCTTAATTTGTAGCGTTCAATATTAGGTGGGCAGTAGTACTCTCAAGAATGGGGAAATTGAGAGGACGCTCTTTGTATGAGGGAGCTTCCAAGGATTGGCCGCCTATAGATGGCTTACTTCTACGGCACCCAGAGAAGAAGAAGAATAGTAGGTGGGCAGATGCCTGTAGGAATTACGCAAACTTGGACCTAGATGATAAGAGTGGTGTTTTATTGGAGGTGAACAAAGATATCTGACACCTCAAGTTCTCTTCCCTCCCACCCTGATCTGTCTTAAGTATATTAATTTGACTGCTAGGTATCCTGATACGCTGGACCCAATTTAATAATGGGCTGTGCCCTCGTAATTTTTTTCATATAATTTCCATTTCATAGTAGAGATCGAGGTGAAATAGTACCTATTTCGGTTTTGCGTGAGACGTGCGTAGTTATTTCTCTTTACACATTGAAAAGATGCAATGATGTCACTGTTCACAGTGCCTCAGGTTGTCCTACCTTGGAAAAAACCATGGTTTCCCTCGTTTATGCTTAATTTATTAGCATCCATGTAGCAGGAGGGTACCTAGCCGTACAAACGGTTACCAGCCGTCCCACTCCAGTTCCTGAGTTGCTTGTAAGCTCTCGAAAAATAACTATTTACTCAGACACCAACGAATTGTTTACTTTTGACATACTTACTGCCAATAATAATAATGTAGTAAGTAACTAGCACAGATAAGGCATCAAGTCGAGTGATTCACAAGTGGATATAATATGGAAAATGTCATCAGTGTCCTTATTGGAGGAAGGAGACTGAAAAAAAAAAGCCTCCTAGCCGATGGTCTAGCGCTGTTTTCTAGGCTATCTAGGGCTTTCCATGCAGAAATGTTCCATTTGACACCACTTACCATGTATGGTGTATGGTCGGATTTTGTTTAAATTTGTGTTTTGGCTTCTACGCATCTTGAAACGTACCAGAAACTTGGAAGGGGTCAATTTTGTCTTCATGCCCGTATCTAAAGGTTTGTTATTGAGTTTAGAACCAAACGATCAGTACTAGTTGCTGACTGCTTACTAGTTGCCATAATTTTCATGCTGAGTTGTTTAGTTATGATCAGCCAGGAAGGAGGAGCTGATACAACAAACAGGCTGTTAAAACTAGATAATGGCTCCCTGCTGCTAATACCAACTTATCAACTACTAATTAGGATATTACCAATTTATCTTTGAACATATGTTCTTGACTGATGATTCTGAAAATGCACATTTACAACGTCACAATTCCCTATATTTTGTTTATGGATATAAATTAATATACTAGTTCATTTTCATGGTTGTTAGTTACGATAGAGAGATTGTTTCTCCAACTTCATGTAATCACATTCCGCCCGTGGAACACAGTTTGTTAACTTCTCCCTATACTTACCTACACACTATCGAATTTCTAAATGTTATTCAGCAAATTTGTACTGGGCTGGAAGAAGTCTCATGGCACAACAGCCCTAGACCATCGGCGTACCTACCCATGGCTTCTGTTTATATTACGGCTTCTGTTTATGTTACTTTCCCGTTTTTAAATGAAAGTACCCATAAGACCATTGTAAGCATTTTGAGACCAGCCGCACTCTACTGCGATGAATATTTCTTTCTATGAGCTTTCAATGTTTGGGCAACAAGTGACGTCATAGCACCCCTCCCGCTTGGGCGGGACCACCTTGTCCAATGTGACGTCACTAGTTGTCGGTTTTGAAAGCTCATAGAAAAAAACTCATCTTGCGAGAGTGTGGTTGGTCTCAAAATTCTTATAATACTCTTTCATTCAAAATATATACGGAAGTCATGGGTACTCCTCATTCTTGATAAAAATAGGCCATTCCCGACCCTTGGGTAGGGCCCATTCCTGTTACACATTAGAATATTTTATAGAGTGAGAGCCACCATTGCGGCCTGTTGGTGGTTGGCAAGTCGACGGTCACTCATCTTTGTACCTGTTTTGATATTTTTACCAAAATTACCTAAAAGATCACCGAAAAGATGAGCCGATCACCACTTACACCCTGCCTAAGGAGCGTAGATGACATTTCGATTTTTAACTAAATGCAGTTTATTCAGGTTCCTTAGGCCCACCGCATTGGAAGACGCGATTTGCGTAGCTGTATGACCCACTGCGTCAACCATATCCACGTACGACTGATCTCTGTCCTCGCGTATGCACAGAGCGTTGTTTCTCCTATGCGTTCTACCATTATGTATCTACAACTTTTTTGCATTCTTTTTGATTCTTACTCATTTAAGTAGGGCGTAGTCCACGTAAGAGGTTGATATAAGTGGCTGATCACAGTTCGTTGATAAATAATCACATAGCATTCACAGCTCGTCGAATTATAATTCCGTGTTCTACGCCCCGTGCACGTTCATTAATTATATAAATTTGCAGTCTTCTGAATGAAGCACACCCCATCGTATGCGGTCGAGGTCCGACCATGATGGTGGCCCCACCATGGTGGCCCTCTTCCTTGATGGTGCCTCTCTTCCTTTTGGTTTATTATTCTGTGAATAATACACCCAAGTATTCGCTCAGCAAAATTTTTTTATAACCCCCTCAAAATTTTTTCTTTTGCGTTTCAAGGAGCGTAGATTCCAAAACGCTGCAAAGTCCTTGTCACATGTGTTTATTATTCTATTGGACATACCTACCTACAGAATGCGGGCTGTTCATTTATTGTTTGGGCTGTTCATTTATTGTTTGGGCTCTGGTTGTGTCCCAAAACTTTGCAGCCCGATCGGAATATGCCCAGGGGTGTTAGAGGTGTAAAAATAGGGTTTTCTGGTGTTTTAGTAACATGAGCTTGTGGGGTATCGTTTTCCATGATTTTTAGGGCGAGGAGACGAATATGAATTCGATTTTGAACAAAGAGTGGAAAATTGAGGGTCTAAAATCACCGTACATATGTATGATAACACGAGAAGTAGTATCAACCAGTGAATCAAGACGAATGGCACTATCAATGATCATCGATAATTTGTCAAAAATAGGAGCCTAATAGGAGGTTTTAGGGGCCAAAGTTGGCGGAAACCATCAAAAATACCTATTTCAATGATTGCACATGAATGAAACAATAAATGAACAGCCAGAGTTTCTGTAGGTATGTCCAGTAGAATAATAAACGCATGTGACAAGGACTGAGAGCGTTTTTAGGAATTATATGTGCCTTAGGCCAAGACCGCGCAGTAGTTTGGGTATGTGCACCAGTTCTTGGGCCTACATAGTACTGCAGGTGATTTACTGTGTTATGTTCATACCCTAGGCCCAATGATGTACGTTCTTTCTTCATGTGAGCCAGAAGAAATGAATAAATACTAACGTTCCCAATTATGCTTGTCCTGTCTGGTTTGGCCGTATACTGCACCAGTATACCACACTTGCAGTAGAGCTGGAGATACACGAATGTAGAACGCATACACAACGAGCACTTATCAAACTGTACCTACAGAACTTCGTGGTATTCACCTAACATTTTAGACGTCAAGCTATCACCATTTTCTGTGTCATCCCCACAGGGTTCTTTCTCCTTCTCAACTGAAGTTTATTCCTATATAATAATATTATATTGTATTTACTTACCTTATGTTCTAGGAATACCAACCCAGAGGCCCGATGATTATCTTGCCGAGATGGCCAAAACTGATGCTCACATGCAGAAAGTCAAAGTGGCTCTCATCAAAGAGAAAGCGGAGACGGAGCGAGTTGAAAAAGTTCGAGCGATGCGAGCTCAGAAGAAACTCCAGAAAGCTCTCAACGCCGAAGCCAAAGTGGCCAAAGTCAACGCTAAAAAGGAGCTCATGGACCAAGTGAAGAAGTTCAGGAAAGGAGAGACCAAGGATTTGTCCTTTTTGGACGGGAAAAAGCCCAAGGCTGGGCCGGGAGGGCCGAAATCCAAGAAGGCCGTGGCAAAGAAGAAGTTCAAAGATGGGAAATTCGGCTTTGGAGGGAAGAAACGCGACGGGAAGAGAAACACCAGGGAGTCGACATCTGGGTATGACAAACCTAAACACGGGAAGAAACCGCCAAATAAGAGACCAGGCAAGAATGCAAGAAGAAATATGAAGAGCAAGAAGAAGTGAATAAATACTAACGTTCCCACTGGTGGTTGGCCTGTAAGTTTTGCTTTTTGTAAATAAATAATTTTGGTTGATATAGATCACTAGTTTAGTCAGTGTATTAGTTACCACACTACCACGCCGTCTTCATTTAGGTAAATAAAGGAACACATATTACCAAAGAATATTATATCATATTCAAACTTGAAAATATTACATATTATTATGTTTTATATTTTCGAGGACTCGTCATTTCTTCGTTTGCATTTAATACCTAATTGAAATGCCATAACAAAATATATAAATAATGAAAACAACATTAAATTGTAGATATCACATGAACAATGGATGCTAAACGCCCCTTGAACAACACTAATCACCCTAAGTAAAGTTAATTACACAGATCAAACTCACTATCACAAAACGTATCAAAATAGGAGAAGGGGTAAACGTAATTGAAGTGTGGACAAATGGAAAATTGAAACGATAAAGTATAAAAATAATACTTTGGTAAGTTTCTATGACATAGTTAATTTCTTGGTGAGAATAAATCGGACACTGCACAAGTCAGTAAGGTTTCACGCACATTCACAGAGATTTTCTCAAATGAATATGGAAACGTTATGTGTAAAAGTGCCCTTGCTTTATCCACCAAAAGTAGGTAGTCAGTCTGAAAAAAATGTTCCTAGCTTAACAAAGTTGGTCGCACGTCTAATTAGGGCAACAAATTTCTCCTCAAGTGTCCCTGAAATCTTGAAAACGAGAAAACAAACTGTAAAATCTTGTTAAAAAAATCGAAATTGATCAGCAAAGTACCACTCTCAGGGAGGCATTACCCTGTAGAGGGTTGCAAGATGAGCATCCTGCAACCAGTTCCTGAATGCTGCCTCATCGTGAGCCGGCAAGGGATCATCCCATCCAATTTTCTTCACCCAGAGCGCCTGAGCAAGAAGCTTCAGATGGAGGGTGGCTGGTGCAGAAAATCCAATAGGATCAAATAGATGCTGGCCAAGTGAAAGCACGTTTCTTTTAGTTGGATACTCAGTCCTAGAAGCCCCAGTCTAAATTGATAGATAGGGTGTCTCGACACCTGTCCCATTTTACTCCCAATAAATATTAATGTCGCCAGAAAATGGTTGCTGATGCGAAAAATCGGATGCCTGCAGATTGAAACCTCCTCTAGCCAATACTCTAGTTGCGAAAGTTTGGAAATTAGAGGCATCCACTGTACTATCAACACTCAATACAAGGTTGTCAACATAGAAACCTTTCTTCAATAGGTTTAAATAGTGTAGGTCAGCATGATCGGGGTTGCGGCACTGATCGATGGTCAGATGATAACTGAACACTGTGCCAAGTAAGAAAGGACTACTTGTGACACCAAACACCACCCTGATATGACGATAAGCCAAGATATGACTTTTGTTTACACTCCACCATAAAAACTTCAAAGAATCTCTGTCATCAGGGTGTATACCGATTTGGAGAAAGGCCTTCCCGATAGCTGCTGAAACGCCAATCCTCTTTTCCCTGAAACGCATCAAAATGGCAGGAAGGAGCTCCATTAATTAGGTTTGGTCCCTCTTCTAAACACTTTTTGAGTGAGGCATATCCCTGTAATTTTGCTGAGGCATCGAATACCGGGCCCTTGTGGTGGCACTGGATTCTTTCACTACTGCTCGGTGAGGGAGATAATAACCATGAGAATCATCCTCTTCAGGCTCAATGATGTTGAGCTTCAGCCATTCCTGGAAAATTGAGTGGTATTCATTGAATAAATCACTCCTTTTCAACTTGGCTGTATTACGAATCGGTCTCCCTTCAGCTAGTTGGCGATTAGAAGGCAGTTCAACAGCATCCTCCTTCCAAGGGAGTCGGACTTCATATCTCCCACCAGTGAACTGTACGGTGGTCTGGAATTGCTCAAGCGTTGCTGCTTCCCTTTCCTTTTTGGATTTTTTCATGGCAGGATCAGAGATGCCAATTGTTGCTAGTCTCCATAGATCGGCGTTGTCAGACTGAGTGAGGCTCATCATTGTGTAGGTGTTTGCAAGATTAGAACTGACCGAGCCAATTACAGTTTGCACGAAATCCGTTGTACAATTAGCACCCATCATCGTCTAGCCAAAATGAGTGTAGGTAACAACCAACCTGGAGGATAAAACATCTCTCTTGACTGTCCAAAGCTTACCAACCACATCGCCACCTATTAACAGGTCGATGGGCCCACCAGAATCCTTACACAACTGTATGTTGAGCTCGGACAATTCAGTCTTCACTCTGGTATCCAAGTTTACCATAGGTATAGTGGATGCAATCCTATCTTGATCAAGGACTGAGAAACGACAGGCGAAATCGCCTGAGAGACTCATCAGATGAGTTTTATAACAGTTATGCTTCACTAGGTACTCCAGTCACCCCACCACAAAACAAAGAGTGAACTGTGTTCTCCTAACCAAAGGGCTTGCATGCAAGCTCGACTGCCAACTTTTTAGAGATATAGGAGTGCTGCGATCCACTATCCATCAACACACGTACTACGAACTAAACTATCGCGAAGAAATCGTGGAAACCCATTCCAAAGAAAACCAGAGTTATTGAGAAATAGTCTATTTCCACTAATACACGAAAAAACGCGAAAAATACATTGTTACACCTGTTTCGGTGATCAATCCATCGTCAGTAACTATGACACAAACATTATGTTACACAAACAATATGTTACTGTTTGTTACTGATGATGGTTTTATCACCGAAACCTGCATAACAGTGTATTTTTCGTGTTTTTGCGTGTATTAGTGGAAACAGACTATTTTTTAATAACTCCGTTTTTCTTTGAACACACGTACCTACTTCTTGTGTACTTATCATTACAGACCAACTCTAGACAAGTTTACAGAAGCACTTCCTTATTTGAGCTGGCCTTCAGACTGTGATTCACAGATGGAAGGTCCAGTTAAGTTGAGCTTCGTTCGCAGTGGAGTTCCGTACAGTTCCAGACAGTTCTAAAAGTTCCGCGCAGGCGCCCTGAGCTTCGTTCTTAGTGGGCGTTCTGACAGTTCTTGAACTCATAAGAACTGGGACGGAAAATCCCGGGGTGTTCCGGAACTTGAGGAACCGCGTTCTGCACTGCGAACGATTTCAGAACTGGAAGTGGAATAACCGCGCATGAAATAAATGCGCATGCGTCACCTATGTTCTTAAGTTCCAGTTCTGACAGTTCCGAAAAAAATCGGGGACTGTCAGAACCGTTCGGAACTGGATTCGCAAAACACTGCGAACGCAGAACTCGGCGTTCCGGAACTGGGCGTTCTGGCACTGCGAACGACAAAACTCGACTGCGCTTGCCCAGAACCGTTCGGATCTGGCAGAACGCACACTGAGAACGAAGCTCTAGTGTTTATAGTGTTCGCAGAACAGGCGTTCGAAGTTCTAGTTTTGAGTTCGCTGTTCGCAGTAATTTTTCCTCCAAATCCGGAAAACGTTTGGAACGCAGTTCTGGAGTACGGTTTTTTTCTCGAACTGGGCGACAACTACACAAGAGTGCTCTGGTGAGGAGGGAAATGATTATGAGAGCTAACCCCGGCTTATCACTTCATCCCTATTACTTGTGTGGTGGTGATCATTGATGCTTTGCTGTTATAATTTTCATTATTATTTCAAAGTATCTTTATCATTATTTTTATTATTATTATAGGTATTATTTATTATGTTTAACGTTCCATTGGTAGGTTACTTGTAATGTTTTAGTTTGGTTGTGGCTTGTTGTACTTTTTTTGTACCTACAATTTGCTATTATGTTATTCAACAAAATAAAATTGTACGAACAGGGACCCACGCACATTTACTCACCTATAACAGTTCCCAGCAGCCATACAGGCTTGTCAAAAGAGCGATCGTTCAAAAAAAAATTCTTGAAATCGCTTGGGAGTTATAGATGAGACAACTAGGTATGGCTTTGCATGTAGAGAGGAACCGGTACTACCTACTCCGGTATAAAATTAGCTAACTAACCCAAAAATGGGACTTTTGTCTGGAAGTTTTGAGGTAGGAGTTGGTACGTACTCTTTCTTGAATTAACAAGGAAAAATAAAGAACTTTATTGAAGAAAAAATTTTTAAAAAATGTAGGTAGGTAGGTATGCAAAATCCTAGCAGTAGCAGTGCCTAGGCATTTAACATTTTAGGATCCGCTACATCACAGTAAACCATCTTGCAAAAGTGCAATCAAATTCTTTCAAAAACTTGCAATCACATTCTAATGACTAGGTCACACCTGTTTTTAAAGATCTAAAATAATAAAAATGGGTCATGTCA
Organism: Leptopterna dolabrata; assembly: GCA_954871275.1. Lineage (NCBI taxonomy): Eukaryota > Metazoa > Arthropoda > Insecta > Hemiptera > Miridae > Leptopterna > Leptopterna dolabrata. Next base: position 51,180,886 of record OX940978.1, on the reverse strand, counting down.
ACCTTGACTCCATTCTGTATCACAAACTGTAGGACTACCGTTCATCACTTTCCCCTGGTACCTTTTTCCACGTTTTTTAGGGTGAGAAGACCGAATATGAAGTTGATTTTGACCAAAGAGCGAAGAATTGAGGTTGTAACAACGGTTCAGCTCCCAAAACTCATTTTTTATGAGTCAAACACCTGGAAAATTGTCTGAAATCACCATAAGTTTGTATAGCACTAGAAGTAGTATAAACAGGTGAATCAAGGCAATTAAATGGCGCACTCAATAATCGTAGATAATTCGGAGAAAAAAGAAGGAGCGTAATTTGTGGTTTTGGAGGCCAAAATTGGTGGAAACCATCAGAAATAGCTATTTCAATATTACTGCACATGAAAGAAGCAATAAATGATCAGCCAACATTTCTGCAGGTGTGTCCAGCAGAATAATAAACCCATCTGAAAAGGACTTTGCAGCGTTTTTTTGTCTCCAGCTCTCATCCAGGAAGAGACGCAGGTTATCCTCTAGTAAAGCTGACACTTCAAGATTCACTGAGCGTTCGCAGTGTTGCGGAATTCGGAACCCTGTTCAGAACTTGTGGCGGCCATTTTCCAGAACTCCTCGAGTTCGGAACAGAGCCGTGATTTGTACTGCCAACGAACCTGTGATTGCTTGGTCAGAATCCTTATCAGAACATGATGGGAGCATGGCGACCCTGACACACTGGCATTGTGGTTGGGTTTGGTGCAGGTTAGGCAACGTTTTGCAACATTAAGAACCTTACATTCAATTCACAGTAATGCAGGGGACAACTCAAAATTGTTCCAATTAATTGTTGATAACTAACTGTAGTGGCACTGAGCCAGAATGATCAAAAAATTAATCTTAGAGCTCTATTAAAATAATTGTTTTAGTTTTAGCCAGAAAACAATTCCCTACCGCAGGGCTTCCCAAACTGGTCCGTGGACCCCCTGGGGGTCCGCCGACCCTAACTAGGGAGTCCGCGGCGAACTTCGAGAAAAATTAATACATTCTTACAAAAATAAACGTAGAGTGAATAAATACAATTAATAACTCAAAAATTCATTTTACTGCAAATGAAAAAAATTTAATAACAATCAATACTGAAAACAAAATTTGATGGGTAAAATAGTGTGGCGGGCGGGCGGGACTAGGCTGGTCTCTAGTGGGATTGCACTTTCATGGTTACAGGAGTTACATTCTGAAGTCTTATCTCTGTTGTTGGAACACAGTATCAAATTAGCCAACGTTTTTACTGATGAGAGATGGCAGTGTATACTTTCGTAATTATCAGATATTTTCATGAAAATGAATGAGATGAGCCTTTCTCTGTAAGGGATGAATATCACAACTTTTGAAGCTAATGACAAAGTTCGCGCTTTTAAAAGAAAAATCCAGTTTTGGGTTGAATCTGTTCAGAAGAAAGAGGTGGCGTGTTTTCCTGTGTTAAATGATTTTTTACATGAAAACAAACTGGATCTTGAGAAAATCACTTTGACTGATGAAATATGTGAACATCTTCGCGGTTTGGAGAAGTCCCTTGAGCACTAGGTACTTCCCTACAGCTCGAGATACAAATCTGCAAGAGCATGAATGGGTGGTCAAACCGTTTTCAGTTTCAAAAAAGCCAACTAGTCTATCGTCAAGTGAATACGAATGTCTGATAGACATAACTTCAGACACCACCTTGAAATCTACTTTCAAGTGTGATACTTACTCCCATTATTGGCTCCGCCTGGAAAACAAAAAGTTCCAACCGCTTGTTGAAAAAGCGAAACGGGTTCTTCTTCCTTTTGCCACAACTTAGCCACCAAAACTAAACCCGACATCCGAATCCGGCTATCAAAAATTAAACCAGATATTTCTAAATTGTGCCAGTTAAAACAACCTCATTCTTCCCATTAATCAAGCTGACTCTAAGTTCGAATCATTACTTTTGAATTTATTCTATTCGATTACCTACAATAGTTGTACCTACCTATCGATTCCGTTCTGTTCAATTTGATTTTTGTGTTGTAAATAAAGTTGAGTTTGTAAACGTAATGTTTGTTTTCATAGTGATATTCCCCTCCACCACTAATATAAGGCATGACCTGGCTAATTTACTAAACTTTTATTTACCACAAACTGCAAATTTAGTGTCATGTATCTAAATCTAAATACTTGAGTAAGAGGGGTCCGCAGTAGATACCTACTGTTCCGTGAAAGGGATCCGCAAGCCAAAAAGTTTGGGAAGCCCTGCCCTAGCGTATTATTAGGTTTGTTCCATCCGCGTCAGTGCGAGTTCATCAGTGGGACACCCGCCAGTACGGAACTGAATGGGGTGCAGATACGAGTGCAAGTGAGTGCGAGTTCGAAAATATGACGGTAGGAACGCAAATTTGGTTCTCACTAAAAAAATTGAATCAGAATTGAATTGGAGCACAAGTCACGGTAACGGCGGTCACGACAGGGCACCAACAGAACAAATGAATTTTGGGGAGGTTACAGAACTGTTACTGAACTCAAAGCTGGGAATAGTGAACTTCATGTGGATGTATTACGACGCGGGCATTCGACAGAGGGAGGTATGTTTTCACGTTCTAATTATGATAGTGAATTGGATGATAAGCCTTGTCAATGTAAAAAACGCTGCAAAGTCCTTGTCACATGGGTTAATTATTCTACTGGACATACGTACCTACAAAAATTTTGGGTGTTCATTTATTGTTTCATCCGTGTGCAATTATTGAAATGGCTATTTTTTATGGTTCCACCAGTTTTGGCCCCCAAAAACACGAATTAGGCTCGGCTTTTCCTTTCCACAGATTATGTTTGATCATTTAATTGTCTTGATTCACCTGTTCATACAACTTCTAGTGTTATTATACAAATGTCTGGTGATTTCAGACAATCTCCCATGTTTTTGACTCATAAAAAATGTTTCGGGAGCTTAACCCTCGTTAAAACCTCAATTCTTCGCTCTTTGGTCAAAGTCAGCTTCATGTTCGGTCTTCTCGCCGTAAAAAACATGGAAAACGATACCTCACAAGCTCATGTTATCTAAAACCTCAAAAATCCCTCGAAAACCCCTATTTTTACACTCATTTGTCTTCCATACCCCTGGGTGTATGCCGATCGGGCTGCCGAGTTTCGGAGGACAACTAGGAGCCAAATGTGTTCCCAAATGGGGACCCGAACTGTGTGCGGAAAAACGACGATTTTAGACCAAAATTTAACGTAAATTTAAGGCTGGAACTTCCTTAGAACCTCAATTTTCCACTCGTTGGTCAAAATCACGGTACGGCACAAGTCACGGTAACGGCGGTCACGACAGGGGACAGGGCACCAACAGAACAAATGAATTTTGGGGAGGTTACAGACTGTTACCTCTTGGGTTCACTTCAAAAACTCGATCGCCGTGAGTGCGGAAAAGTGCCGCACTCGGGTCGGGACTGTTCTGCACTTGACGCGGAAGGAACACGGTTCGGTACAGTCGATGTAGAAAGTAGAAGTTTGGGTTCATGGAACCGACACGGTAGGAACACAGTTTTATGCGCGGATCGATCTGCGCATAATACGTTCTACTGAACTCGCTCGGATGGAACAAACCTTAATCCACAAATATCAACCAACCTATGTCTGGCATGGCTGCGGCCAAGAAAAGTAAGTGGGAAGAAGAAGATGAAGAAGAAGTTGTAAGGTTGTAACAGGACGAATAGTGTTGGGGAGTTCGTTATAAGTTGAATCTAATAAACTTCAGGCAGTTTGAATCAACTGTGTACAAAAGTTTCTAGCGTAGGTACAGTTCCATTGGGATTGGCCGTAGTGTTGCACTAACTTCAGTGAAAAGAATGGACTATCCGACATCGACGGACGCCCGCCCGCCTTTCGTTTTCGACTTCGAGGCCGCTGATTTAGAAAAAGAATGGACTGAGTGGTACCAGAATTTTGAAATTTACCTCCTAGCTGCCAAGAAAACGGAATTATGTGATGCAGTGAAGATCGCGTTATTGTTGAACCAGCTTGGGGCTAAAGGTGTTGGACTCTACAATGCTCTGAAGGCAGATGCCGAGCTACGAGCTCGCGCTAAGGAACCAACTACTGTTAACTCAGAATCAATGGCTAAGGAATCAACTACTGTTGACTCAGAATCAATGGCTAAGGAATCAACTACTGTTGACTCAGGATCAATGGCAACAGCGGAGGATACGATTGAAGTATTCTGCACATTTAAAGAGGTGGTGGACGCGTTTAAAACCTATTTCGTTCCCCGCAAAAATGTGTTGTACCACAGGTACAAATTTAATACAATGACATTAAGAAATAGCCAGAGCATTGTAGATTTCGTGACGTCATTGAATGCGGCTGCTGCGTCCTGTGAGTTTTTAGAAGGAAACATCATGATCCGCGACAGATTGATCTCACAAATCCGTGATAAAAAACTTCTGAGTCTCCTTTTTGATGAAGACAGTCTTACACTTGACAAAGCCGTTGAGTTATGCAAACTGTACGATGTCGCAAGGATGGAACTCAAAGCTGGGAATAGTGAACTTCATGTGGATGTATTACGACGCGGGCATTCGACAGAGGGAGGTATGTTTTCACGTTCTAATTATGATAGTGAATTGGATGATAAGCCTTGTCAATGTAAAAAACGCTGCAAAGTCCTTGTCACATGGGTTAATTATTCTACTGGACATACGTACCTACAAAAATTTTGGGTGTTCATTTATTGTTTCATCCGTGTGCAATTATTGAAATGGCTATTTTTTATGGTTCCACCAGTTTTGGCCCCCAAAAACACGAATTAGGCTCGGCTTTTCCTTTCCACAGATTATGTTTGATCATTTAATTGTCTTGATTCACCTGTTCATACAACTTCTAGTGTTATTATACAAATGTCTGGTGATTTCAGACAATTTCCCATGTTTTTGACTCATAAAAAATGTTTCGGGAGCTTAACCCTCGTTAAAACCTCAATTCTTCGCTCTTTGGTCAAAGTCAGCTTCATGTTCGGTCTTCTCGCCGTAAAAAACATGGAAAACGATACCTCACAAGCTCATGTTCACTAAAACCTCAAAAATCCCTCGAAAACCCCTACTTTTACACTCATTTGTCTTCCATACCCCTGGGTGTATGCCGATCGGGCTGCCGAGTTTCGGAGGACAACTAGGAGCCAAATGTGTTCCCAAATGGGGACCCGAACTGTGTGCGGAAAAACGACGATTTTAGACCAAAATTTAACGTAAATTTAAGGCTGGAACTTCCTTAGAACCTCAATTTTCCACTCTTTGGTCAAAATCGACTTCATATTTGGTCTTCTCGTCCCAAAATCATGGAAAAAGATACCTCAAAAGCTCATGTTACTAACATGTTACTAAAACACAAAAATGGCCAAAAAGTACTTATTTGTATACACATTTTCACTCATAACACCCCTGGGTATGTTCCGATCGGGCTGCAAAGTTTCGGGACACTCCTGGGGGGGGGGGGGGGGGGGGTGTTGGGCACACATCCCCAAATGGAGCATGTGTGCGAAAGAACGACTTTTTTAGGGCTAAAATGAAGCCGGTACACGTGATACGGCGGACGGACATTGCATTTTTGGAATCTGTGCATCTTGAGACGTAAAAGAAAAAATTTTGAGGGGGTGTTATACAAATGTTTTGCTGAGCGAATACATAGGTGTATTATTCACAGAATAATAAACCAAAATGTGGATATAAACAGACCCAGAAGTTGCTCAGCGTTTGAGAAAAACGCTGCAAAGTCCTTGTCACGTGGGTTTATGGTTCTATGTATTTGACTTACCTACAGAAATGTTGCTGTTCATTTATTGCACGATTCTTTCATGCGTAATAATTGAAATAGTTATTTCTGATGGTTTCCACCAATTTTGGCCCCCAAAAACACGAATTTGGCTATTTTTTCCTCAGATTATCTGTGATCATTGATAGTGCCATTAATTTAATTGTCTTGATCCACCTGCTGATACTACATCCAGTGTTATCGTGTAGGTTTTGACTCATAAAAAATGAATTTTGGGAGCTGAACCTTTGTGACAACCTCAATTCTTCATTCTTTGGTCAAAATCAGCTTCATGTTCGGTATTCTCACCCTAAAAAACATGGAAAACGATACATCAGATGCTCATGTTCACTAAAACCTCAAAGATCTCTCGAAAACCCCTATTTTTACACAGATTTTTCTCCCATAACACCCGTTGGTGTATTCTGATCGGGCTGCCGAGGTTTGGAGCACACCTAGGCCCCAAATTGGTTCCGAAACGGGGACACAAACTGTGTGGAAGAACGACGATTTTATACCAAAATTTGACGTAAATTTCAGGCTAAAACTTCGTTAGAACCTCAATTTTCCACTCTTTGGTCAAAATCGACTTCATATTCGGTCTTCTCGTCCCCAAAAAACATGGAAAACGATACATCATAAGCTCATGTAAATAAAACACAAAAATACCTATTTTTACACCCTCTTCTCACCCATAACACCCTTGCGTATATTCCGATCGGGCTGCAAAGTTTCGGGACACAGCTAGGGCCCAAAAGGAGCATGCGTGAAAGAACGAATTTTTTAGACCGAAAATGAAGCCTGTATGCATGATACGGTTATTGCATTTTCGGAATCTACGCACCTTGAAACAGAAAAGAAAAAATCGAAGTTAGCTCCAACGAGGCCATCGAACTACATTTGGGAGGAAGGAAAGGTCAGGAAGAGACAGGTTGTTCTTGTTAGTAGATAAAAAGTGACAACCTACCTTTTTTTTTTTAAATGGAAATTATCCGATATACTTCTGATCAGAGGATGATGATGGGCCCTGGGGCCCATTCCTAAAGACACTTCAACTTTTCACTTTGCAATTCTTCATTTGCCCCCTTCACTTCGCGAATTATGGAAAGTAGGAGAACTTTCTGTGCCTAAAGAATTCTTGCTCCCACTCTGCAGTTCTGCTCGAAACTAAAGCCCCAATTACACCTGCCGTGTATTGGGCCGAGACAGTGCACTCGGCCGAGTAAATCGCAGTGTGATCAGCCCAGACAGTACTCGGCCTAGTAACGGGCGAGTGATCTTGGGCGAGTCAGTGAATAGAACCATATTCTATTTACTCGGCCGAGTAGGGACCCCCCACCACTCATCCACTCGCTCAGTTGCTTCTCGCCCATCCACTCGGCTAGTGTAATCAGGTTTGGCGGGCGAGCGCGCCTTTTGGTTTATTATTCTGTGAATAATACACCTATAAATTTGCTCAGCAAAAATGTTTTATGACACAAATTTTTTCTTTTACGTTTCAAGGTGCGTAGATTCCATAAATCTGCCGTACCATCCATATCTACTTCATCTTCGGTCTAAAAAATTCGTTCTTTAACACGCAGGCTCCACTAGGGCCCTAGTTGTTGTTTCCAAAAACTTTCCATGTTTAGGTTCTAACGAAGTTTCAGCCTTAAATTTACGTTAAATTTTGGTGTAAAATCGTCGTTTTTCCGCACACAGTTTGGGTCTCGATTTTGGAACACATTTGGGTCCTAGTCGTGCTCCCAAGCTCGGCCGCCCGATCGGAATACACCCAGGGGTATTAGGAGGGGGGGGGGGGTAAGTGGGTGTAAAAATTGAATAATTTTTTGTGAGATATTGTTAACCATGGTTTTTAGGGCAAGAAGACCGAATATCAACTTGATTTTGACTAAAGAGTGAAGAATTGAGGTTGCACGAAGGTTCAGCTCCCAATATTAATTTTTTTTATGGGTCAAAAACCTGGGTAACTGTCTGAAATCACTGTAAAGTAGTGCAATAATACGACAAGTAGTATTAATAGGTGAATCAACTCAATCAAATTACACTATCTGTCAGCAATTTCAGTATCCATGTAGGTACATCTCTTTCTTATGTCCGTAGAAGAAGAGGAATAGTGCGTGTATCCATGACCTATACCTATAGGATCCATTGTCGTCTTGTTTTTTTAAATTCAGTCCATTTTATCCCTTGCGGTTATGTTCAGTAAAAGTTGTTAATTCTCATCTTTCTCAAGCGAGTTGTCAGTGTGTTTCACCTCAATTTTGTTCCTAAAACTATCAATGATGGGAGATAATTTGTAAAAAAAAAAGAGCCTAATTTGTGTTTTTGAGAAACAATAAATGAACAGCCAACATTTCTGTAGGTGTGTGTCCAGTAGAATAATAAACCCATTTGACAAGGACTTTGCAGCATTTTCTCTTTTTACTTCGCTGTGCCATGTTGCGCGGAAGACTACAAGACGCAACTGTCTCGTCTCTGCCCAGCTGAAATGTAATCACCTACTCGCCCATCGAAGTAGCTCGGCCGAGTACTCGACGGACTACTCGGCCGAGCTACTCGGTAGGTGTAATTAGGTAGGCCTTAAGAGTGTTCTGAAGAGTAACCTTTCTTTGGGGAGTAACGTCCAAGAACTGTTACAGTTTATCTATCATTGGATGTTCCGATCGTTTTAATCCGAATCCGATTTTATCAAGTCTTCCGTCTTTCTATAAGTTAACTTACTTGGGATTTGGTTAGGCGAAACAAACTCCCTGAAAGTTGTGTCGCTTGAGATAAACCTTCTCGGAACTGAAAGGCTTTATTGAGCTGAATGAACGAAATGAAATGAAACGAGAAACTAAGGTATACAACCGCTACTAAGTGGTAACTAAGGATTCCTAATAATAGCACATTTTCCCCCACTTCGTTTTAGTTCCTTCCGTAGTAGTCAGGTGGCTGTCTAATCCGGCCACTCCTTCGGATTGCTTGATCTTGTTGCGGAGTGCCCTCATCTTGTCTTTGCAGATTCTCTTCCACCGATGCAGGTGTCTCTCCTGCCGGTGCTAGGTGTCTAGTCGAGACCGTAGATTCCCGACCATCAGGGAGGCGAATATGGGCGTAGTGTGAATTCGCCTCTAGAAGGTCGACTTCATCCACGAGTGGCTCGTATTTACTGTTACGTACTTGTCGTCGTAGAAGAACTTTCCCTGGCTTGTGCAACCAAGTTGGAAGGGCTTCCCCGTTTGAAGATTTTCGCGGGTGTTGAAACATTCTTTCGTGTGGCGTTTGATTTGTGGCCGTACATAAGAGGGAGCGTATGGAGTGTAGGGCCTGTTGAAGGACTTCTTCCCATCTGCCGGTGCTCATGTTTTTGCTCTTCAACGCCAGTTGTATGGCCTTCCACAAAATCCCGTTGTAGCGCTCGCATTGCCCATTCCCTTGTGGATTGTATGGCGTCATTCGGCTTGTGGCAATGCCGTTTGAGTGCAAGAAGGTTTTAAGTTCCTTTGACATAAATGTTGCTCCTCTGTCTGAATGTACGTATGTTGGCGTTCCGAAAATAGAGAAGAGGTGTTGCAGGTTGTTGATGAGGGTCGTTGTGGCCACGTCCTGACATGGAACCGCAAAAGGGAATCTGGAATACTCATCTACAATCACTAGTAGGTACGGTCTACCGGTAGACGTCGGCAAAGGTCCCTTGTAGTCCATACTCAGCCTTTCAAATGGTCTGGCAGCTTTGATAAGGTTGGCCGATTCTGAAGGCTTGAAAAATCTTGGTTTCAATTCTGCACAGACTGAGCATGATGAGGTGATTCTTCTGACGTCTTCAATAGAAAATGGCAAGTTTCTGGCTCGGACCCAGTGGTACATTCTGGTAACCCCTGGATGACATAGAGAGTCATGAATACCCAGAAGCTCCTCTGACGAAGCAACCGCTCCACAAACTCGAGTTATGGTGTCTGCCACAACGTTCTCTTTCCCTGGTCGATAGCATATGTCATAAGAAAAGGCTGAAAGTTCAAGTCTCCATCTCATTACTTTCTCATTTTTGATTTTGCTTGTGTGCTTCCTATCAAACATGAAAGAGACACTTTGTTGGTCGGTAATCAATTGAAAATGTCGGCCCATCAAGATGTGCCTCCATTTGCGAACAGCCTCTACGATGGCTCCCGCTTCTTTTTCGATGATTGAGTGATTCATTTCTGAAGAGTTCAGAGTACGAGAAAAAAAAGCTACTGGTCGGTTGTTTTGGCTGAGAGTTGCAGCCAGTGCGACGTCGGACGCATCCGTCTCTACTGTAAGCAGTACATCTGGGTCAATGGATTGAATGGCTGAGTTGGCAATCTCCTTCTTCAACTCTTCGAAGGCCGCCAGTGCTTCCGAATCGAGAGGGAAAGACTGAGCTCGTACTAAAGGGTGTACTTTATCGGAAAAGTGGCTGACCCATTTTGAATAATGGGAAAACATTCCTAGTATTTTTTGCAGGTTTGCGGCGTTTTTCGGAGGTGCGAGCTCCAGAAATGGTTTAAGCCTGTCTGGATCCGGTTTGTATTGCCCATTAGAGACTTCATACCCTAAAAGTTTGATTGATTTCAAGTTGAACGTGCTTTTTTCCATATTCAGAGTGAGGTTGTACTTCTTGGCTACCTCAAGAAATTTATGGAGGTTTTCTGCGTGCTCTTGTTCGTTTCGTCCACATACTGTTACGTCATCCAAATATGCAAAGGTTGCTTCTAAGTTCTCCTGATTGATAATAGTCGTGATAAATTTTTGAAATGCAGGCACCCCGTTCGTCACCCCAAACGGAAGCCTGTTGAATTGGTATAATTTTCCTCTAACCTCAAATGCAGTGAATATTTTGTCTTCGTCGGCGATTTGAACCTGATGATACGCACTTTTTAAATCAATTTGACTGTAGACATTATATCTTGCAACCCTCTCCACGACATCCTCTATCCTTGGGATAGGGAATGCATCCAAGTGCGTAAATCTGTTAATCGTACGAGAATAGTCGATAACCATTCTCTTCTTGCGAGCACTGGTGACAACAAAAGGTTGTGCTTTCCAAGGAGAATCACTTATTTCAATTATGCCATTTTTGAGTAGGCTATCTACCTCCGCCTTCATGAAATCCGAATCTTCCTTAGTATGTCTACGAGATCTGACTGCGATTGGCTTGCAGTTGTCTGTCAGGTGGCTAAAAATCTTGACTGGCTTGACTAATGCTGCTTCTACGCTGCTACAAATATTCAATGAAGGTCGTTCTCCGCCGAAAGAGAACACTACTGAATCGTGAGCACGTAGAATATCGTGTCCCAGAATCAAATCTGAGCAGAGGTTTTTCATGACGTACAGCCTAACGTTGTCATAAGTGTTTCCTTTGATTTGTAGCAACCCTATGCAATACGAACGGATTTTTGTGGCGAGCGAAATTGTTGCCATTGTTATCAGACTACTGCATGGGACTAGCTGAAAAGATTTGCCTTGAATGAAGGATTCGTTAACGAAACTTAACGAACTCCCTGTGTCAATTAGTGCCTGGGCGTCATGGCCATTCACCGAAATGAGTACTGTTGATTTCTTTAGTGAAGGTGCGGCAACTGCGATCGGTACTACTGCTGAAGTAGTGTTTTTCAGTGATGAGGACTTTTTGGATAGACAAACTTTAGGTAAATGCCCTACCTTATTACAGATCTTGCACGTATTCTCTCTTGCTGGGCAGATTTTCCGGGGATGCCGTTTTCCCCCACAGAAAAAGCACGCCGTATTGGAAGCTGCTCCAACGGTATCTGCTTCGTGGTTCTCCTCTAAGGCACTTACTGGTGGAAACCCCGATGACGTTGCTGGTTCGTAAGAGAGGGCCTGTTGTTTTGCCATGTCAAGAGCCCTGGCCTTGTCGAATGCCTCCCTCAGTGTAAGTGTTTTGGTCTCCAGCAGTCGTTCTCGAATTGAAGAGGATTGTAGTCCAGAAATGAAGGCGTCCCTCGTGCAGTCGTCCTTGTTCTGTTGGGCTGAAACAGTTTGAAAGTTGCACTCTTCACTGAGAGCGGTCAACGCTTGTAAGAATTGATCCAATGATTCCCCGGCGTTCTGCCGTCGAGTCGCTAATCGGTGCCGTGCGTAGATAATATTTGTAGGTTTGATGAAAGCTTCCTCCAAGATTTTTATTGCACCGTCGTAGTTCAAGCAGTTTGATATGTAAGAAAACAGATCCGTAGAAACATGATTGAATAAGAGTTGAAGTTTTACCTCTTCTGAAGGTTCCTTACTCAAGGTAAGAAAACTGGTAAAATTTCTCTTCCAGTGCGTCCATCTCTTTGATGCGTCAGGTTTGGTTGGGTCGGCGTCTAGTTTCTCCGGTCGTAGGAATCTCTCCAAGCTGAAGGAAGGAGTGCGGGTTGCGTCAGATTCATCCTCCACGTCGTCTTGGCGCTTCCTGTTTGCTTTGCGAGTTTTCGACATATCGTTGTCACATTCAGCTCAATAAATTGAGATAAACCTTCTCGGAACTGAAAGGCTTTATTGAGCTGAATGAACGAAATGAAATGAAACGAGAAACTAAGGTATACAACCGCTACTAAGTGGTAACTAAGGATTCCTAATAATAGCACATCGCTGATGAAGAAAATTCGTGCTCGATCGATGTGGCCGACGGAGGGTCGAGTTCGTTCAACATCATCATCATCCTCTGATGAGAAGTATCGGAAAATTTCCATTAAAAACAGTTATAGGCCGTACGCTAGAATATTGCCTTCTGACCCTGCCATCGGTCGGAGAACGTGGAAATAATTTTCAACACGGAATTCCCCGTTTTTTTTGTTTTGCCCCTGTCCAGTGGCAGCACTTTCCCCCGTAATCCTTTTTCCAGCTGAGACGATGAACCGTCATAAAATCTTAACTTTTTTCGTTATAAAAAATGATACTGTCATGAAAGCCATAGGTACCTGCCATAGTGAATGAATGTAGCATTTTCCCGATTTTTGTAAAATCGGACCCCTGAGCGTGACTCCTTTGAGCAGACAGACAAACTCGTGTGTAATGTATGAAATGTTTTCTTGAAAATTAGGAGTACTTTTTTGAAAGGGTACAATGAGGTAAATAAGGAAAATTTGTTGAAGGTAGGTAGGTATAAAAGGAAAGATTGGAAACAAATGTTATTTTATTATTTATTTATTTAGTACATATTATTATTGATTTATTTAGTACTTACTTAATTTAAGTGTGGTACGTAAAACTTCTAATCAGAAAAATCCGAATCCTCATCGGAACTGCTATCAGTATCAGAAGCCCCCTCAACATTAATGATGAAACTATCGATCTCCGATTTGACTAAGTGATCTTTTTGACGGTAGTCTTCCTCAGTTTTTTTCACGTGTCCACACACATTTGCCCACTTTTCTGTAGAGAACTCAGAGAAATATTTTCTCAGGTGTACTTCTTTTTGCCGGGTCTGGGTCTGCTTCCCAGATGCATGCCCATGCTACCCGGTGTGTCCACAGGTTGCGGATATTGGGACGGCCATAAGATATTATGGTTAGCTGCGAAATAAGCTGGTCATCAGACGAATAAGCAGTCACAGACAAGGGCGACATCTCGGAGAGTGAGCAGGCCACTACCTTAGGGGTGGCCCCCATAAATGCTCTTAACACTCGATGATGGGGTGTGAAAATGGCGAGGAAGTGCCGCCATCCAAGTAAGCACTAGTCAGGGGAGATGGCTCCTATAGCCTTGGGCGGCAACCATCTAAGGGAAGGATACCCCAACAGAAAAAGTCCCTGATCCTCCAGGTTGGGGGTTGGACGCAGGGCCAACAACCCTGCTCCGTAAAACAATTCACATTACGAAACCTCAACAACGAAATAGCCGGACAGATTTTAATGATAGCAGACACAGGCATGGACATGGACATACACTAAACCTGGCCACATGGAACGTGAGGAGTATTTTTAGCCCAGGAGCAAGCCGAGTGTTGATGAACGAGCTAATCAAGTACCGAATTGACGTAGTTGCGGGACACCGGGCGTTGATGGAATCGCAGCGGAACTGCTTAAGCAAGGAGGCGAAGATCTGACGAGAGAGCTTTACCATTTGATAGAGGATATCTGGACAGAAGGGAGGATGCCCCGAGAATGGAGTATGGCAGCGATTTGTCCGATACATAAGAAGGGTGATAAGCTCAGGTGTGAAAACTATCGAGGCATTGCTCTTCTTTGTGTCGCATACAAGATTTTGTCAATTGCTATCAGCAGGAGGCTGCAGAGTTACGCGGATCGAGAGATTAGTGAATACCAGTGTGGGTTTCGCGCTGGCCGCTCCACTACGGACCATATTTTCTCGATTAGGCAAATACTTGAGAAATCGTATGAGTATGATGTTACTCTCCATCATTTGTTCGTTGATGCTAAGCAGGCATATGACAGTGTTGATCGAGCTGCCCTTCTGAAAGATCTGTTGGCTTTTGGTGTCCCAAGGAAGTTGGTGAAGCTCGTGCGAATGACTCTGCAAGATACCATGTGCATGGTAAAGGTTCAGGGTGATCTGACGGAGTCCTTTGAGGTCCATAGTGGACTGAGACAAGGAGACCCGGAGGCTCCAGGGTTATTCAACTTTTGCTTAGAGCAATACGCACGAATCCAGGAGGAACCATCTCGGTCACAGCATATGGCTTATGCAGATGATTTAGCTACTGTGGCCCGATCAGTATCCTCACTCTCAGGAACATTCGAAGAATTCGAGGAAGCAGCAAAAGACCGAGGTCTCAGAGTAAATGAGCAGAAGACGATGTATATGACGACCTCGAGAAATCCTTTTGCTCAGCTTCCTGAGACTATTGAGATAGCAGGCTACAGATTCCCAGTGTGTCGGCAGTTCAGGTACCTCGGTTCAATGTTGACGGAAAACAACGACATCCCTGAGGAAATTAAAGCAAGAATAGGAGCAGGAAACCGTTGTTACTGGTCACTCAGTAAGGTTCTAAAGTTCAGCGCCCTTCCCAGGAAAGCAAAACTAAATTTATACAGGACCACGATCCGACCTGTGGTAACATATGGTTCGGAATCATGGGTCCTCACCCAAGAATGGGAAGAAAAGCTCCGGGTTTGGGAGCGGAAAATGCTTCGCTGGAGGATGCGCACAAACAAGGAGCTGCGTGAGCTTTACAATGAGCCTGACATTGTGACTGTCATAAAAAAGAGCAGACTGCGCTGGGCGGGGCATGTGGAGCGGATGGAGACAGACAGAGTTCCACAAAGACTTCTGTACGGAAAGCCTGGTGGCAGCAGACGGAGGGGCAGGTCTCGCATGAGATGGGTGGATGATGTTGAGGCTGACCTGAGAAGTCTTGGTGTCAGGAGATGGCGCACTGCTGCGTTGGACAGGGACGAGTGGAGGAGGACAGTTGAGGAGGCCCAGGTTCTCTAGAGGACTATCGCGCCGTGGAAAGAAGAAAAAGAAGAAGTACTTCTTTTTGACCTAGTGGGGTGCCAACAGATTCCCGTGTGAGTTTACCCTTTATATCACCCCACACCAGTTCGATTGGGTTCAAGTCGGGATGATATGGGGGGAGGTGGAGGGGATGATGGCCTGCGTCTCTGATGATTTCGTCGACCTTACAAGTCTCTTCCACAGACGAATTTTTCACCAGAAGTAAAAGCTTGGCATTAGTTAATTTTTCGTCGAACTGCACATTATTACTCGTCAACCACGAAATTACATCTGCCTTCAGAGTCGAACTGTTAGGTCTTTTGTTGGTCGGCACACAATGGTATTTAGCGTTGTCCATCACCACGACCGAATCCGTGGGTAAATTCGGGAGGAACTTAGAAAAATATTCGAAGTTCATCAAAGAATGGTAGTCTCCAGGTCTCACCCGATCTGGTGTTGTTTGGTTTCCAGCTTCCTTCATAATTTTGCCGTCTGTTCTCGCCGAGACGCCCGTCCCTGCACTAGTCACATCGCGAACGTTGTATTTCGCGTCATCCTCTTTCTTCTTCTTCGTAAAATACTGGCACACATTCTACACAATTTCTCGTGCCTGACTCCTTAGAGCCCTGCCTCTTGCGATAGCAGGTTTCCGGTTTCTTGCTGACGATGAAGGTTGATCTTCTTGAAACACGATACGGGAACGGAATGAGCCCCCCCAAAAGTTTTTTCTTTTACGTTTCAAGGTGCAATTCAAGCCATGGCAATACTCACCTACAGATATTCCCTGCTGCGTTTCCTGGGGGTAATCATGGGGGTGCAGAGCATATTGAATCTGTGCAGAGACTAAAAACTTTAGTGCACACTGATGCATGCAAAATGGGTTAGGATGAGCATTGCTCCAGAACGGCCATCCTATTGCATTTGCCTCACAGTCCCTCACCAAGAGTGAAACTCACTACCCCATAATAGATAAGGAGATGTTAGGGGTGCTGCTATGCAATGGAACACTTTCACTACATTGTCTATAGGCGAGTGGTGGGAATTCAAACCAAACATAAGCCCTTGGTTAATAATATTTTCAAAATGAATATAGACAAAGTCCCAGCACGCCTACAGAGAATGACACTGCGCCCCTTGAAGTACAGATTTACAGTCTCTCACCTGCCAGGATCACAAATGATCTTAGCTGATGCCTTGTCAAGGGCTACTACAGTGGACGTAAGAACACGGGAAGATGAAGAAATGAAATGGATTGTCCATTCCGTGGTTTTTAACATCATGTCAGAAGAAAGAAACTTTTGCCAGGGATACAAAAACTGGCCCTTTTTTACAGAAAGTGATTGGGTACATAAACAACCACTGGCCATTAAAACTGACAGATGACGTTAAGCCCTATTTTCAGATTCGCAACGAATTAAGCTATCATGATGGAATTCCGATTTTCAGTGACAGAGTGGTTGTCCTGGGGGCCTATTCACTAAAATAGACAGTGGAAAGAGATTATCTATTTTGAAAATCTCCCGCGAGAGATAGTCCCCCTCGGGGAGACAGTCTCTTCCAATGTCTCCGGGTTCGTCTATTTTACAGAATAGCTCCAGAGACCTTGAGAAAGAGATATGGATCCTAATACACGAAAATGCCATAGTATCCATGAAGTGCGAGATGTTTGTGCCCCCGGGAGTTCAATTCCTTAATAATGAACGCATTTCTTAGTAATACCTATTCAATGGGTAACTACCTACCTCAATCCATACTTGGACGTTTTTACTCACGAATCGGATAAAAGTTTAAATGAAATTGAAAAAAGTCTCAATTATAAACAGAAAAAGTCGAATTAGGGGGCTTTTAATGCTTATGTTATATTTATCTATACCTAATGAACCTCTTAGGTAGGTAGGTACCTACCTCAACCCGTACTTGGACGTTTTTACTCATGAATCAATGATTATGTATATATTTTTAATTTAAATTGACTTACCTTTATGAAATGAAAGAATACACGATCAAAAGTACCGATGTGGTTGCGGATGAAGGAGGATATTACACGGATGAAGGAGGATATTACACGATCACTGTGAAACAAACGAGAAATAGACTCTCTCTTTCGAGGGAAGACACCTAATTAGGTGTCTCTCTGAAAGAGATCGAGAATGCCAAGATGGCCGCCAACTCTCTCTTTGAAAAGTTTTTTTTTTTTTTTTTTTTTTTTTAAATAGTAGATAACTTTATTGTACAAATTTATACATTACAGTTGAGAATATCACACATATATTTATAATAATACCTAGTATTATTCATGAAACATGCAGTAGGGTGCTATCCATTGATAGTCCTACGTAATGTTATTCAGGGCGAAGAAGGTCTGAGTGGTGCTTCCGTTTTAGGCGCCTAAGTGGCCTTGGAGTAGGAAGGTTCGCAGTGCAGCTTGAGATGGCTGTGTTGTGGTGGTCTGTCATCGAGTCGTAGAGGCGATGGTATGTTTGTGAAATTATGCAGCTGACCTGGGGGATGTCCAGGTCCCTGTGAAGAACTGAGTTTCTCACGTACCACGGTGCGCTCGTGATAAGTCTGAGCACCCTGTTCTGCTGTACCTGTATTCTATTTATTTGGGAAGTGCTTGCAGACCCCCAAAGTCCTGATGCATACTGCCATATGGGTCGTATGAGGGATAGGTACAGTAGCCGTTTGTTGCTAAGGGATAGAGGAGACTGGGAACACAGGAGTGGCCTTAGTTGCCGTATGCGTGACCGAATGCGTTTCACCAGCTCGCCTATGTGTGTTGAGAAGGTCAACCGTTGATCAAGGTGGACTCCCAGGTATCGTGTACACTCTGCATCTGGGATAGGAGTGGAGTCGAGACTGATTGGTATGTTGTTTATTTTTCTGCGGAGTGTAAAAATTGTCTTGGATGACTTGCCCACATTAACTGTTGATCGCCATTTGTGATTCCACTCTTCAATAGCTGAGACGTGGGTTTGCAGGTTGAGGGCAGTTGTTAGCTCGTCAAGGTTGTTGCTGAGTATGGCTATGTCATCTGCAAACATTGCTATGGTAGTATTAGGAGTTGATGGAATGTCGCTTGTGAAGATTAAATACAGCAACGGTCCCAGAACACTACCCTGGGGGACGCCCGATCGGATCTCTTTAATCGCCGATCTCGAACCACTGCATTTCACACAGAAGGTCCGCTGTGAGAGGTAAGATTGGAGGATTCTATAATATGTGTCAGGTAGTAGTGGTTTGAGTTTGTATAGAAGCCCGGTATGCCATACTCTGTCGAAAGCCTGCTGGGTATCGATAAAGACTCCATAACAGAGTTCTTTGTCTTCGTATGTTTTCAATACTACGTCAATAACCCTGTGTAACTGTTGTGGGCAGGAATGCATTGGCCGGAATCCAAATTGGAAGTCGGGTATTCGATTGTGTAGGTGGGCTAGTAGTTTAGGAAGCAGGAGGCGCTCGAGCACTTTTGAGAATAGTGGGAGTAGGCTAATGGGACGATAGCTTTTGAGGTCAGCTGCAGGCTTGTTTGGCTTTTTAATTAATATTACTTCTGCGTGTTTCCAGCTTTTTGGGAAATAGGACAATCTGAGGACAGCATTATAGATGGATGTAAGAAGGACCAGTGTTTTTCGAGGAAGATTCTTGAGAAGAGGTTGCGTGATTAAGTCAGCACCTGGGGCTTTTTTCGTTGGGGATCGATGTATCACATTCCTGACTTGCGCTGGTGTAAAAAAGTCTGAGAAAAACGTTAGATTGAGGGGTTGTTCCACTGTTTCTGCAACTTCATCATTAAAGTGGTGCAGTTGGATTGGGTTGGGAGAAAATTGGTCAACCAGGTGGTTTGCGAAGAGATTAGCCTTTTCTGTGGGAGTTGAGAACCACCGCCCATTGTCACGTAAAGGAGGGATCGGGTCTGTAGTTTTGGTTAACTGTTTGGTTCTATGCCATAGTGTCCCATCTTGGAATGATAGTGACATGAGGTTTTCACGTTTTTCCCTATTTTTTAAAGCCACAAGTGCTTCGCGCAGTTCACGAGTCGCACGGTTGTAATTTGTTTTGTGAGGAGGGAATTTAGTTTGTTCCCATAACGTTCTTGCACGTCGCTTTACCCTCAGAAGTTCCTGAATATAGCTGGGTACATGACGAGGGGGAGGCGTTTCACGCTGTTGACCTGGGGTACTTGCTTCTGTGGCTGCAAATTGTATAATCTGTGTTAGGTGTGTGACCGCAATGTCGATTTCATGGGGCGATTTCAGTGATAATTGCATGTTTGTTATACTTTCCAGGGTTGCCTTGTATGTTACCCAGTTGAATGGGCGGGTTAACAAGGCCTCTCTTGCATCTGCATTTGTTATATCATATCCTAGCGATATAGCTGTTGGGTAATGATCTGATGACAGTTCATGGTATACAGTTGCATACTGAGGTGGGTTCGGGAGATTCCTTAGAATGAAGAAGTCCAAAACATCTGGTCGTTGGTGAGGGATGGCTGGATAATGAGTAGGTTCAGCTGGGTAGACTGTATCCAGTTGGAGTTGGTGTAAGACAGAATAGAGTAGTTGACCACGCGGATTACTGACAGCTGCTCCCCAGTGTGGGTGCTTGGAGTTGTAATCGCCACCCAGTATAAACTTTGGTCCTAGCTGGCGAAATAGATTAAGGAACAAGTCAAGAGACACGGTATTTTCTCCTGCCGAGTAGAAGGAGCCCAATTGGTAATTTGACCCATCAATAGTCACCTGAATTCTTGTTACTTGCATTTCTTGTATCTCAATGGGTGGAAGCTCGGCATGTTTTATAGAACGTTTGACAAGGATTGCGGAACCTCCCTTAGGTCTATGAGAAGGATGATCAGCTCTGTACGTTTGATAGTTAGCCACTCGAAAGAACCTGTCAGGTGTTAATTTTGTTTCTGTGACTAATAGCACATCGACTTTGTGGAGATTGAGGAAGAGTTCCACTTCGTGGAATTTATGGAGTAGACTTCTACTATTCCAAGTGACAATATGGATGTTAGTCATAGGTGACGTCATTTAACCAGTTTGGGGAGGAGTTGTGTGAGCATCTGGACTAATGACTGGATCATTGACATGAGATTGTCAAGTTTGGAGACGAGTTCATGTGATAACGAGTTGTCTGTGGTGAGCGTTGCGTGTTGTTGTGCGGCTTGTGAGTACGTTCGACGAGGGAGGTTCGGTTGACTAGGGGAGGAAAGTCGATAGTTGGGAGGTGATTCACTTGGCTGAGCTGAAGTTCGTAAGGTTGGGCCACCCAAACGATTCTTCTGTATTACCAGATGCACGGGACAGCCTTTATAGTTGGCCGTATGGGTACCCTTGCAGTTCGTGCACACAGGTGTATCATCGGTTTTTTTGGTGCATGCATTGGTGGGGTGCTGTTGGTCGCATTTGACACAACGAGGAAGGCGATGGCAGTAGTTTTTGCTATGACCGTAGTCTTGGCATCGTGTGCATTGGATTATATGGCGCTTAGGTTTGGGTGGTTCGACAGTGACGACTGCATTATATAATCGTGTAAGGTTGTAAATCTCAACATTCTTTGGGTCTGGTTTAAGGTCGAGGAAGAACAATGGCATAGGGGTTTTTGTGACTGGGTGGCGGGCGGCTAGCATTTGAACAGGTTGAAGATTGTGAACAGTTTTGAGCTCTTCCATAACAAGTGCCGTGTCCGTTGAGTAATGTAGGCCTCTTATTACGACTCTGAGATTTCGCTCATTTTTAAGTTGGAATGTATGGAAATCTGCTTCATGTTTTTCTAGGTAGTCAACTACTTTCCGGTACCCCTCTACCGTGTCACAATTAATCTTCACTTTATTTTCAATAGCTTTATGAGTAAACGGGCCAATGGTGAGTTGTTTGAGTTGAGAGATAAGTGTATTAATGTTGAGTATATTGTAAACGTAGATGGGTGGGCATTTTTCATTAGGCTGTGTGTTCACATTGGACTCTGAGGGCAATAGATTAGAGGGAACAGTTGAAAGAGAGGCAAGAGGTGCAAACGGGTTCGGCGTCGAGAACATTGATTGTGATGTTGTGTTGTCGAAGCGTGCGCGCTTATTGTTTATATTAGGCTCATCTGAGACGGTTTGATTACCTGATGGACGTTGAGAGGCGTCAACATCCATAGGTGAGGTTTGATTGTAGACAACAACAATAGCTCCGATCGGTAATGTAGGTAGCTCCGATGTGAACTCCTCGGGTCCCCGAACGCAACTGGCTTTGAAAAGTTACTGAATAACCCTGTCATGGATACTATAAAAATCTATTTGGCCCAAAGAGAGAGTCGGACCTGAAAGAGATGTCTCTTTGGCTTAGTGAATAGGCCCCCTGGACGCTCATCATCAATGCTTGGAAGTTTTCACAGAAGTCATCTGGGCGTAACCAAAGCTGCAAGTAAAGCCAAAAGATCTGTATATTGGCCAGGGATGGTACGTGATATTGAAGAGTATATAGGTGCATGTTCAGTATACTTGGAAACTCCAGGGCCTGGTCCGAAATAGATGTGGATATTTTGGAGTACAGCGGAATGAATTATTTGGTGACCATGGACTATTTTTCCAAATGGATCGAGCTTCACAAGTTGGGTTCAAAGAATGCTTCAGCAGTAATAAAAATTTGCAGATTAATGTTTTCATCTCAGGGGTATTCAGACGAAATAATCATTGATAATAACCCCTTCAAATGTAATGAGTTCAGAGGATATTTGAAAGGTCTTGAGTTACCACAACACAGAAATTCCATCTTTGGGATTTTCACCCAGCCAAATTTTATTGGGGCGGGATCTGAAAGATGAATTGACATGGAGTTAGTCAACTGAAGATGGCGTTCTCTTGATGAAGATCAGATGAAAAAGCGCTTAAAACTGGCACAAACCAGGCAGAAATCATACTATGACCATGGGATCATGTCATTGCCTACTTGAACAAATACGATAACGTTTTGTTCCACTATAAAGAATCCTGGAAGAAAGGAACTGTGGCCAGTGATGGGCAAAAATTAGCTACAGCTAATGGCTAAAAGCTACAGCTGTTATAGCTACAGCTAAATTAGCTTAAATTTAGCTTAAGCCCCGTTTACACGAGCGGACCGGGCCGGATAAATCCGAGGAGTACAGTAAGTGCGTACTTCCACCCTGCCGTGTAAACGCTCCTCCGGACCGGTTATGGGCGTTCCCACTTGCTAGGGAGGCCCGATGGAAATTCCTTCGGATCTAGGGTCCCCCCACCCGACGATCCTACTCTCCCCACCCGTTTGCCCTGTCACCCTGTGATGTAAACGCATATCCGCTCAGGATCTTCTCTAGGACTAGGTACCTACATCCCTATAAACATGAATATAGTTTAAAAAACGGTGCGAAGTCCTTGTCACATGGGTTCATTACTCTATTGGACAACCTACAGAAATGTTGGCTGTTCATTTATTGTTTATTCATGTGAAATAATTATTGAAATAGCCATTTATGATGGTTTCCACCAATTTTGGCCCCCAAAACACGAATTAGGTACGCTCCTTTTTTTTTCAAATGATCTTTGATCATTGGTAGTGCCATTTATAGGTCTGCCACAGAAACTTTGCGTTCGTGTGGCGCCCCCTAGGTAGCGGATCCGCGAACTACTATGATCGAGTCTACCTTCCATGGTGAAACCTTCACGGAAATTGGAGCGGTGAGAAATTTGATGTTCGTGTAGTGGCTGCGCTGTGAACGAAATGGCGTCTTGTGTTGTTTCGAATCGAAAGTGTTTGTGGTCCTAGTTATTGTGCTCTCAAGTTTTTCCTCCCAAGTTTTTTCTCTTATCAAATTTATTTCAACTGTTCGTTATGAACAACCCCCCATCTACGTCTAGTAGGCGAAATTCGTGCAAAGGCCAGGGTAAGGCGCTTCGTCGACAAGCCCGTGAGATTGTGTTCAATGTTGCCGACTACTTCTCGAGAAAAAAGGCAGAAGAGAAGTCTAGGGTGAACGTTTGTCAACTCACAAGTGAAGTGACGGGCATTTCACCCAGAACCGTTAGTACCATTATTGCTGAGGGTAAACGGTCGATCGAGGAGAAAGGGGAAGCTACTTTCATCACTCCCAAAAAAAAGAAACCTCACCCAAAGAAAATACCACATGACGAGTTTGACGACGCCGTTATTCGTAACAAAATTCGGGAGTTCTACCTGGTCCGGAAGGAGCTTCCAACTGTTGGACGAGTGCTACAATGCCTGAAGGATGAAATAATGAGCTGTGGGAGAGAATATCTCCGTCAACGTATCAAGGCTTGTGGTTTCAAGTGGAAGACCTGCCAATCGAACCGTAAGTTATTGATTGAACGGACAGACGTAGCTGCTTGGCGTGCAAGGTACCTGCATACCATTCGTCAGTTCCGCCGTGAAGGAAGAAATTTTGTCTACCTTGATGAGACCTACGTCAACGAGGCTCACAATGTTAGTAAGTGCTCCAGATGAACTTGGGGCATTAAATCGCATAGGAAAGGGGGGGCGACTTATCATTGTGCACGGAGGTGGTGAAATGGGGTTTGTGCCGAACAGTTTGCTGATTTTCAAATCAACCATCAAGACTCCTCAATGAATTTCTCCAACTTTTCTAAATGGCTTTTAGAGATGTTTTTACCGAATCTTCCTCCAAACTCAGTCGTAGTTCTCGACAATGCTGCTTACCACAATGTTGAGGTAAATAAAAAACCTAACTCCGGTACTCTGAAAAACAAAGTAATCGACTGGTTGAGAAAAAACAATATCGATTTTGATGAAACCAATACGAAGGCACAGCTGCTCCTACAAGTGAAGGCTGCTCCTATTGAAAATACACTGCCAAGGTGATGGCACAGGAGCTTCCTCGTCACAATCAGAGTGACCCATTATAAAATAGAACAGACTCGGAAGCAAAATAACATAACATTACATTACATTACATAACATTACATAACGTTAAATATACATATTACATAACATTACATTACATAACATTACATGAAATATACATATTATACATAACATGACTTCCATAATACATTACGTCCATTATACATAACTAGCCTGACCGCTCGCTTCGCTCGCTATCCGAGATTCGCTGTACGCAGTATCGTGGAACCAACAAACGACGGAAAAATCCCATACCCTACCGGGTATTTGTGCCCAATTTTATCAAAATCCGTCAAGCCATTCAGGAGTTGACCATGGTCGACCATATTTCCGCTATGGTCAGGGAATTAAAAATGCGCCTACGTTCAACTTGGGAGGCTACCGGATATTGGTGCCAAATTTGGTCGATATCCGTTGAGCAATTCGGGATTCGACCATGGAGGGGCCCATGGATGCGCTAAGGTCGACCGCGGGGGTAGTCCGAAGGGTCGATCTTAGATAGAATTTCACGTAGATTACGAATACGCGATAAAAAATAGGGGTTACCATTTCAATTAACGAAGTTGACCATGGTCGACCATAGTTCCGCTATGGTCAGGGAATTAAAAATGCGACGTTGCACAACTTGGGAGCCTACTGGATACTCGTGCCAAATTTGGTCGATATCCGTCAAGCCATTCAGGAGTTGACCATGGTCGACCATAGTTCCGCTATGGTCAGGGAATTAAAAATGCGACGTTGCACAACTTGGGAGCCTACTGGATATTCGTGCCAAATTTGGTCGATATCCGTTGAGCAATTCGGGATTCGCCCATGGAGGGGCCCATGGATGCGCTATGGTCGACCGCGGGGGTAGTCCGAAGGGTCGATCGTAGATAGAATTTCACGTAGATTACGAATACGCGATAAAAAATAGGGGTTACCATTTCAATTAACGAAGTTGACCATGGTCGACCATAGTTCCGCTATGGTCAGGGAATTAAAAATGCGACGTTGCACAACTTGGGAGCCTACTGGATATTCGTGCCAAATTTGGTCGATATCCATCAAGCCATTCAGGAGTTGACCATGGTCGACCATAGTTCCGCTACGGTCAGGGAATTAAAAATGCGACGTTGCACAACTTGGGAGCCTACTGGATATTCGTGCCAAATTTGGTCGATATCCGTCAAGCCATTCAGGAGTTGACCATGGTCGACCATAGTTCCGCTATGGTCAGGGAATTGAAAATGCGACGTTGCACAACTTGGGCGCCTACTGGATATTCGTGCCAAATTTGGTCGATATCCGTCGAGCCGTTTGGCCGTGCATAGAAGGACAGACAGACAGACAGAGCGCATGCGCAGGGCGAACCGCTGGCTCTATCATGTTGAAATTTATATGGGACCTCAATGGGCCCTACCCGCTTAATTCCTGAGAATTACATTGAAATTGGGTGAAATCTTTGGTTACTACGGCTGTAACAAGGAAATTGAATCTATTTCACGCCAGCGCATGCGCAGAGTGCACCGAGGGTCCGATCATGCTGAAATTCATACTGGAACTCACTAGGCCTTGTCCAAACAACCCTTGAAAATTTGAGCGAAATTGAATCAAAATTGTGAAAGTTATGCGTGTTTGTTGAATTTAACGTTAGCGCATGCGCAGGGCGTACCGCTGGATCAATCATGTTGAAATTCGTATGGGACCTCAAGGGGCCTTATCCGCACCATCCCTCAAAATTTGAGCTGAATCAATTCAAAATCGTGGAAGTTATGGCTGTAACAAGGAAATGCGGACAGACTCACAGACTCACAGACTCACAGATTCACAGACTCACAGACTCACAGACTCACAGACCGACAGACACGGAACCAAATTTGTTCAGTAGGCTTTGAAACGCAAAATGCAAGTGGAAATTTTGATTTCTGAAGACAAAAATTTTTTGGCTCAAGAAAGTGAACACAAGGCTTCCGCTGCTTCGCAGACTCGGAAGCAAAACTTTCAAGATTGACGAGTTGATCACAGCACAGGGCCACGACGTTCTTCACCTACCTCCTTACCATCCTGATCTTAATCCTATTGAGATGGTCTGGGGGGATTTGAAAGGGAAACTTGCCTACGGGTCCGTTGGAACTTCTCTCGGAGAAAAAGAGAGGTACTTGCGTACTTCATTCGCTGAATATTCGGTTGAACAGTGGCAAAAGGTGTGCGGGAAAGTAAAAGATACTGAAATGCAATACATGCAAACTGACCACATCATCGACGAACGAGTAGATGAGATGATCATCCGATTGGATGGAGGTTCCAGCAGTTCCTCTGAATATAGTTCTGATGAGTGGGATTTCTCTGATGATGAATAAAAACATCCTATATAATATATTGTACAATAAATTTCTTGTCAATTGTTTATACCCGTTTCCTGTTTTTATTTCTTATTCTTTCCTGGTACCTAATCCGTCATAATGATTTTTGTAGCAGGTAAGTAAATAGGTAGGTACCTACCTTTTTTCGTTCTCAGATATTTTTGCATTGTGATAGGTTGTATTCGGCAACCAGAAAATAATAACGTAGAATCAGTTTTAAACAAAATTCGAAGAAAATCGTGCAGAAATCAACTTCATACACACATTGGGATAATACGAGAGTAGAGTTACTTCTATTATTATTATTATTTTCCAATTGTTAACAGTTTTCCGAATCGAATGAGAGTGCCTACAGTATTTTTATGGGGCAATTAACTTGAGTAATTACTAATTTTATTATAGACATTATTTGCAATATTTATGCCATAATGCAAGCAATTATAATGGAATTATAATAGTGGAACTATATAATATTATAGTGGAATAATAGGCTTCAAAACAGATTCGGAAATTCACGAATTTCAAGCTGCAGTAGTAGGAGGGAAATCATGTCACTTTTGAGGGGAGAAATTTCCGAAAAATTATCTTACGCACGGGAATCTGCTTGATGATAAGAGATAATTAGTTCTATGTTCTCCAGAAGAATGCGCCACACGAACGCAAAGTTTCTGTGGCAGACCTATAGTTGTCTTGATTCACCTGTTGACACTTTTTCTAGTGTTATTATACAAACTGATGGTGATTTCAGACAATTTCCCAGGTTTTTGACTCATTAAAAATCAATTTTTTGGAAATGAACCTTTGGTAAAAACTCAATTTTCGCCTCTTTGGTAAAAATCGACTTCATATTCGGTCTTCTCGTTCCAAAAACATGGAAAACGATACCTCAAAAGCTCATGTTACTAATATGGTACTAAAACGTGGTCCGGTCGTGTAAATGCCTGCCCGAGGGGAAGGAGCCCCGCCCCCTCGGAGCGAGTCAGGAGGCTCCTAGCTAGGAGCATCGGAGTATCCGGCCCGGTCCGCTCGTGTAAATGGGGCTTAAAGCCCCGTTTACACGAGCGGACCGGGCCGGATAAATCCGAGGAGTACAGTAAGTGTGTACTTCCGCCCTGCCGTGTAAACGCTCCTCCGGACCGGTTATGGGCGTTCCCACTTGCTAGGGAGGCCCGATGGAAATTCCTTCGGATCTAGGGTCCCCCCACCCGACGATCCTACTCTCCCCACCCGTTTGCCCTGTCACCCTGTGATGTAAACGCATATCCGCTCAGGATCTTCTCCAGGCCTTAAAGCCCCATTTACACGAGCGGACGGGGCGGGTACTCCGATGCTCCTAGCTAGGAGCCTCCTGACTCGCTCCGAGGGGGCGGGGCTTCCTTGCCCTCGGGCAGCCACTTACATGACCGGACCGCGTTTTAGTAACATATTAGTAACATGATCTTTTGAGGTATCGCTTTCCATGTTTTTGGAACGAGAAGACCGAATATGAAGTCGATTTTTACCAAAGAGGCAAGAATTGAGTTTTTACCAAAGGTTCATTTCCGAAAATTGATTTTTAATGAGTCAATAACCTGGGAAATTGTCTGAAATCACCATCAATTTGTATAATAACACTAGAAAAAGTGTCAACAGGTGAATCAAGACAACTAAATGGCACTACCAATGATCGAAGATCATTTGAAAAAAAAAGGAGCGTACCTAATTCGTGTTTTGGGGGCCAAAATTGGTGGAAACCATCATAAATGGCTATTTCAATAATTATTTCACATGAAAGAAACAATAAATGAACAGCCAACATTTCTGTAGGTTGTCCAATAGAATAATAAACCCATGTGAAAAGGACTTCGCAGCGTTTTTTAAACTATATGCATGTTTATAGGGATGTAGGCACCTATTCCTGGAGAAGATCCTAAGCGGATATGCGTTTACATCACAGGGTGACAGGGCAAACGGGTGGGGAGAGTAGGATCGTCGGGTGGGGGGACCCTAGATCCGAAGGAATTTCCATCGGGCCTCCCTAGCAAGTGGGAACGCCCATAACCGGTCCGGAGGAGCGTTTACACGGCAGGGCGGAAGTACACACTTACTGTACTCCTCGGATTTATCCGGCCTGGTCCGCTCGTGTAAACGGGGGCTTTAACTAACCACTAAATTTTTAGCTATTAGCTCTTGTGGGACAGCTAAATTAGCTGTTAGTTGAAATTTACAGCTAGTAACTTTAGGTATAAAAAGTTAGCTGTTGGTGGCAGCTAATAGCTAACAGCTAACTTTTTCTTAAAAAATCGTATTCGTCCTTACAAACAGCTAGTAGTTAACAGTTTTAGTTTCAGCTAATAAGTACATTAGCTTCAACATATTTTTTGAACAGATTTAATCGCTTTGACAGTTTTACCATTTTGAACAATTTCTGGCTTTTTTGACGAAGTCCAGTGAGTTTTCTCGGGTAAAAAGTGAATACTTCCATTATTTGCTGTTATTATTTTTCATCAATATATGGATAATAATGTAATAGCACCTTTTCGGAAAACGAACATTGTTGGTGAAATATAAAATAACATAGGTACTTAACAGTTACACAACACATCTTAGGGAGCAAATTTTCCAATAAATTATAACAACAAATTAAACTATTGCGTTGGTCAGATATTTTGAAAGATATGGTAATCCGAAAATCTATCAGGAGAAGTCAGGAACTCAGTGGTGGCCAACAGTAGTACATAAATACGTCAAATTACATAACATGAATTTTACCAGAGAAAATTTACTGGACTTGGTCAAAAAAGTAAGAAATTGTTCAAAATGGTAAAAATGGTCAAAACTAATAAATTTGATCAAAAAACGTTTTAAGTTGATGTACATATCAGCTAAAACTACAGCTGCTTGTGAGGAGAAATGCGATTTTTTAAGAAAAGGTTAGCTGTTAGCTATTAGCTGACCACTACAGTTATAGCTGTTTGCTATTAGCTGCTGCCAAAAGCTATTTTTTTATAGCTTATGTTATTAGCTGTCCATTTCAGCTAACAGCTAATTTAATTGTCCCTCAAAAGCTAATAGCTAATTTAGTTGCAGCTATTAACTTAGTAAGCTGATGCCTATCGCTGACTTTGGCTGGTTCAGTGGGTACACCCGACTCATACATTTACTAATGCTAATCACCTATTATTAATGTTATAATTTTGTCAGTGTTACCATCTAATCTGTTCATTAGGAAGGGGGAAAGATGTTATATAGTTGAGAGTGTGCTCAACAGAATGCGTTGTGGTGAACCGTGATAGAGAGATGCAGGGGAGAGGTTATCAGTTGTAACAGGACGAATAAAGTGTTAATTAATTGATCTGACTGGCAAGTTCATTATATGTTGAATCTAATAAAACAACAAGGATTGCAGCGTTTTTAGGAATGATATTTGCCTTATGGCCAAGACCACGCAGTAGTTGGGGTATATGCACCATTTCTTGGATCTACATAGTACTGCAGGTGATTTACTGTGTTATGTTCGTACCCTAGGCCCAGTGACGTACGTTCTTTCTGAATGTGAGCAAGACCAAATGAATAAATACTAATGTTCCCACTTACGGTTTGGCTTTATACTGCACCAGTATACCACACTTGCAGTAGAGCTGGAGATACACGAATGTAGAACGCATACACAAGCAGAACTTATCAAACTGTACCTACTGAACTTCATTATATTCACCTAACATTTCAGAAGTAAAGCTATCACCATTTTCTGTGTCATCCCCACAGGTTTCAACGCTGAAAAGGTGAAGATAAACACCAGGGAGTCGACATCTGGGTATGAAAAACCTACACACGGACCGAAACCGCTACGTAAGAGACCAGGCAAGAACGAAAGAAGAATGATGGCAAGCAAAATGAATAAATCCTAACGTTCCCACTTATGGCTGTTCTGTAATTTTTGGTTTTGTAAATAAATAATTTTGGTTGATATATATCACTGGTTTATGGTTAGTGTGTCAGTTAACACACTACTTCTCCACTTTTCCTTTAGGTAAATAAAGAAACACATATTGCCAGAGAATAAAAAAAAAATATCATATTCAAACATGAAAATATTACATTTTATGTTTTATGCTTTCAAGGACTCATCATTTCTTCGTTCGCATTTAATAATAGAAATACAATAACAAAATATATAAACGATGAAAACAACATTAAATTGTAGATATCACATGAACAACGGATGCTAAACGCCCCTTGAACGACACTAATCTCCCTAAGTAAAGTTAATAGAGAGTTGTCGCAACCATTTTCCGAAAAACGTAACTCTGTTCTAGGGTGACAAACTCGGATGCTAACTATCCAACGTAAGTTCCATGAGAAAGTTACGTGTTCACGTAACTCCGGACATATGTTGAAGTGACGTTAAAGTAATAACTTGTCAATGATATGTAATTTGTCTGTCAAGTTAACCTCTTTATTCTCATAATTGCTCGTAACATAATTATTCAGTAATAGTAATTATTCCATTTGATGGTTTTCTATGAGTTATGAACAATTTATAGAAGAGCAATCGTGCCCTTTCACTGTACAACCACACGCACGGCACGGTGAGACCTTGGGTTCTTTGTATATTTTATATGCCCACAATAAATGCGAATTATAAGGCACTCTCTTACCGTGCTCATGGCTTTCGGATGGTAATTCTCAAGATGAATAAGTACTCGAACCACATGAAGTTCAGGCTTCCAAATATACGTAAAGAAAACGCAAAATAAAGAGAAGGCAAACGGCGGAAAACCTTTTCGAGGCCGGTTCCTCCCGTCTTTCTACAAAATTCGGGGTGACGCGATAGCG
This sequence comes from Leptopterna dolabrata, assembly GCA_954871275.1. Taxonomy (NCBI): domain Eukaryota; kingdom Metazoa; phylum Arthropoda; class Insecta; order Hemiptera; family Miridae; genus Leptopterna; species Leptopterna dolabrata. The sequence continues at coordinate 51,149,637 of OX940978.1, read as the reverse complement.
TAGCCATGGAGATCGAATTTGGTTATCCGCGAAGAAGTTTACTTACGAGTTACGTAGAAAGTAGCTTTGAGATGCGTGACACGCATCTTTCCAATAGTTACGTGGTTTTGGACAACGCAAGTCTTGAAAACGCTAAAACTTACGTCTCCAACGTAACACTTGCGTTTACGTTCTCTCTCCCGATCGTCAATTTTTGGTTGCGACAACTCTCTTATTACACTGATCACACACATTATTGTAAAACGTATCAAAATAGGAGGAGGGGTAAACAGTTGAAATTTGCAAGACAAAGGGAAAATTTAAACGATCAAGTATAAAAATAATACTTTGGTAACGTTCCATGACATGGTTAATTTCTTGGTGAGAATTAATCGGACGCTGTAGAAGTCAGTACAATTTCCCACACATTCACAGAGATTTTATCGATTGACCATGGAAACATCTGCTTAAAAGTACCCTCGCTTTATCCAACAAAAGTAGCTAGTCAGTCTGAAAAAATGTTACTATCTTAACAAACTTGGCAGAGAAGCCTGGAATTCCTTAGCAAAAGCATTTGATGACTCGGGATTACTGCGCTGGGTCATGCTGCTACAGGATTTGAGCTCTTGTAAGCTCGCTGATTTTGACACGCCATCGGAATATTGTGAAAAGCTAATAACTACATCCCAAAAGCTAAATGATCTGCAGTTCGTTGTTACTGACGAATGGTTAGGGTCATTATTATTAGCTGGTTTCCACAAGATTACCCCCAATGATAATGGGGCTGGAAAATCCCGGAATCGAAATTACATCCGAGCTTCTGAATGCAGAATTTTTCAAGACGTCCCATCTCCTTCGTCGACAGAGTCCGCTCTTTTTACCTCAAAAGGTGCACAGAAAGTGAATTGAATGTATTAAATGTAAATTGTTTGGCCATTACGCTAATTAATGTGGGGCTTCAGCTCAGAATAGGCAGTCTGCCATAATATTCAACATGAAAAATGTTAATTATCTACAGGATGGTATGCATGTAAATACACAATTCCTCACTTTCTAGGCTGTCACAACCAAGTTTCTCAGGTTTAGGTAATTTTGGCGCAAATTATTGTAAGCTGTTGAACTAAAGAGAAGTCTTTTCCACTGGAGGATATGTTACTCAATTTGAATATGATCATAAAGAAGGAATACACATGACACATTTGAGTTTACATCAGTTTTTATGCTTGTCACTCAGTGTCCACCTCACTCCCTAGAAGTTTTTGAAAAATTCTGCCAGCCCTTGGAAAAAGGGAATTATTTTCTGTTTCAAGCCTGTGGCAACACTGATGCAATATGGCTACCAGCACCTGGTCTCAGCAGTGGTTAGTAGTGATCTGTCTTCCATCAGTTCAACATCCAATCTGAAGTTGTTAGAGAGTATTTTTATTGATGATCACTCCCTAGCACATTATATCAATGAAGGTAGGTTTTAAAAAAAATGTTGACTGTATTTTCATTTGTTGTTTGTGGGGATAAGCAGTAGGGGCTAATTGAAATCACCAAAATAATTATCTGCCATTTATTGGAAGCAGTTTAAGGTTGAAATCTCACTCCCTAGTTGCACTGACATATTCAGTGAACCTAGGGAGTGAGTTCTTGTTCTAGGGAGTGAGTAAGAAAGGTGTTGTTGACAATTTTATGTTCGCTTTTTGAGTATTGACACTTCTGGGGGAAAGGATCAAATTGAATTATTAATTATTGTGCATCCGTTTCAGAATGGCACCGAAGAAGGAACTAACTGTAGCATAACTGTAAGGCGAAGTCTGATTTTATTTTCAAAGAAGATGACAACGGGGAATTTTTGTCAAAAATGTTTCCTGGAGAAAAATATTCAGAACTATTGGAAAAATGGTAGTTTGAAGCCTGTTTGAAGCAAATTTTTTTTATTATTCTAAGAATAATACACCTATATAACACCCCCTCAAAATTTTTTCTTTTGCGTTTCAAGGTGCGTAGATTCAGAAAATGCAATTTCCGTACGCCGTATCATGCATACAGGCTTCAATTTCTGCACATTTTGAGGGACTCCGCCACAAACATAGATCATTTTCTAGTTAAAAACCTTGCCTCTGTAAAATTATGTAAAAGTTATTCAACTCCTGCTGTCTCACATCATCGAGCCATACTTTGCTGCATAAGAATCAGCAAATTCAAATTAAAGCCTCACTTTATCTATACCCGAGCTCTCAAATGTCTTACCAAGAAAGAAGTTGAAAAGGCTGCCATGGCTCAGTACTGGGATGGTGTGTACCAGCGTTAATGATATGGTTGAAATTCTGAACAATAATTTTCTCTGTATCTTGAATTCACTTGCCCCACTGAGGCGAGTTCGGGTGCGCCACCCCTGTACCCCTTGGTTCACGCCAGATGTGCGTGCAGTCCTTCAAATCAGATACAGGGCATATGCTCAATGGCGTCACTCTCTTGATCCCAATGACTTCTCCCAATTTAAAACTCTAAGGAATAAAGCCAAAACGTTTGTTCGTCGAGCCAAGCGTTTGTACTTTGAAAGTCTCCTCTCACCCGATCTCCCAATCAAGCAGCTATGGTCCCGAATACAGAAATGTGGTTTGCTTTCCTCCAACTCACCGGCTATCCAGTTCAGTGTCAATAGCCTTAACCAACATTTTAGTGTGCCCTCATCCCCTAAACCCAATGTTGTTCTCCCTAATCATGCGTCCTCTGACATCAATTTCTCGTTCACCTGTTTGGTTTTGTATGATATTTTTAAAGCTTTCTCTAAAATCAGTCCTCAAGCCACAGGAACCGACTACCTACCTCTTTGCCTCATAACTAATAGCCTGTGTGTCACTGCTCCTTTTTTTCTATTTGTATTCAATTTTGCTATTACTAGTTCCTGTTTCCCAGACAGTTGTAATAGTCTTAATGATGTGCGTCCTATCAGCATTCTCCCAGCTTCTTCGAAAGCTCTTGAGCACTGTCTTCTGTAGCAGATGTCGAGCTTTTTTTCTGTCCACAATTTATTTTCCCAATCCCAATCAGGCTTCTGGCCTCAACATAGTTGCGAATCAGTCCTTATTAAGATAACCGAAGATATCAGAATATCGAGGAGAAGAAATGTACCATCCTGGTTCTTTTAGACCTTACGAACGCCTTTGGTTCAATTAACTATGACCTTCTTCTTGCAAAACTGTCTCACTTTTTCTACTTCTCCTCGAGCGCAAAAGCTCTCATCCACTCATATCTTACTGGGCGCATGCAGTCTGTGTTCTTGAACGGTCAGTCCTCTGGGCTCCTTCCTACCCTGGATGGTGTTCCTCAGGGCTCTGTCTTGGCTCCATTCCTATTTTCCGTCTTTATCAATGACATGCCCCAGATTATTCGACACTGTTTTTACCCTCTTTATGCGGACGATACTCAGATTTACAGATACAGCCATACTGATGCCATCTCTCTTTCCAACTCCATTGCCCTAGTAAACCATGACCTCTCTTCAATCAACAACTGGTGTAAGAGCAATGGATTGATAATAAATCCCTCTAAAAGTCAGGCAATTTTAATATTCAATCGTCCCATTTCAACTTCTTCTCTTCCTCCCATTCTAATTGATAACTCTCCAGTCCTTTACCACCAATCACTCAGAAATCTGGGGTTGATCATCAATTCCACCTTAACATGGAAGGATCATGTTGCTAAAGTCTCAAGATCCGTCTTCCATATAGGTACGTCTAAAATTATTTCAGTCAGTCATACTTCTCCATTTTAGTTACTGCTCTATACTGTTCATCTAGTCCCTTGATTTTCATTCCCTTAAACGTCTTCGCACAACATTCAGTAGCTGCATCCGTTATGTTTTCTGCCTCAGATCGTATGGGAACATTTCATTGTATGCAGATCGGCTTCTTGGGATGGATCTCGTAACTTACCTGAATATACCACTGTACATATATTTCGATCTACTAAAGGTGGCCTGCCTGATTATGTGAACACCCTATTTCCCCCTGGAGGCTCAAGTCGAGCAAATAACATCGCCCTCTCACGGCACTCCAGCAAGGCTTTGGGCTGCTCCATCTCCATTGCGGGAGCGAGGTTATGGAACTCCCTCCCAGTGGCGGTGCGGAGCACCTCCTCCCTTGGCGCATTCAGGAGCGCGGTTGAGCGCCACTTCCTCATCGAACGGTAGACCTCCTCCCTTATCCACACCTTCTTTCAACTTTCTTCACTTCTCTTTTACGTCCTCCTCACTCTTCCTGTCTCCTCTTCATTCTCACTGCATTACTCACCTTCTCTACTATTTTAATATTTCTTTTTTGTTAATGCCCTTTTCAGTTCTACATTTTTCAATTGTTGCCCTTCAGGCTATTTCTTTTGCCCTTCGGGCTGTCATATTATTTTATTCAAATAAGTCAACTAGTCTACAGTTTGCTCTAATGTTTGGTATGCGAGGTGGGACATCCTGTCCTATATACCAATAAAGTATTATTATTATTATTAAAAAAGTCGTTCTTCGCACAGATGCTCCATTTGGGCCCTAGTTGTGCCCGAACTTTGCAGCCCGATTGGACTATACCAAGGGGTGTTATGAGTGAAAATGTGTACTGTTTGTGTTTTAGTAACATGTTAGTAACATGAGCTTTTGAGGTATCATTTTCCATGGGTTTTGGGACAAGAAGACGATGTCGATTTTGACCAGAGGCGGAAATTGAGGTTTTACCAAAGGTTCAGCTCCCAAAATTGATTTTTTATTAGTCAAAAACCTGGGAAATTGTCTGAAATCACCATCAGTTTGTATAATAACACTAGAAAAAGTGTAAGCAGGTGAATCAAGACAATTAAGTGGCACTACCAATGATCAAAGATAATTTGGAAAAAAGGAGCGTACCTACCTAATTCGTGTTTTGGGGGCCAAAATTGGTGGAAACAGAAATAGCTATTTCACTTATTCCACATGAAAGAAACTATAAATGAACGACCAACAATTCTTTAGGTTGTCCAACAGAATAATAAACCCATGTGACAAGGACTTTGCTGAGTTTTTTAAATGCCAGCAACCCAACATTAGAAATGGCAAACCTTTCTGGCAACCTCCAAGAACCTTTGCTGTGACTTTTTGTGAACCTCCCCTTGGTTTGATTTTGAGGACTTTTAAATTTATTTATAAATTTGCGGTCCCATCCATCCATCCGTTGTGATAATGTACATGTAGTGATGAACCAGCACTCCAAGTGGGATTTGAGTTGAACAACTCGGCGATTTACCTAATACGTCATTTCTAGAGGGAATTCAGAAATTCATTATACTGTCTGTCATAAAAACCACATTATGTGGTAAATAAGTGTTAGTTTCCGTTATTGAACAGAATTTGGCCCCAAAAAAAAATGGAACCTAGGAAAATTGTCCATTGTGAAGTTGGTTCATCCACCGTTTCACAAGTTCTTCCTACCCCTCGTTTTATGGCTAAAGACGACAAGTAGTATATAGCTTTGATTGGGAAATCGATGTCAGTGAGCTTTGAACTTTTGATGGTATTTAATTGAATTTACCTAATACTAATTTTGTTGTTTTTTACAACAATGTTTGTATTAGGTACGTACCTATCTAGTTACATACTACTATATTACAGCAAATGTTCTTTCTTTATTGTTTCAACAAAAAGTTCATTTCTTGTGATTTAACTTCCTAAACAGTATTGAAAAAGACTTGAGTAGATAATATAATTTTTGTGATAATTTTTCTAAACTGTAAACCTAGTAGTAAACAACAATTTCATTTTGTTGTGTTGTTTTCTAGTCTAAAGTCTAGTGTTGAAATGGAAGATACAGGAAGACTGTGACATTTTTGATGAATAAAACACTCGGTTCCAACTTTTAGTGCAAGATAATGTTAAAGACTTATAGAAATTAAGTAAGATATTGAGCTTATTTTTCGAGACTGCTTGTGATTTCAATTTTCAATCGAATACATAAACATTACGTTTTTTAAGGGATTCCAATGCGTTAAAGACGATAACTTGAGTTCTTTTCTCATTCCCTAGACTTGATTCTCACTCCCTAGAAATTAAAAATTTTTTATTGGCCTATCTCTGCAAATATCGATGATGTGTGCCCACTGTAGGATATTACTAGGACGACCCTAAGAATACGCTACGTGAACAAAAACAATGAAATATTTCACATTTTATTTTGAAAAAATTAGAGGTCCAAAATGCACCGAAAGCAATACAGCTTTCTTGCATACACTCAACATAATGATACCACAAACATCCTTATACTCTCCGTTTCTCAAGCAGCCATCCAGTACCTTAAAAGCCTGAAGATAGGAGACAATCCGGACTTTGTTACTCAAGAAATATTGACTGTCATTAAACATGAAAGTTGCAGTACAGTAGTGATGGGCTAAAGCGTTATTTTCTGCACGTTATTCGCTAACAGTTATCAGTCAGTAACTGGTTATTCTGATAACTGGTTACCAGTTAAGGGATGGGGTAGAGGGACAAACAAGAATGTTCACATGAGAGGGATGACGAAAAGTTTGTTGTTTGATACCTAGCTACCTATACCTATTGCTTCATCTTGTGAATCTGTCACTTACTTTTGATGGGGCTTGCATACAAATGCTGAACATAAATGTAATAGAAATAAATTGTTGATAGATAAAATTGAGTTTAGTAGGTCGTTAGCTATGGGTAGGTACCTATCTACAGTTTAATGTGATAGGTAGATAAAATCTTGAATTAATTATCAGCAATACGTTTTTGAACTTCCTACATCACAAAACTGGAATGCGAAACATTATGGGGCTAGTTTTTAACCCTTCAACATTTTTAACTCAATAAATTGAACTGAGGGAATGAGGAATAACCCTTAATTTTTTTAAGGGCACTAAGCTGAAGGATGCCATCCTAAAATAGGTAGGTAACTGTTACATACGGATTGAAGGGTAAAGAGTGATCACTATAGGTACGCTGTGTCCTATAGCCTACAATACCATCTCACCTCAAAGGGAAGCGAAAGGTTGAAGGCTGATGGATAAATGTCGAGAAGTTGGTAACCGGTTGTGAAGTAAAGCGTTATCGGCGGCAGGTAGTTACTCAATACCATCCCAACATCAAAGGGTGCAAGAGCGAGACAGGTACCTGTGTGCGGATAGTGAAGGCAACCACCTCCCTTGCTAGGAGAAGCGAAGTAGTTATTCCAATAATGGTTCTTGGTCGATAACCGGTTATTCTAAGCAGTTCCGTTATTCAACGCCCATCACTACTACAGTGGATACCTAGTCATGTGAATATATCCGGCAATGAAATTGCAGACATGATAGCCAAATTCCACAGCAGATATGGTGGCAATGTATTTCCTCGAAAAATACAGTATTCTGACCTAGTTGGAGTTCTCAAAAAAAGGAGGGACCTGGAATGGGCTGCAGAACATGCTTCACAATGCCGGCTACTTGGAGAATGGACCAGAAGCATCACCCCACTCACCAACTCAACTCCATGGTACAGAGGAATTAACGAGCCCCTTAAATTTCTTACAACACTCAACAGAACCACCTTGGGTCACGGAAACACTCCATACATCCACTGGCTCATGAAAAAAATCGACTCGCTCCTCTGCACATCTTGTGATCGACAGGAAATTGCTGACCTGGACCACATCCTCAACAGGTGTACCAGATTCGCAACCCAGCGGAGAAACCAATTCAATGATCACGGTACGAGTATCACCAACCTCATAAAAACTAACTTCACCATTAGTATTATGAGGGAAGTTTACAATTTTATTGACGACTGTGGCATTAACCTTCACCCGCTCGCCTCTCCTGAAGTCACACTTCCGATCGCGTGGGCGGCAAATTGGCCGCCCTTGATTTTTCATAATTTTCACTACTTTTCTTCGTTTTTTCCAAATTAGTTTTGACCAGGGAACTCCAGCACAACATTACAAGCACATTTTTATCATAAATTCTTTATTCAGATAATGGCAATCACAATAAGAACGTAGATATATATCAAAATCACATTTTCAATCTTTGAAGGTTTTCTGCACTAAAATAATATTCTGCAGTTCGCAACTTTTTCTATTGAAAGGAGGTAACAAAAGTTTGAATATAATCATAATAATACGTACTTCATTTCGACAAATAACTAACGTGACAATAAAATAAAACGAAAGCTGGCTAGAACAAAACTAGAATATCCATAGTTCAAAACATTAGAACTTTAGTAAAAAAAAAAACTTTACAAAAAACAAAAATTATACTCAGGAAGATGAGTTAAAACTCAAAATACTTGAATCACATTGGAAAGCTGGCTAGAACAAAACTAGAATATCCATAGTTCAAAACATTAGCTTTCCAAATCGAGATGCAAAACATTCATGTTTCAGTTCAAAATACAGCAGAGTACGACAAGAAATATCGATGAGAAGCCCTACACATATTCTAGAATACTGTGAAACTAGTACAGTTGAAAATACATGCGAAAGGAAAATTAATATTTACTTACATTTTCAAAATCGTGCGATGCGAAAACTGCCACGTTACCGCTCGCGTAGGCGGCAAATTGGCTCGAACCTGATGTCCCCAACTTTGGAGCAGTACTGACTGGGCTGACGTGTCCACCACGATCGGAAGTCAACGTAGTCTAGCAGGAAAGATATTAACTAGAGAATACATGGCGCTCTTGGGGCTATCACGATACTTTGAGCGAGCATACACGGGAAAATTCGAAAAGGCGGCCAATTTGCCGCCCACGCGAGCGGATGAAGGTTAATTTTTACACTCCACAACCAGTACACACCTCCACCTAAACAGCCCATCAACCCCCCCACCACTAAATCCACAAATACCAACCTATGAACCACCAAAAAATACCGATAGCCGTACAACCAACCTATAAACCACAACATCAACCGATAGCCGTAAAACCAACCTATGTCTGGCTTAGCTGCGGCCAAGACCAGTAACTGGGAAAAAGAAGATGAAGAAGGAGTAAGAGTACGAATAGTGTTGGTCTGACTGGGAAGTTCGATACAAGCCAGAGGAAGAGAGAAGACAGACAGTTCGATACAAGTTTATTTTATGATTAATCTAATAAACCAGGGTGTGTTTTGAATTAACTATTGTGTACAAAAGTTTCTAGCGTAGATACAGTTCCATTGGGATTGGCCGTAGTGTTGCACTAACTTCAGTGAAAAGAATGGACTATCCGACATCGACGGACGCCCGCCCGCCTTTCGTTTTCGACTTCGAGGCCGCTGATTTAGAAAAAGAATGGACTGAGTGGTACCAGAATTTTGAAATTTACCTCCTTGCTGCCAAGAAAACGGAATTATGTGATGCAATGAAGATCGCGGTATTGTTGAACCAGCTTGGGCCCAAAGGTGTTGGACTCTATAATGCTCTGAAGGCAGATGCCGAGCTACGAGCTCGCGCTAAGGAACCAACTACTGTTAACTCAGAATCAGTGGCAACAGGGGAGGATACGATTGAAGTTTTCTGCACGTTTAAAGAGGTGGTGGACGCGTTTAAAACCTATTTCGCCCCCCGCAAAAGTGTGTTGTACCACAGGTACAAATTTAATAAAATGACATTAAGAAATAGCCAGAGTATTGTAGATTTCGTGACGTCATTGAAAGCGGCTGCTGTGTCCTGTGAGTTTTTAGAAGGAAACAACATGATCCGCGACAGATTGATCTCACAAATCCGTGATGAAAAACTTCTGAGTCTCCTTTTAGAAGAAGACAGTCTTACACTTGACAAAGCCGTTGAGTTATGCAAACTGTACGATGTCGCAAGGATGGAACTCAAAGCTGGGAATAGTGAACTTGATGTGGATGTATTACGACGCGGGCATTCGACAGAGCGAGGTATGTGTTCACGTTCTAATTTTATGATAGTGAATTGGATGATAAGCCTTGTCAATGTAAAAAACGCTGCAAAGTCCTTGTCACATGGGTTTATCATTCTACTGGACATACGTACAAAAATTCTGGCTGTTCATTTATTGTTTCATCCGTGTGCTATTATTGATGGTTCCACCAGTTTTGGCCCCCAAAAACACGAATTAGGCTCAGCTTTTCCTTTAAACAGATTATTTTTGATCATTTAATTGTCTTGATTCCCCTGTTCACACAACTTCTAGTGTTATTATACAAATGTCTGGTGATTTCAGACTATTTCCCATGTTTTGGACTAATAAAAAATGTTTTACGGGAGCTCACCCCGCGTTAAAGCCTCAATTCTTCACTCTTTGGTCAAAGTCAGCTTCATGTTCGGTATTCTCGCCGTTAAAAACAGGGAAAACGATACCTCACAAGCTCATGTTCACTAAAACCTCAAAAATCCCTCGAAAACCCCTATTTTTACACTCATTTTTCTCCCATACCCCTGGGTGTATGTGATCGGGCTGCCATGTTTGGGAGGGCAACTAGGAGCCAAATGTGTACCCAAATGGGGAGCCGAACTGTGTGCGGAAAACCGACGATTTTAGACCAAAATTCAACGTAAATTCAAGGCTGAAACTTCGTTAGAACCTCAATTTTCCACTCTTTGGTCAAAATCGACTTCATATTCAGTCTTCTCGTCCTAAAAAACGATACCTCATAAGCTCATGTAAATAAAACACAAAAATACCTATTACACCCACTTCTCACCCATAAAACCCTTGGGTATATTCCGATAGGGCTGCAAAGTTTCGGGACACAGCTAGGGCGCAAAAGGAGCATGCGTGTGAAAGAGTAAATTTTTTAGACCGAAAATGAAGCCTGTATGCGGGTCATTTCACGGAAAGTGGTACATTCGTGTCCATAGTCAATTGTGGGCCATGCACTCATTTTTAAGACTGCCTAAAATTTTTCCCACTTCAAGAGTATCAAGAGCAACATAATCAGTCAATTTTCATCTCTTCAAAGTTAGAATATCGGATATTAAAATAACAACAAGCAGCCATTTTCTCACTCCTGTGCTTGTCCCAAGATGCAGAACCCCAACTTCTAAGATGATTCCTATAGTCGCTGGTGGTGGTTTTTAAAAAAGTTTAGGCCTGTCTGAATTCAGAGGGTGGCTGCTACATGATGTTTTTTGAAACAAAAATTCTTAATATACTGCAAGGAGAGTAGGACAGATTTAAGCTGTGTCCCAACATTCAGACATCACTCCTGTGGCAATTTTTGAATAAGCTGCCAAGCCTAATGGCCCTTCAGAAATAAGTTTCTTCAATGTTGGCACCACTGATCCATTCCCTCCAGAACTGACCATAACCTCAAAATTTCTTGGAAGGTCCTTCAGTTGGAGTAACCACATGTTAATGTGAACATTTTGTGCATGTGTCCGTCAGTCTCCCTCACTCCTGTGGATGTCATTAATCAGTTCAAGTGAGTAATATTGAATTCCAGGTGCTTTAGATCATGCCACGTCTGAAAATAGATTCTACTTGTACAAAGTTAAATATTTCAGCACCTAAAACATCAATTTTATTGACAGTTTGCTTGAAAATCCTCACTACTGTGGACCTCATTCCTGTGTGAAACACGTACCACAGAAGTGAGAATGGTGGCACAGGTGTGAGGTTCAGGTATACTTGGAGTAAAAACTTTTAGATTAAAACGCTGCGTTTAATACAAAAAACAATGTTCTGATTGTCATAAGAGAGTTAAGTATAGCACTGGTGTCATTATCGTTTTTCCCTTCTAGGAAGACGTAGACATAGCCCCTAGAAGAGAAAAGATGCTAAAAAAGAAGAGGGAGAAAGAAAAACTGCGGAGAGAAAAAATTATAAATGACCGTGAATTGTTGGTACTTGAGGAGGAAAGATAGAGAGAGAGAGAGTAGTACAAGAAAAAACACTAGAGAAGAAACAAACCAGTAAAGGACATGACTGAACGGGAGCATAGAATGCAGAAAAAAGAATGGAGGGTTTGCGCAAAAAAGTATCAAGAAAAGTTCCATTCTTGCAGCATGGCTATAAGAGCGAATTTTCAAAGAAATATTCGTGATATTGTAAAAAGAAAATATAGCGAGAAACCATACCACTTAAAGTCAAATTTGACTCACTCATTTTTGAGAAAAATATTTTCATCATCGAAATAGTCCTCTTTCTGTCGTGAATCACTATTCCACACAACGTCATGTGAATTAATATTGACTTTAGACCTTAATAGCGTGAGTCGGGGCAAGTGCGTTTTAGGGGTAAGTGCGTAATGGAGCTATAGCAGCCTGAATATTGGACTTAGAGAGCTGCCACCTGTTGAGGACTGCAAAATAACCTGTTCTTTCGAATGCTAGTCGATAGAGTGCGCTACGATCATGTATAACCTGTCTGGAACGTTATAACCTGCCACATGTCAGATCTCCTCATGGAGCCAAGTTTGATACAACAAGGATCATCTGAAAACATCAGTTCCCCCAAAAGATTTTGGCGAATTTTTTGTGATGAGTACAAAGCCTGACTAATATTCTTCAAATGTAAATAATGAGGATTCCGATAAGTTCTAAACTTCAGGATTTATGCCCAGGTCTGCACTTCCCCCTGCTTTTATGCATGCTTGGGGCAAGTGCGGAAGCAACAGGTGGGTCTTGTGCAGACTACTCTGCCTTCAGTCAAATGACTACTAGTCAGTCAAATTAAGTTTTTTTCACATTTTGAAAATAGTTTTACAATAAAAATGACTATCACGTTGACTTTTTTTCTCTTTTTCTAGCCCTCAAGGTTTTGGGGGTTGAAAAGCCTATAAATCGGTAAATTCTGGACCAAATTTAAATTTTTAAAAAGCTACAGTTTCTGCAGAACCAGGAGCTTCACGCAATTGCTCCTAAACGACCATTTCATCCACTATGTCAAGATGGGAGGCGAGGTACGCACTTGCCCCATTCCACCGGGGCAAGTGCGTAACTGAGACTTCGAAAAGTTTCATGTTTCTGAGAAATCGGGTTTCATGTTTTAGTGATTTTTTAATATACACTGTGAGAGAGGAAGGTTATAGTCAACGATTGCAAAAATCGGTACATTTTTATCATCAAGTGGTGAATTTCTAGAGCCACCCAAAGTCAAACTTTCAATTTTTTGGTGCGCACTTGCCCCGACTCACCCTACCAATTTTTGCCTCTAAAAATCCAAATATGACCCCTATTTTGTATTTAAAAAAAAATGTATTCTTCGGTCTTTGCTCATCCATCACTTGCACTGATTTTATATCAATTGTTCGCGATTTTAGCAGTTTTTTGACCACTAAAAACTCGAATTTTTGACCCCCCTTAGAATTACTGAAAATTGCTCATCTTCCAACTCATCTTTTAGTTTGGCAATACGAACATCATGGCGACTGGAATTTGTATGATATACCCAAGATCATATAAATTGTTGTTGAAACATTGGGATGAATTCAGGATGCTCTGAAACAGATTTGTCTATAAAAAAATTTCAAACATGGATGTTCTGAAAATTTTGTACCCAATGCAATATGTAGCCTAATTTTCTTTGAAAATTCGCTAAAACCAAAATAAAATACACAGAGGTAGTTCATCGAACTTTTTACCGACTGTCAGCGCACCAAATTCTCCTGCTACCTGCATCACTACTTCACCGTTAACCCCTCGACAAGAATTTTTACGCAATTTAGGAATTGTTTTTATATTTTCACATAACTATATGTCACACGTCTATAAATGTTTTATACCAATAAATGTGACAATGTGTAACCAATGTAACATTGTGTTATTTCTGCATTTTTCTTGTTGAATAAAGTGGGTTTCGAGTCATTTCTTGTCTATTTCTCACTCCTGTGGACACAACATCACTCCTGTGGAGTAAACCTTATTTTAAATGCCTCCATTTCAAAAACTATGCATTTCTATGATGACATTTTTTGGCTGATAACCATTGAGTAGGTCAGGAAGGGGTTAGTTGAAAAAAAATTGCTGAAAGCCCTCAAATAATTTTGGAAAAATTCAAACCCTAAATATGCCACTTTTCGCGAAATGACCCGCGCATGATACGGTTATTGCATTTTCGGAATCTACGCACCTTGAAACGTAAAAGAAAAAATCGAAGTTAGCTCCAACGAGACCAATGAAATACATTTGGGAGGAAGGAAAGATCAGGAAGCGACAGTTTGTTGTTGTTAGTGGATAAAAAGTGACAACCTATCTATTTTTTAAAAAAATGGAAATTATCCGAGCTACTTCTCATCAGAGGATGATGATGGGCCCTGGGGTCCATTCCTAAAGACTCTTCAACTTTTCACTTTGCAAGTTTGTCTTCAGTTGTCCTCTTCACTTCGCGAATTATGAAAAGTAGGAGAACTTTCTGTGCCTAAAGAATTCTTGCTCCCACTCTGCAGTTCTGCTCGAAACTAAAGCTGGGTTCACATGGTCGCGTAAACGCTCAAAAGCGTAAAGCCTAAAGCCTCCTGATTGGCTACCGCCTATTTGATGGGGGGGGGGGGGGAAGCGTCAACGCCGAGTTCACTTTTGGAGGTGACTGTAGCGTATTGGAAATGTAGATATTTTGAGCGTTTACGCGCCGTAAAGCGTGCGCAGTAGACCCCCCGCGCAGGGCCCCATCCAAAATGGCGGATCCGTCACAGCTGATCTCCCACATCTTCCGGTAGACGAAAGACTCGAAAGACAAAACAACGCGGGAAAACAACAGCTGGACAGTTCTCCCGAGGCGCATTGCGCATTGGCATTACGCCTCCATGTGAACCAACACTCGCGTTTTCAGCTTTTACGCGCCTCCCACCCTCGCCACCTACGTCGATTACGCTTTTGAGCGTTTACGCGACCATGTGAACCCAGCTTGAGAGTGTTCTGAAGAGTAACCTTCCTTTGGGGAGTAACCTCCAAGAACTGTTACAGTTTATCGTTCGATGTTCTGATCGTTTTATTCAGAATCCGATTTCATCAAGTCTTCCGTCTTCCTATAAGTTAACTTACTTGTTGGGATTTGGTTAGGCGAAACGACTCCCTGAAAGTTGTGTCGCTGATGACGAAAATTCGTGCTCGATCAATGCGGCCGACGGAGGGTCGAGCTCCTTCAACATCATCATCACCCTCTGATGAGAAGTATCGGAAAATTTCCATTAAAAACAGTTAGGAAGGTTGTCACTTGTTATCCACAAATAACAACCTGTCGCTTCCTAACCTTTTCCTTCCAAACAGAGAGTATTTTGATTGCCTCAGTGCAGCTAACTTCGATGCCATATGCTTGCCCTCATACTAATAGGACCACCTTTAGACCTAATTGAAAGGTTGAATTCTCTTCTTTTGGTTTATTATTTTGTGAATAATACGCCTGTGTTCGCTCAGTAAACAATTTTTATAGCCCCCCCCCCCCCCCCCCATTTTTTTTTCTTTTACGTTTCAAGGTGCAATTTATTCAAGCCAATACCCACCGACAGATATTTCCTGCTGCGTTTCCTGGGGGTAATAAAATACCTCTCTAAGTTCCTGCCACACTTGTCGGTGACAGCAGCATTGAGGGAGCTAACCAAGGAAACTGTTCCTTGGTCATGGGGGTGCAGAGCATATTGAATCTGTGCAGAGACTAAAAACTTTAGTGCACACTGATGCATGCAAAATGGGTTAGGATGAGCATTGCTCCAGAACGGCCGTCCTATTGCATTTGCCTCACAGTCCCTCACCAAGAGTGGAACTCACTACCCCATAATAGAAAAGGAGATGTTAGGGGTGCTGCTATGCAATGGAACACTTTCACAACATTATCTATTGGCGAGTGGTGGAAATTCAAACCAAACATAAGCCCTTGGTTAATATTTTCAAAATGAACATAGACAAAGTCCCAGCACGCCTACAGAGAATGACACTGCTCCCCATGAAGTACAGATTTACTGTCCCTCACCTGCCAGGATCACAAAAATGATCTTTGCTGATGCCTTGTCAAGGGCTACAGTGGACGTAAGAACACTGGAAGATGAAGAAATTTGTCCAATCATCACAAATCAATGCTTGGAAGTTTTCACAGAAGTCATCTGGGCGTAACCAAAACTACAAGTAAAGCCAAAAGATCTGTATATTGGCCTGGGATGGTAGGAGATATTGAAGAGTATATAGGTGCATGTTCATTGTGCTTGGAAACTCACCGGAGAAATGCTCGTGAACCTATGGTATCAATACCTATTGCTTCCAGTGCCTGGTCCGAATTAAATGTGGATATTTTGGAGTACAGCGGAATGAACTATTTGGTGACCGTGGACTATTTTTCCAAATGGATCGTGCTTCACAAGTTGGGTTCAAAGAGTGCATCAGCAGTAATAAAAATTTGCAGATTAATGTTTCCATCTCAGGGTTATTCAGACGAAATAATCAGTGATAATAACCCCTTCAAATGTAATGAGTTCAGAGGATACTTGAAAGGTCACTGCACAAATAGTAGCCCACTACCCTAAGGGCCACGGGTTAGCAGAAAGTGCCGTAAAAATGTCTGAAGCTATATTTAAAAAATCGTAGAAAATTGGAGCAGACCCATACAATCTGTTGTTGAGTTACCACAACACAGAAATTCCATCTTTGGGATTTTCACCCAGCCAAATTTTATTGTGGCGGGATCTGAAAGATGAATTGACATGGAGTTAATCAACTGAAAATGGCGTTCTCTTGATGAAGATCAGATGAAAAAGCGCTTGAAACTGGCACAAACCCGGCAGAAATCATACTATGACCATGGGATCATGACATTGCTTCCTTGAACAAATACGATAACGTTTTGCTCCACTATAAAGAATCCTGGAAGAAAGGAACTGTTGCCAGTGATGGGCAAAAATTAGCTACAGCTAATGGCTAAAAGCTACAGCTGTTATAGCTACAGCTAAATTAGCTTAAATTTAGCTCAACTAACCGCTAAATTTTTAGCTATTAGCTGTTGTGGGACAACTAAAGTAGCTGTTAGTTGAAATGTAAAGCTAATAACTAGGTATAAAAAGTTAGCTGTTGGCGCCAGCTAATAGCTAACAGCTAACTTTTTCTTAAAAAATCGTATTCGTCCTTACAAACAGCTAGTAGTTAACAGTTGTGGTTTCAGCTAATAAGTACATTAGCTTTAACACATTTTTTGAACAGATTTAATTGCTCTGACCATTTTAACCATTTTGAACAATTTCTGGCTTTTTTGACGAAGTCCAGTGAGTTTTCTCGGGTAAAAAGTGAATACTTCCCTCATTTGCTGTTTTTATTTTTCATCAATGTATGGATAATTTCATCAATTCCAAAAAATGTTTTGATTAGTCCATTGGAAAGCTGACGTTTTGGCGCATTTTTTAGCTTACCTTCACCATTCTGCTACAAGAATTAATAGGGTCACCAAGCGTTTGAAAAAACAGACGATTTTAAGATTTTGACAAAAATCACAAAATTTTTCACTCGTCAAATCCTCCTAAAAAAATGTGTTAGGTATTAGGGAGACAGGAAATTTAACGCTCTTTCCAACGGTATCTTCAAATTTGAATTTACTCTTTAAATTAAGGAAATTATAGCTGCTTTAGTGAGACGAGGTCGGAAACCCGAAAAAAATCTTAAAAGTGAAAAAAGTGGGGTTTTAAGCAGTGTAAAAAAGAAGTTATAGGACACTTGGTCAGAAATTAGATGTAAAACACGTGGGAGAGAGGTTTTGCATCACTCTTGTTACACCCTGTATAGTTCAGTGTGCTCAACAGAATGCGTTGTGGTGAACCGGGATGGAGATGCAGGGGAGAGGTTATCAGTTGTAGCAGGACGAATAAAGTGTTAATTAATTTATCTGACTGGCAAGTTCATTATACGTTGAATCTAATAAAACAACAAGGACTGCAGCGTTTTTAGGAATTATATTTGCCTTATAGCCAAGACCACGCAGTAGTTGGGGTATATGCACCATTTCTTGGATCTGCATAGTACTGCAGGTGATTTACTGTGTTATGTTCGTACCCTAGGCCCAGTGACGTACGTTCTTTTTGCATGTGAGCAAGAAGAAATGAATAAATACTAATTTTCCCACTTACGGGTTTCCTGTCCGGTTTGGCCGTATACTGCACCAGTATACCACACTTGCAGTAGAGCTGGAGATACACGAATGTAGAACGCATACACAAGGCACCTACTGAACTTCATTATATTCACCTGACATTTCAGAAGTAAAGCTATCAGCATCTTTTTGTGTCATCCCAACAGGTTTTAACGCTAAAAAGGTGAAGATAAACACTGGGGAGTCGACATCTGTCATCCCGACAGGTTTTAACGGTAAAAAGGTGAATATGAACACCAGGGAGTCGACACCTACACACAGAACGGAATCGCACAAGAGACCAGGCAAGAGACCAGGCAAGAAGGAAAGAGAAAGGAGAAAAATGATGGCAAGCAATATTAATGATTACTACTAACGTTCCCACTTATGGCTGTTCTGTAATTTTTGCTTTTGTAAATAAATAATTTTGGTTGATATACATCACTGGTTTGTGGTGAGTGTGTCAGTTACCACACTACCTCTCCACTCTTCCTTTAGGTAAATAAAGAAACACATGTTGCCAGAGAATTAAAAAAAAATATATATCATATTCAGTCTTGAAAATATTACGTTTTATGTTTTCAAGGACTCATCATTTCTTCGTTTGCATTTAATAATTGAAATACAATAACAAAATATATAAACGATGAAAACAACATTAAATTGTAGATATCACATGAACAATGGATACTAAACGCCCCTTGAACGACACTAATCTCCCTAAGTAAAGTTAATTACACTGATCACACACATTATCGTAAAACGTATCGAAATATGAGGAGGGGTAAACGTAATATTGAAATTTGCAAGACAAAGGGAAAATTTAAACGATCAAGTATAAAAATAATACTTTGGTAACGTTCCATGACATGGTTAATTTCCTGGTGATAATAAATCGGATGCTGTACAACAAGTCAGTACAATTTCCCACACATTCACAGAGATTTTATCAAATGAATATGGAAACGTCTGCGTAAAAGTACCCTCGCTTTATCCAACAAAAGTAGCTAGTCAGTCTGAAAAAATGTTCCTATCTTAACAAACTTGGCAGAGATTACACGTCGTACGTATAATTAGGGCAACAAACAAACTTCTCCTCAAGTGTCCCTGGAATCTGGAAAACGAGAAAACAAACTGTAAAATTTTGTAGAAAAATCGAAACTGATCAGCGAAGTACCACTCCCAGGGAGGCATTACGCTGTAGTTGGTGTTTCAACGTTTTGTACTTGTATTTTAAATAAAAAGTACAGGGGAAAATAGTTAATGATCGAGGTACAAACCACCCCTACAGTACGCAAGACGTCTGGCAAATAAATAAATAAATAAAAACAATCTAGCAAGCTTTCAGCTGGCTGTGCATAATAATACTGTACTGTACTGGCTGTACATTATACCTAAGCACTAATTTTTTTTCTTAAAGTACGAAACCCCTTTCGAAGTTGATAGATGCCTTTATCACGAGGTAGGTATACATTCGTTGACAAATAATTTCGTTGTATTAAAGTTAAACAATATTTTATAACAATATTCATTAAACATCCACAGCAATATGGATTTGCTAGCGTTTCAGTTTCAAAGTAAAATTACTCAACGATGTCGCAAATTACCATTCAGTTCCATGAAGATGGCATAAAACAGATCTCGAGGAACGGCTTGCACTTATAACTGTATACAATACATAGCCTGTAGGAATTTTCAGACAATATTTTCACAAATGAAAATAATCATTCGATCTGTATTTTTTTTTGTTTAACACACGAATGAGAACCAGGGTGGAGATGGGGTAATGTTTAATTTCATGCCTTGGAGTGTTGACCGTTGAACGGTCCGGATGACTATAGTAACAATACCCACAGTAAACAGCAACATCAAATGGGAAGAAAATTATCGGGATTGAGTCAAACGAACATTTGTCATCTACCTACTTTAGTAACAAGGCTACTGATTTCTAGTGTGGTTTTTGTGTTTAATGGGATTAAACATGGGTTTATGAACAAATTAAAGTAACAGAAAATATTTGATTCCAGAACCATTTCTTAAAACAGCCTTGAATACATAGCCGTGACTCTCAATGAAAAGTTAGACCTATGCCTATATATTCTAAAATCAAGCTCCGTATTCTAATATCTACCATAATCTCTATCTGTATATCATTGCATTACAGGCTCTGTATTCAAAAATCCTTGATTACATTTGAAATTCAAACTAGATTAACCGTTGAGAGTGGCTTATCAAAAAAGATAAGCCAACGTAATGGAAATAATTGTTGAACATGACTTAGATAACTGTAAAAAAAAACAAAAAAAAACTGCCATTTGCGAACTGTGACAGAGATAAGATTATGCAAATTAGGAAATATACTCAACAAGCCACAATTGTGATGAACAAATTATTTCCAAGTAGGTAGGTAATGGAAGAGTAGTTCTAATGAAGGAATATTGAAGAGAAAAATGAATGGATAATGTAATGGAGGTAATTAGACGGGCTACAAGAGCAACAATGGTTTGAAGTAGTTTATAACAGCCAACAGTGTAGTTCAGAAGAGAGTATTTATGAAAATATTTACGAATAAATATGTAATAATCAATATAAGAATGAGATGAATGTGTGTCTCTGAGACACCTGAACGAAAATGGTGCCAGTTTGGGAATCTGAGAACTTACTTTTGTGTGGAATAGGTGTCCCTCAGACACCGCAGTTCAAGGGCGATGTTGGCATTGGGCGGGAAAATTGCAGTAAAGTCGATGCGAGCTTCACCAGTTGACCTGTGACAACTGAGCAAAGACTCTCAGAACACCTGCACCCGGAATGGGGAATCCTGGTGCTCGTAGAGGTAGTTTTAAGAGCTGTAGGTGTCTGTCAGACACATGTTCGCTCAAAGTGTTGACAATACGAGTTATTAGAGAGTTTTCGCAAAAGTTTTTTGGCCACGGTTCGGCGCAAGTTCGTGAAGGTTAGGTCGTTGAACGATCTAAGCTGATTCGATGGGTGACGCTAACGTTAACGTTGAACTGTTATCATCGTATTCTCATCACTTGAAGATTTCAGTTTAAAAAGCCGTTTTTAGTTTTCATCTTCGCTAGTACAATTTATACGGTTGTTCATAGACTAGCCAGGTACAATTAATTAAGATTTTCCATTCTTAAAGGATCACAGAAACATTTCTTATTACTATTTTCAAATTGAAAATAATGTAGGGTTGCCCATAGACACGAGACAAATTAGCCAAAAAACTAAAGGTTTGGCTAATTAAAGTTAGGTATTTGGCAAATAAAAAACCACAGTCATGCAGCATGGCTATAAGAGCGAATTTTCGAAGTTTTCGGCATCTTCCTCCTCCGCCTAAAACTTTCTGAAAATTAATGTTCGGCCAATGTTTTCCCAACTTGATACCATACAAAATTAAAACAGGAGTAGTTTTACGCAAAGTAAAATTTGGGTTGGAAGGGGGAGGAGGGGGAAATCAAAAATGTTTTGAATACCAGAAGAGTAGTATTGGATACGTAACAAATTTTTTGTTCCATTTTTTGCCGAGTAACACCTCGGTTTGTAGATTTTCCAACGCTGAACACGATGGTGAAGTCAGAATTGCGATATCCCATTCCGTTATCAGATTAGAGCAGACGAACGAGGAAGAACATCTCAATATAACTTGAATCACTCGCGGCGGAATAGTGGAAATCCATAGCAAAAAACTACAGGATAAAAATAAAATAGTCTATTTCCACGTAAAATAACAAAAACTGTAGACCGGTTTCGGTTGTTACACCATCGTCAGTGCACTATAGATTCTATAGTGTACTGACGATGGTGTAACAACCGAAACCGGTCTACAGTTTTTGTTATTTTACGTGGAAATAGACTATTTTATTTTTATCCTGTAGTTTTTTTAGAACATCTCAAGAAATAACCACGTTCCTTCATCTTCAAAGTGCTCCAGTTTGAGAACGGAATGAGATATCGCAATTCTGATTTCACCATCGTGTTCAGCGTACAAAAACCTTTAAAATGAGGTGTCACTTGTCAGACTGTTTCATTTTGGGAATTTATGGGTAATTCCCCCCCCCCCCCTAAAACTCCCCAAAACTCCCCCTTAGAGTGACCCGATTCTGCCCATCTACGAACTTAGCCTGTCGATTGCCAAGACAGATTTTTCGTGCAAATTTGAACTTTTTATCTCAATTCTTTCGAGAGTTATCGTCTGGAATGACACATATACATATAAATATATAAATATACCTATATATACATATAATTTTTGGTGTCTTTCGGCAGTGAATTCAGGATGGTCTGAAACGGATTTTGGTATACAAATCTTTCGGAAATTCGAGTTTTAAATATTTTGGACCGAGAACAATAGCTTCCTTTTCTTCGAAAATTCGCTAAAATTAGTGGCTAATAGGTAGTAGACATTATTAGCCAAAAAACTATAAGGTTGTCCATAGACATAGAGAAATTAGCCAGTTACAATTTATTGACATTTTCCAGTCTTCAAGGATCACAGAAATATTTCCTATTACTGTTTTCAAAAAAAAATAGAAATGAAGGGTTTTTATACAGCAGAAAAACCGAAAATCGAGAGAAAAAAGACGCACGCTATCAGGTACACGTACACAACACAAACAAATAATCACAAATGCTATGGAAGAAGGCAATCCATGCGATGAGGTTTCCTTGGTGGAAGGTAAGTACGGGAAACTGCCCATACGACCTAGTGCTAGGTTGTTTACGTAGACTGGTGGCATCCAACGTTGACGAGCTAAGTTAGGTCGTTCCCACCCAAACGTGCGCTTGTGCAGTTCGCACTTTCCTTCATACGTAGGCATACGTAGTAGCCAAACCTTTGCGAAAACTCTCTAATCACTCCTGCATTTTTCCTTCTATTATTTTCACCCCGTGAATTCCAAGTGGTTATGTGCCCTTGAAAACTTTTTCCATCCCCTTCTTACAGTTCAGTTTTTGAGTTCGCCTAATAGCTCGAACGAAAATGGCTATTTTTTTTGGTGATCACAGTCGGATGGGAAAGCCGCGTACGTACGTTTTGCTCTGGTCAGGTTTGTCGGTTTTTTTTTTTGCTCAGTTTCGTATCTGGATCGCAGTTTTGTCTACAAATTAGTATAAAATAAGTTCATTGATTGGTCAGGTTGAGAAGCTCAAGGGCCGCGCCAACTAGGTACGGTTCATGGAAGATAGAAATGAGAGCCGCATTACGTTTTGAAAAACTGTGGGCCGAAGATGAAAGACGAGAAGGGAGAATTCGTAGCCGTCGATGCCCGGATTATGTTATGTATAGACAAATCTCTTCATTCACATACAGACGGCAAATTCTGCCAGAGAAGCCTGGAATTCCTTAGCAAAAGCATTTGATGACTCGGGATTACTGCGCCGGGTCATGCTGCTACAGGATTTGAGCTCTTGTAAGCTCGTTGATTTTGTTACTGGGATGTAGTTATTACCACATCCCAAAAGGTAAATGATCTGCAGTTCGTTGTTACTGACGAATGGTTAGGGTCATTATTATTAGCTGGTTTCCACAAGATTACCCCCAATGATAATGTGGCTGGAAAATTCCGGGATCGAAATTACATCCGAAGTGCAGAATCCTTCAAGACGTCCCATCTCCTTCGTCAACAGAGTCCGCTCTTTTTACCTCAAAAGGTACGCAGAAAGTGTATTGAATGTTTTAAATGTAAATTGTTGGTCCATTACGCTAATTATTGTGGGGCTTCAGCTCAGAATAGGCAGTCTGCCAAAAAGTCAGAACGGGGTGATAAGGAACGTAAACAGATACCGTCTGGTGGCGATTGGCCAGTTTTTTGACAGCCCATGTGCCTTCGCCAACTTTATGGTCTTCTCGCCATATCACGAATTTGGAAAGCCTTCTCCTGCATGCTAAACCTAGCGATGTCACCACCGTAGCCACAGCAGACAACACAACGTTGGTAAGGAAGCAGGGCCATATTGAACTTCAAACTACAGTGAATGGCAGATCATATGACATAGATGTGAAGGAATAGGGTATACCTAGCGCTGCTGCAAATC
The DNA here is from genome assembly GCA_954871275.1 of Leptopterna dolabrata. NCBI lineage: Eukaryota > Metazoa > Arthropoda > Insecta > Hemiptera > Miridae > Leptopterna > Leptopterna dolabrata. The sequence goes on along the minus strand of OX940978.1, from coordinate 51,125,624 downwards.
TTTTGTCTGTCAGTAGCGCAGTGCAGAACGGAAATAAGTAGTGTTTTCTAAGGATGGAGCTAAAGTGTATGAGGCTGATGGCATTCTTGTTGCTCGAAAACTCTATTTACCATCTGAATGTTTTACCTACTCAGCCTTCTAGTTTTTTAGCTGCATCTAGTACAGGTTTATGCCATCACCGCTTAGGCCATTTGAATCAGAAGGGTCTTGAATTTTTGAAGGATAATTCACTGGGTATTACTGGAGAAACCACAATTTAACCTGTTCATTCAGAAGGGGGAAAGATGTTAGTTATATAGTTCAGAGTGTGCCCAACAGAATGCATTGTGGTGAATAGGGGTCGAGATCAGTTGTAACAGGACAAACGAAGTGTTTATTAATTGATCTGACTGGCAAGTTCATTATAAGTTGAATCTAATAAAACTATAAGGACGGCAGCGTTTTTAGGAGTTATAATTGCCTTATAGCCAATACCACACGTTAGTTTCGGTATATGCAAAAGTTCTTGGGTCTACATTTTACTGCTGGTGATTTACCGTTATGTTCGTACCCTAGGCCCAGTGACGTCCGTTCTTTCTTCATGTGAGCAAGAAGAAATGAATAAATACTAATGTTCCCACTTACGGTTTTCCTGTCCGGTTTGGCCGTACACTGCACCAGTATACCACACTTGCAGTAGAGCTGGAGATACACGAATGTAGAACGCATACACAACGAGCACTTATCCAACTGTACCTACAGAACTTCGTGGTATTCACCTAACATTTTAGACGTCAAGCTATCACCATTTTCTGTGTCATCCCCACTGGTTTCATCGCTAAAAAGGAGTTCATGGACAAAGCGAAGAAGTTCAGGAAAAGAGAGACCAAAAGATTTGTCCTTTTTAGACGGGAAAAAGCCCAAGGCTGGGCCGGGAGGGCCGAAATCCAAGAAGGCCGTGGCAAAGAAGAAGTTAAAAGACGGGAAATTCGGCTTTGGAGGAAAGAAACGCAACGGGAAGAGAAACACCAGGGAGTCGACATCTGGGTATGACAAACCTAAACACGGGAAGAAACCGCCAAATAAGAGACCAGGCAAGAAGGAAAGAAGAAATATGAAGAGCAAGAAGAAGTGAATAAATACTAACGTTCAAACTTACAAATACAATAATAAACAAACAAAAACTTACAAATAATATAAATACAAACGTTCTCTGTAATTTTTGTTTTTTGTAAATAAAAAATTATGGTTGATATACATCACTGGTTTATGGTCAGTGTATCAGTTACCACACTACCACGCCGTCTTCGTTTAGGTAAATAAAAAACACATATTACCAAAGAATAAAAATATATTTATCATATTCAAACTTGAAAATATTACATCTTATGTTTTATATTTTCAAGGACTCGTCATTTCTTCGTTTGCATTTAATAATTGAAATGCAATAACAAAATATATAAACGATGAAAACAACATTAAATAGTAGATATCACATGAACAATGGATGCTAAACGCCCCTTGAACGACACTAATCTCCCTAAGTAAATTTAATTACACTGATCAAACTCATTATCACAAAACGTATCAAAATATGAGGAGGGGTAAACGTAATTGAAGTTTGCAAGACAAAGGGAAAATTTAAACGATCAAGTATAAAAATAATACTTTGGTAACGTTCCATGACATGGTTAATTTCTTGGTGAGAATAAATCGGATACTGTACAAGTCATTACAATAATTTCCCACACATTCACAGAGATTTTATCAAATGAATATGGAAACGTCTGCGTAAAAGTACCCTCACTTTATCCAACAAAAGTAGCTAGTCAGTCTGAAAAAAGGTTCCTAGCTTAACAAACTTGGCAGAGATTACACGTCGTACGTCTAATTAGGGCAACAAACAAACTTCTCCTCAAGTGTCCCTGGAATCTGGAAAATGAGAAAACAAAATGTAGAAAATTTTTGTAGAAAAATCGAAACTGATCAGCGAAGTACCACTCCCAGGGAGGCATTACGCTGTAGTTGGTGTTTCAACGTTTTGTACTTGTATTTTAAATAAAAAGTACAGGGGAAAACAGTTAATGATCGAGGTACAAACCACCCCTACAGTACGCAAGACGTCTGGCAAATGAATAAATAAAAACAATCTAGCAAGCTTTCAGCTGGCTGTGCATGATACATTAATACCTAAGCAAACAACTTTTTCGTCTTAAAGTACGAAACCCCTTTCGAAGTTGAGAGATGCCTTTATCACGAGGTAGGTATACATTCGTTGACAAATAGTTTTCTTATGTTAATGTTAAACAATATTTTATAACAATATTCATTAAACTTCCACAGCAATATGGATTTGCTAGCATTTTAGTTTCGAAGGCAAGTTACTCGACAATGTCACAAATGACCATGCAATTCCATGAAGATGGCATAAAGCAGGGTTATGATAACTAGCGTGCTGACAATGTCCTAGCTAGCAAAAATTAACAATAAGTAATTACATTAACCAAGAGCTTTCTTACTCATATTTGTTTCTAAATTGAAATTCTGAAAACAGATCTCGAGGAAGGGCTTGCACATATTATAACTGTATACAATACATAGCCTAAGGCATTTTCAAACAATATTTCCTCAAATGAAAATAATCATTCCATCTGTAATGTTTTGTTGTTTAACAAACGAATAAGAACCAGGGTGGAGATGGGGTAATGTTTAATTTCATGCCTTGGAGTGTTGACCATTGAGCAGTCCGGATGCCTATAATAACAATACCCACAATCAACAGGCAGCATCAAATGGGAAGAAAATCAACACAAGAAGATAGTACCTACACAATGCAAGAAAGCCGCTTTTACATGAGAAAGGTATTCACTGACTACTTAGTGGCAGTATATATAATTTTGCGGAATTTTTCATTAGATCTTTTTAGATTATTTTGAATCTAGGAGGCTGTGGAAATTGAAGTGCAACCTAACCCGTTCATTCATCAAATGACAAATGATAAAACAGACTGTGCAGGTGTTATAAGTTGTTATGATGTTATTTTTCTATCAAAAATGGTGATGTAAGTAACATAATAAGCATGTGAACTAATTAGCACTTTGAGAACAGGCAAGGAATTAGGTTCGTTCGCACTGGCTTTTTCTGACCGTTAGCTGATTCCTAGAAAACTGTACAATATGATCCAATACCATCTTGATGAGCGCTTGAGAAGGGTTTAAGTTTGATAATCGTTGGGGGATCGAGAAAGGGTGAATCGTCAGTTTCTCGTCCATCCCACTTTCTGTGTACTTGAAACCAGGAAAATGGCAGTGGATAGAACACTGCAAACAGCTGGTAATGGATACTATACAGACCAAAGAGTCTGGGAATCAGTGCAAACGGCCAACGCCTTTCTGTTAGATGGTCACTGGGAACAAACCTAATGTGTGTGGCACTGGAAAGTCGTTATTATAGCTACCCAAATCAAAATTAACAGGAAATATCGAACTCACGCATGAGCGAACAGAGAGCAGGAAATGAAACCTTATAATCAATTCATCAAATTTCGTCTTACACCTTATGTGGTAAGCCATCTTGCAATGTGGAATAAACAAAAATTAAATAAACCTTTAGCTTACCACTAGTTTATTCAGTACAAAGCTTTTCACTCAACTTCTGAGCATCATCAGGTAGGTACTCACATAAACACAGATAGAAGTCACTTCTATCTGTGTTTATGTGAGTACCTACCTGATGATGCTCAGAAGTTGAGTGAAAAGCTTTGTACTGAATAAACTAGTGGTAAGCTAAAGGTTTATTTAATTTTTGTTTAAATGTGAATTACGTAACAATTTCACATTCATTTAGTTTTCAACTAGGCACTTCATGATTACGTTTGAAACGTACGAAATTACCCGCTACTGCTCTTTTTTTTCTCTAGACTCAGAGTTGGTTGATCAAATCAGACTTCTACAGGATCCACAACATTCAAGGTAGATATTACGTTGAAAAATCTTCAACCTATGCCAAAGATCTATCTACTAATTAATACTGAGATTGATTTCATAAAACATCATTTTCTGTCTCCGTCACTCAAATCTGCTTTCTCACCGAAGTAAACAAAATGAATCACAATTCAATTACAGTTCAAGTAAAAAAAAAAAACGTAGTTCAGCTCACTTTTGGTTTAGGCCGGTGGGTGTCGACAGCACCGATATCAAATGGAATGTAATCAACTTTACAGCCGTACGCAACAGGTGTGAGTTTTATAATCGTGTGAAGCGGAACGTGGAGGTAAGGTAGCTCGTCTGTAACACCAAAGTGACGATTTTCATGATTTTTGACAGCAATAACAACAGGTTTCCTGAGGATAGAGTTGGTGATACAAAGAAATGATACGTGCGTGAGAAATGAATTTTTGTTTATAGTTTTTCTTAGTTACCATGAACTTAGTTTACCCTCCTCCCCACGGCCGTCTGTCATACTCGTTTTTTAGCGAATTTTCAAAGAAAATGAAGCTATTGCAATGGCTTCGAAATTTAAATAATATAAATTTTTGGAAATTTTCTTCATAGAAATCCGTTTCAGACCATTCTAAAACGATTCCTGAAATTAACACTTTTTTATATGTATATATATATATATATGTCACTCCAGACGATAACTCTCGATAGAATTGAGATAAACAGCTCAAATTTGCACAAAAAATCTATCTTGGCAATCGAAAGGCTAAGTTCGAAGATGGGCGAAATTGGCTCTAAGGAGGGTTTTGGCGCATTTAAAGTGCGCAAAAATTACCCAAAAATCCCCAAAATGTTATTTTCCAACAAGTGACCCCTCATTTTAAAGGTTTTTGCACGCTGATCACGATGGTGGAATCGGATTTTAGATATCTTGATCCGTTCTCAAATTAGAGCATTTAAAGTGCGCAAAAATTACCCAAAAATCCCCAAAATGTTATTTTCTAACAAGTGACCCCTCATTTTAAAGGGTTTTGCACGCTGAACACGATGGTGAAATCGGATTTTAGATATCTAAATCCGTTCTTAAATTAGAGCATTTAAAGTGCGCAAAAATTACCCAAAACTAGGATAATCTTTAAACTCTTACCCCCCCCCCCCCCCCCACCCCCTTAGAGTGGTCAGATTGAAAAATGTGAGAAGTATTAATTGAAGACGAGAGTTCGAAGCAAAAAAGGGGGAGGCAAACGATTAGTACAACTCCTTGAATTTCCCATTTGACATATAATTGTTATGATACCTTCATAGATAGACAAGTACCGGCCCACGTATTACTAGAAGGAAGACGAAAGAAAAAATCTATTTCAAATTATTCAATTTAGGTACTAACAGTAGGAGGAAGAAGGTTAGGTAGGTATCTTATCAATTTATTATCAGTATCATACGAATATTTGATATTCAAAGGTAGGTAGGTACTTAACATGATAAAAATAATATCAATGAAGAAGGAAGGATCTACCTACCTAGTAGAGCAAATCTTGAACTGGTTTTAGATACCAGGCCTGAAATCGTAGTCAAGAGGAAAGGCCATTCAGAAGGAACAAGGAATCTACTCATAACAAACGGTAGAATCAGGATGGACAAAACGTACAAATTAAAATAAATACGAAGAGAATATACATAGAAAACCAAATTTTAGACCGAAGTTTTCCTTTATTCAAAACCATAGCCATTAATTCGAATATTTCTTTGAAAATTCGCTCATTAAGTCATGCTGCATGACTGGTTTTTTCTTGGTTACCATGAACCAAAATGAACGAAGTTCGGTTTGTCCAATTTGGTGTCTACTAGTTAGTCTGCGAAGCTCGGTGTTACTGTTCAGCTGGGTTCGACATACAACGCCTAAAACTCAAACGCGTAACTGAATATGACTGGCTCATCAGGTTTACGCTCTTTACGCCCGATGACTATTGAACCAGAGTGTCCAAGATCTAGATATTTACGCGCTTTACGGATCTGCGTGTGGGTTTCTGTGCAGGCAGAGGCTGGATCACGGGTATAACTTAAATCACTTGCGGCGGAGTAGTGGAAATCCATAAAGGATAAAAAACTAAAAGGAAAAAACTAAAGGATAAAAATAGAACAGTATATTTCCACGTAAACTATCAAACTGTAGACCGGTTTCGGTTGTTAAACCATCATCAGTACACAATAGAACGGTTTAACAACCGAAACCGGTCTACAGTTTGTTAGTTTACGTGGAAATAGACTATTCTATTTTTATCCTTTAGTTTTTTTTCTGGATCACGGGCTATATCTCGACAATTATTTATGGTTTACCACGAACCTGTACAGTCTTTTCGTGTTTTACGTAATTACGCATAAATGTGAAACCCAGCTTAAATCATCTCTAAGGGGTGAAAAAAATAGGGGTTGCAATTTCCCGGACGGCGCCACCGTTATCGATTTTTTTACGTTTTTAAATTGATCTCGAACTTGCAGAATTTTTGAGACCACCCGGAGCACTGTACGTCCAGCCGCTCGTTCACAGTAAGGAACCTGGAGCACCGAAAAGCTTCGTCAACATGATCGTAAATGAATGGTGTACATCCAGCCCAGATATCATCACTAGGGAATCATGATTATAATCAACCATGGATGTATGAAATACAGTTTCGGCGGACATTTCACCTTCGACTCCAAAGGTTCATTATTGAAAATAAATAATAAACCAAAATTAATATAATATGTACTTCGATAAATATATTCTTACATTTGAGGGGAATACATGATAAAATCTACCAATAATGTCCAAATCAACCAGAAATTTTGATTTCCAGCACGGCTTACTAAACTCAGCAGAAAGATTGCATACAGTAGATAACAACTACTGATCTACGTAAATAGGACGAGGTCCGGTATATGGCCAATATCTGGGGGACCCTGACACAATATCAATGGGTTGCATAGCCAGATCCCTTGTTTTAGTAGTTGTCGGGTTGTTACTCTGCTATAACGGATTGCCGCATCATGTAAACCCAGCTCAAGATGAGTAGGTAAATCTAAAAATAAAAAAAATGATACACACCAGCTGATTTGTCGAGAAGGTATGCTAGGAGGCATCTGATGACTGCCTGGTGGCTGACAACCAATACGTTCCCCTGACGCTCGAGTTCCATGATGACGGGCTCGAGCCTTGCTACAAGGTCCTCATAGCTTTCGCCTCGTGGGTACCTGTGGCAAAAGAGCGACTGCTCAGGAATGAAGGTTTTGAAAATACCATCATCAAAAGATTTAGGCACGCAATGTCTGATGGGAAGATTTTCTTAATGTTTTATGAATTTTCATTTCAAGCATGATGATGTGGTAAAGCTTACAACCTTTTATGTACGAGTAGGTAATATTTCAACTTATTTTAAATAACATACCAGTGCGGGCCTAAAAGTTTCAATGGAGGATTCTATTGCTTACCATATATTGGATGAAAGCAGAGATACACTAGTCTCTCTACTTAATACCCGTAGTTTTTTCCAGTGCTTCTAGTAGGAATGTAAAATAGGTAAGGAAGCAAATAATATCACACACAGCCTGATCCATACATTGATTGTATCCATCAGAAACAACAGAAATTATCAAAGGGGGTGAACGTTCTCTCCTCTGAGCTTCATCTGCCCACCTACCTACTCCATAAACTTCTATAACCTAGCGAGAATTATGGGTTGACAATCAAGCCTGACAATGTCTGTATAACTAGTTTATTTTCTCAGCATTGATGGCTGCGTAAAGTGACAGAACTCGACGGCTCGGACAATCAGAGCAAAATCTATTGGTTTGTTCAGACAGACAGTCCTGGACCAGTCCAGAAGTGTGTCTGTCCAGTCCATGCATCATCATTCCTAGATAAGCATCTTCTGCAACAGCTAGTCATGTGATGACTACTTTATATTGTCACCTCACTCTAATAATAGTACCTATTGTCTAACTAGGTTGAAAAAAGGTGGTTCCTGTTTATATTTATGTGCAATTTCCGAAATATAAGGATCATTCGGACAGTCGCGTGTTACCACAAAACCTTTGAATGGCCAGCATATGACATCTGTAATTGAATTCAACGATTGACAAGATTTTGACTGTGACGATGTGTGGTCTGATTTCATATCTTCATACTTTGGGTTATTTTAGGTAGGTTGATTGCCCTGGATCAATCAGTACTCATGTTCTAGATCCAATGTATTCCAGTTATTGACTAACAGGCACGATGATTCCGTACAGGTAAGAGGTGATATTCATGATGATTCCGAACAGATAACCTGAAGCATTTGCAAAACCTTCCACACAAGCTGAAGGTAGAAACACCAAGTGCGCATGTGCAGGATCTACAGTCCTCGAAAAAATTCAGGACTGTCAGTCAGAACTAGTCCCAAACAGTCCTGGACCATCTGTCCGAACAGCCAACTCTCGATCCAGAACCAGTTCTGGCGCTCTCCGAACGCACAAAAAGAGGCGTGGCTTGGATGCAACGGTCCGGAACGGTCCAGACTGTCTGTCCTGAAGAACCTTAAATTTCGGAAATTGCATGTAAATATAAACAGGAACCACCTGTTTTCAACCAGTTAGACACCAGATGCCATTAGACAACCAGGTCACAATACAAAGTAGCCATCACATGACTAGCTATTGCAGAAGATGCTTATCCAGGAATGATTTGTGCCAAGCCACGTACCTATTCTATAGGTGGCTGACAGAGTCAGATGTCATTAACCAAGTCCAAGTCATTGCCATGCTATGTACCTACTCATAGTGTTTTGTACAAACAGACAATAATTTTACCTGTAGGTGAACTTGGCCTGATCCCGAGCGGTGAAGTCGTCAGGGTACTTCTCCTTGATCTCTTCATACGTCATTTCCTCACAGATACCCTATCAACAGTCGTAAAACACGTAAATATAGGTGGTAGTTAATTCTGTAACTTCAATGAACATAATAAAACCAAGGAATCAAGGAAACATTATTACACTATTACAAAACCTATTTCAATGCAGTTATTCAGATTTACTGTACAAGTGTACAGTACAGATCACCAGATTTGCCTTCGGGTGTTTCTGTAGACTCAATTCTCTTTTTTTTAAATCAAGAGCCAGATTGTTGCAGGCTGGTGTATGTCCCAAGTACCTGCCTATTCTCGTAGTGCATTCACATGAAACCCATATGTTCATGGTTCACTTCATCTCATCAGCAGTTCAGCTGCCAAATTCGTACTACGTTAATAAGATACTTAGGTATAGCGCAGCAGTGACGTACGGCATCGATTTCGTTGAGCGCCTTCCATCTTTCCTGGGGAGCTGGGATCCTGGCGACAGTTTGGATCGTCCTTTTGAGCCAGGAAGTCCAGACCCTGAGGCCGCTGATGTTCTGCTCTTGGATGTACTGGGCCAAGGCATCGGCGAATACCTGGCCCCTTTCCGAGAGCTCTGCATCACCACCTATCCTTCCTTGAAGATTGTGCTTACTCTCTCCATGCTGAAATCAGTAACATTAACAATCTAATGTAGGAACAGGCAGGATAATTAACACCGTATATGAGAGAACCCAATTTTTTCTGTCTCTGTATAGTTATTTGGAATGAAATAAGAACACTGTTACTGTTAAACGGGGGGGAGGGGGGGGGGGGGGAATTGTCCCAGAGTTGGGCAGACCAGGACTAAAATCTCAGCCTGTTGAATAAAAGGTGGCATTCCGAACTCGCTGGAGAAACCTTTTTTGACGTCACATTAAAAGAAGTGAACTGCAAGAGAGTGCGCTGTGACTGCAGTCTTGACCACGCCGTACAGTGAGGAAAGCCTAACACACAAAACAAAGCCTGAAAGTACTAGAGTTGCGGTTATATTCCGTCCAGGTTTGTTACTAGATAAAAAAAATAACTAACTAAAGAGATCATGGCTAAATGGCATTAACCACAGAAAACTGTGATCTATGCAGAAGGGGCATCTATACAGGTAAATTATTACACAACGATTTATTATTTACCTTATGCTTCATTGACAAATAATAATGATTGAATTTTTGAATCACGTGCATTTTTATGAAACTGATTACAGTTTCATAAAAATCATGCATTGGCTGGGTCCAATACATGATTTAGGGCTTTCCTGGGGGGGAGCTCGAGAGTAGGTAATGACCAACGGAACAGTGATCCACACAAAAGGGGCATCTATACAGGTAAATAACAACCTGAACAGTAGATAACCACAACTCTAGCACTTTAAGGCTTTGTTTTGTGTGTTGGTGCACTGTACGGGGTGGCTAATGTGATAAAATACACTTTTGCATGTCATTTTCCCGCCACAAGACAAATCTCAATATAAGTATTTTCTAAAATTATAGATACGCTGTTTTAGGAGAGGCTGGCCCTGTAAGCATTGCTGGGTTGCAGCACTATCTCACATCATCTTGCAGTTTGTGCAAGATAGCGCCACAAACCGGAAAAACTTTACCCACTCTCCTCACTGTTTTTGTCCTACGGCTTCATTACTGCTTCTCTTGAGCCATTACCTTTCAGAAAAAACTAGATCCTAATTCCCCATTGTCGATACCTTTCAATACACTGTGGCAACAGGATATGTCCGGTCCCCAACTTCCACAGCTAAATAGGGACCTGCTACAATTGGATCGTGTATGAATGAGGTCTTGCTTTCGTCGATGAGCCAAGATTGACACCACTTACTCCACAGTCAACATCACAATACCTCGTTCGGACATTTATCCTGCCATATTTTACTTACTCTGATGTAATTTTTAGTACAGGATTGAGAGCAGATGTCATGAGGCACCTGACAGTGGCATTTAACTCCTGTGTCAGATTTATCTGAAATGCCTCGAGAAGGGAGCACATAAGTCCCTACTATAACTCTTTTATTGGCTGTGGCAACAGTGATTTGATGAAAGTAAATCTACTGTGTTTTATTTTCAAATATATAAAGGGGGCTCATCCTGAGTATCTCAAGGGTATGTTTGCCCAAACTAGATCGGTTAGATCCTTGGGTCTCTTGTTGCCACAACACTCCTCGTCTTTGGAGGCTTCTATCGGGGTGAGTGGTGTACGGCTTTGGAATGCCCTCCCCAGGGCTGTTAAGGAGTCACCCACCTGTTCGTGTTCAGGAGGCGGTGTATGGCCCATTTTGCGGGGGTGTAGCAGCCATTCATATCATCTTTCTTCTCTCTTTCTCTTCTTCGTTCCTCTACCCTTCTCTTCTTCATTTTTTCTTCATTTTTCTTCTTCATTCCTCTACCCTTCTCTTCTTCATTTTTTCTTCGTTCCTCTAACCTTTTCTTCATTTTTTCTTCATTCCTCTAACCTTTTCTTCATTTTCCAGCTCTCATTTTCGATTTAATTGTCTCTCAATAATACAAATTTTTACTACTAATCTTGTACGCCAATTACCAATTAATTTTGCCATTGTGTACGCTAGGTGGGACCCAGGTCCTCTGTACACTTATCAATAAAGACTAAAGACTAAACGAACCTTACCCGGGCAATGTAGATCGTTCTAGGAACAATGTGGATATTCATCAGGTAGTAAACGATTCTGGACTGTATGTGCCCTTCGTGCTTGTGAACGAGGACTTTCTCGCCGGTGTTGTAGATCTTCATAAAACTGAGGTGCGCCTCCTCGTCCTCATCAAGGGGTTCATACCGCTCTTTGTAGTGTTCAATTCTCAACAGGAAGTCACTCAGAGCCATGTCTTTGGGTATGTTGGTGTAATCAGGCGAATTCACTTTAACCTCCTGTAATCAAAAGATAACACATAATGAGACAATTAAATCACCTGTAAAGCTCCTTCTAGGCTATGTGTTTTGTTAATTTATTTTATAAAAAAAAAATTCAGCACGTAATGTAACATAAATAACAAGAACTACTTCAAAAACCTTAATCGCAATACCACGCCGTAATAACGACTTTTTTACAAGGCAATCCTCATGGCTAATCCCGAAGTTATACATAGGTACTCAGCACTAGGTACCTGAAATGATTAAACCTGGTTCTACTAGCGCGAGATCATAAAAAGGAATCCACAGTCGTACATAAGCAGTACTTAGTCGTCCTTTACAGTACAAAAGACCAGTAAATGGAACATCTGAAAATATTTGGCCTTTCTTCTGTTTAGTTATCTTTAAATTATTGAAGACAGAAGAACACAGGGATATTGATCTCTGATATGAAACAACAGTTTGTACAAACATGCTACAACGTTTTAAACGACGACGAACGACAGGTGCCTGGACGGGCCTTAGGACCGACCTCAGGGATTAACTATATGATAAGTGACACACCTATCATGTCAAACGTGCATTTCTTCTCTGTTGTAACTAGGTATGTATAAATAAATAAAATAAACACGAGTCAACGAAATGACCAATTCGATAGGTTCACCCGCCCAGCGCTTCTTGAAATGGTACAATTCTACATAATTCATGATTAGGCCACTTTCAGTTATAATAAACACACTTTATTATATGCCACTGGATTCGCTAGGAAAATACTGTGTACTGGTGCCAAAAAGCACCACTGTTCGCTGATTGATGAGCGTTTTTCTTTGCATTTTTCCTCATTTCATCACAAATATTATTTTGACATCTTCTGGCGGTTTCCATTTTCCTTAATATAATATTTGGAATACCTGAACGAGAGTAATTTTTTTATTTACAGAATCTGAATTTTTTGTGCTGGCGAAAAATGGTACCACAACCCATGATATCTATCTAGAATTTACCGACTCGCTACAAGGGAAACAAATATAATCGACCAAATCTTGGGAAAGTAAGTAGAATGTTTTCCACTGGGACCGCTAGGCAACATTCTCTTGCTCCTGATCTCATCTCTTCCTCATTCTATGCTCATTAGGTCTTTGCGAACCTACATTCAGTTTTTCTTCCTCCAAAATATAAAAAAATTAGGAAATTTCTTTTTAGCTTTTGAATAAGAAGGTATAATACTTCTCAGGAAACAGCTGAGAAAACAACTATAATATAATATCTTCCGTGTTTGTTGTTTGTTCCGTGTTCAACTGATAATATTCATAGTATCTCGGGAAGCAGTGCAGATACGCACGAGTGGTCGGGTTTAAAATGTTCAGAAATTAACGTAGTAGGTAGGTACTAGATTTTTTTTTAAACCCTCCGCAGGCCGAAGCCTGCTTTTAAGTACCTAGGTATCATTTTCCCTCCAAAATTTCTTATTTCAAACGTTAGGTATATGAATCCACATAAATCGGCAGACATCAGTCACCAGCGACCTAATACTTCTACATCATAATAATATCATCACAAAGAACAAGAAAAGTGGTGGATTATTGACTTCTTCCCGTTTAATCGATGTATATAAAAACTATACCAACTGTCTAAGGATCTAGCAGAGCCTATCATGGGGTCTGAACAGCCCCACATCACTCTGCCATCACTTCCTAGATACTACATGTAATTATTGTAGGCAGTTACATGCTTTAGGCAGTTTAAATGCTTCCTAACAATATATAGTAGGTACGGAACTTCGCGATTTAAATTCGTCAACTTACCATAATGTTTTGTTCAACGATCTGAGGGTCATCACAGATAGATTCAACAAAGAAAAGCTTGAAGCCCAATTTTTTCACGACGATGTCATGTATCAGGACTCGCCTGTCGGTCGTCGAATTGGTAGCATCGAACACCTGCAAAAACGGCACTTTATTTCAGTTCAATCATTCTCGAAATATTTGGATATTTACCCAACTAACCTCTTTCAATAATTTTACCGCATTAGAATAAGGATTACAATTATAGTTTTACGACCCTATGTACGTATGTGGTTGCAAGGAAGAATTGAATAACTGTAATGTATTGACTTTCTACTTAGGTAGACACCTATACAAGCAACTCGCAGTGTTGCCATGTTGAACTGAGTCTCAGACAATATAAATCCACGGACGTCCCTCGGTACTACTACTATAGTACCATAGATTTAGATAGGTAAGCGAATTACTGATCCGCACCCACATAACGGAATCTGTGAGGCTTTCACACAGAATGTTTCTAACGCATGTTAGAAACATTTGTAGGACACCGGGCTTTCACGTGTTGCTTGCATGTTGCACCAGAACCCGAATTCTCTGTTGCTGGTCAGTTGAAGTTGCTGTTCATGTTTGTTTTTACGAGCATCAGACAGTGCTGTGATGATAGGTACACAGCACACACAATAATTCGATAAATAGGTCAACTGATGAGTTCCGTACCAATACTTAGATGAAAGTTCAAAGAAAACACTATATACCAGTGGACCCCTACTGGAGAGACCACGTGAAAAATCACTCATCGTAAACTGGGATCCATACAACAGAGCTGCACTCAAGCTCTGATGTCTGGTTTATTACAGCTTCATCATGCATCCCCATTTCTTACCAGGAAGGATTGCAGGTGTGCCAATTGGCGTGGAAAAACCAGCAACGACATGCGCGATCGGTATTGGTATGGTTTACATTTTTATTACTCACAGCTACTTCGCCTCCACACTCGAGCCAGGCGCAGACATCGTGGAGGGCGTCTATGCAGCACTTGGTCCGGATAGCCATCGCCTGCTGGTTCTCAGCCCTGAAGAATTCGTGGCTTTTGTAGGCGTCTGTCACGTGCCGTCTGTACTCTCCCAGATTGAAAACTGCAACAAAATCAATAAAGCTTTCACGAAACTTAAACAGAACAAGCATCATTTAGCTTCAATTAGGAACAAGCACGAACAAACTGCCGCTTCGCGGAAGCGGAATCGGGGGTTCGAAAATAAGAAATCCGTACACAACTTACTACTTATGCCTACTTAACAGTACTTAATAATACAATTTGGAGTGGCAATTTGGTGGTTGTATTTATATACAGAACCAAAATTATGTCCTCCACTCATTTTTGCGTTTCAGTCAAGTGGCAGGCAACAAATTTGGTTCTTTGTCCTTCATTCCGTCCGTCTTCCTGTCTGTGCTCACTTCCTATTGTAGGTTTAAAATTCGCACATCAGTAGAAGCGCTTGTCGGGCGGATGCAGTCGAACAAGTACATGTACTATCATGTGGGTATTCAGACGTTTTATTGTTTTTGTGTACCTGTAGGTTTCCCCATACCTATCTTATAAAAATATGGGGTTAGCAAAAGTCGGTATCTTTTTGATTTTCCCATATCTTTATTAAAAATAGGTATATTTACATAATATTTTCGTCATCTCCGATTTAGGTATGGAAGATAATAATATCCGGCACATGGCCACCCCCTAGCCCGATGACACGCCAATCGCCCGCAGAGCAGCTGATCGACATCGGAGATCTCCTGGACTTCTTCCTTCAGTTCCTCGACGGTCCTGGGTTTATTCTCGTAGACCTTGGAGTTTATGTAACCCCAGAGGAATAAATCTAAAGGAGTTATGTCACAAGACCCGGGAGGCCAGTTCTGAGTCCCATTTCTCGAGATGATTCGGTCTTGAAAAGTTTCGCGCAATAAACCCATTTGTCGTGATATCCCCCCAGAACATCACTCTGTATCTCATATTAAGATTGCACAAATAAACCAGACGAATGAAGAGGCGTACGTGACCGGCTGCAGGCAAAACCCTACTCTTTCCCACCATCCCTCAACGGTCGGAAACGACCGTTAAGGGACTGGGGGAGGGTGGAAAGGGCTATATAAAAACTCGCTGTTCTCGCCCATTTCTTCATTCTACACTCACACCCAAAGTCGATTACCTCTCTCTCTCTCTCTCTCTCTCTCTCTCTCTCTCTCTCTCTCTCTCTCTCTCTCTCTCTCTCCTAACATCTCCTTACCTTAATAACCTAAAAGATCCCAGAATGGTGGAACCGGTCAGGTGATAACCGACCATGGGTGGCAACCACTGGACAAAACCCTCTAGCGCCTTTAGTGGTGGAAACCTCCCTGGCTTCGCTATAGATGTTAACCTTTTAGACGCTAGATCCAGCACCTTCTCATCCATCACTCTCACTCTCTCTTCCATACCTCACCACTACCTCATTCATCACAAACCACCACACCATTGTCGCCTCGAAGTGTGCCAATTTGCGCCATCTTGCTGGAACCAAATGCTGTCAGTTTCGATGTCAGATTGTTCCAATTCTGTCCCGTTCCCCATTGATGGTGACCACTGTCCACTGTCATCTTCAAAGAAGTACAGCCCAATAACTCTGCCGCTCCAAAATCCACACCACACTGTCACTCTTTGTGGATGCAATTGGTGTTCCTGTCTCCTGAGGGTTCTTCAATCCCCAGAACCTACAGTTTTGCTTGTTTACAAAACCAATTAAATGAAAGTGAGCTTAGATGGCCGATGTCGACCACCTACTCTATGGGCGAGTCTTCCAAAACTTCTTCATCGGGCTAGGGGTGGCCACATGCCGGACATTATCTTCCACACCTAAATCGGAGATGTTTACCCACATAATGACCAAAATATTATGTAAATATAGGTACCTATTTTTAATAAAGTTATGGGAAAATCAAAAAGATACCGACTTTTGCTACACCCTATACCAAGCTAAATGAGCTGTTTTGGTTTATTATTTTCAACAACGAAACTTTGGAATCAAGCATGAAGACAAAAAGCAACATTTGACTGGTTTCCGTTTCAAGGTATGTAGAATCCGAAAATGAAATAAACAACGCAGCAACGAGAGCAGGTAATAAGAATAAGATTGTTTATTTGTACATATGACCTTCAGGCCCTTGATTAGTACAATCAAGTTAGTAATGTCACACACACACACACACACACACACACACACACACACACACACACACACACACACACACACACACACACACACACACACACACACACACACACACACACACACACACACACACACACACACACACACACACACACACACACACACACACACACACACACACACACACACACACACACACACACACACACACACACACACACACACACACACACACACACACACACACACACACACACACACACACACACACACACACACACACACACACACACACACACACACACACACACACACACACACACACACACACACACACACACACACACACACACACACACACACACACACACACACACACACACACACACACACACACACACACACACACACACACACACACACACACACACACACACACACACACACACACACACACACACACACACACACACACACACACACACACACACACACACACACACACACACACACTTATATATATAGGTGCCCAACTCAAACACTTCTCCTAGGGATGTTAAATTGAAGAGAAAAAAAAAAAAAAAAATCAGTAACAATAGTTAGACATCAAACCAGCAGGCTCAATGACGGTCGTCAGTTACGATAATGTAATTTAATGTAAATCAATGTACTTGACCAGATGAAACAATAAAAAATCCTTGGGACTGCAGGAAATGACTTCCCGTTCTCACGGTTGAACTGTTTGAGTGGCATGGGGAAGGTACAATGCAAAAACCGGTCAGAGGTATAATATCACGTAAGTTGACTAATAACAGAAACGTTAATCTTTGGAAAACCGCCGAAATTTCTTTTCAGGATTTTAATCAAGTGCCTTAACAAAAAAAGGTGACGTAAAAAGAAAAAACACTTACTCTGATCTGACTTCATAACACTCAAAAAACGCTGCAAAGTCCTTGTCACATGGGTTTATTATTCTATTGGACATACCTACAGAGATGTTGGCTGTTTATTTATTGTTTCTCTCATATAAAATAATTGAAATAGCTATCTCTGGTGGTTTCCACCAATTTTGGCCCCCAAAACTCGAATAAAGTACGCTCCTTTTTTTTTTAACACAGAATGTGTTTTAGCCATGGACTAACTAGCCAAAAAAGGTAACGAAATTTCGTAACGAAATCTGGGACGCTGTTATGAAAAATTTCTAATGATTTTCACGTACAACCGATTTTTTCTTAAATAAATTATCTCTGATCATTGATAGTACCATTTAATCGTCTTGATCCACCTGTTGACACTTTTTCCAGTGTTATTACACAAATTGATGGTGATTTCAAACGATTTCCCAGGTTTTTGACTCATAAAAAATCAATTTCGGGAGCTGAACATCTGGTAGAACCTCAATTTTCCACTCTTTGGTCAAAATCGACTTCATATTCGGTCTTCTCGTCCCCCAAAACATGAAAAACGATACCTTAAAAGCTCATGTTACCAACATGTTGCTAAAACGCAAAAAGTACCTATTTTTACACACATTTTCACTCATAACACCCCTGGATATATTCCGATCGGGCTGAAAAGTTTCGGGACACAACTAGGGCCCAAATGGAGCATGTGTGCGAAAGAACGATTTTTTTAGACCGAAAATGAAGCCTGTACACGTGATACGGCGGACGGCGTACGGCGGACGGACATTGCATTTTTGGAATCTACGTACCTTGACACGGAAAAGAAAAAATTTTGAGGGGGTGTTATAAAAATTTTTTGCTGAGCGATTACATAGGTGTATTATTCACAGAATAATAAACCAAAACGCTGCAAAGTCCTTGTCACATGGGTTTATTATTCTACTGGACATACCTACAGAAATGTTGGCTGTTCATTTATTGTTTCATTCATGCGTAATAATCGAAATAGCTATTTCTGATGGTTTCCATTAATTTTGGCCCCTAAAACACAAATTAGGTACCTACGCTCCTTTTCTTTTTTATTATTATTTTTTTTTTTCCAACTATCTTTGATCATTGGTAGTGCCATTTAATCCTCTTGATCCACGTGTTGACACTTTTTCCAGTGCTATTATCCAAACTGATGGTGATTTCAGACGATTTCCCAGGTTTTTGACTCATAAAAAATCAATTTTGGGAGCTGAACATTTGGTAGAACTCAATTTTCCACTCTTTGGTCAAAATCGACTTCATATTCGGTCTTCTCGTCCTCAAAAACATGGAAAAAGATATCTCAGAAGCTCATGTTACCAACATGTTGCTAAAACGCAAAAAGTACCTATTATTACACACATTTTCACTCATAACACCCCTGGGAATATTCCGATCGGGCTGAAAAGTTTCGGGACACAACTAGAGCCCAAATGGAGCATGTGTGCGAAAGAACGAATTTTTTAGACCGAAAATGAAGCCTGTACACGTGATACGGCGGACGGCGGACGGCGTACGGCGGACGGCGGACGGACATTGCATTTTTGGAATCTACGCACCTTGAAACGAAAAAGAAAAAAGTTTGAGGGGGTGTTATAAAAATTTTTTGCTGAGCGAATACATAGGTGTATTATTCACAGAATAATAAACCAAAACGCAGCAAATCCCTGCATAACGGTTTATTATTTTGTACAGAATACCCTCCTGTTACAGATCACAGCTCTCTGTATAGATAACCCGTCTATATAATATAATATGTACTACTCTATACATATTATGTGAATCGCAGACCCTCCGTAGGTTAGTACCTAACCCCGTAATCGTTACTAGGTACCTACCTAATTCACGAGTTAAATGTTGCTAAAATAATTCTGTCGATGACAAACAGTAACTAAAACGGCAAAAAGAAACGCAAATAATGAAGTTCTGAAGGAAAATTGTTGATGTGGAGTGAACTAGATGCCCCTTCTGCGTAGATCACTGTTTTCTGTGGTCAATACCTACCTTCGTATTCAAGTATAATGAACCGTTGTGTAATAACTTGCCCATCAATAATACTTCAATGGTTGCTCAAGTTGCAAAAGTACCGATCAACAAAATCCAGCTCCTCCGTGGTAGATGAACCGTTGTGTAATAATTTGCCGTTGTGTAATAATTTACCCATCAATAATACTTCAACGTTTGTTCAAGTTTCAGAAGTACCTACCAACAAAATTCAATAGTCCATCACTTATCAAATGAAATAATATCGCAGAACAACCAACTCGACTTCATACAGCCATCCTTGATTATAATCAGGTGCTCCCTAGTGATGATATCCGGGCCGGATTTATAGCGTTTGATTCACGATCGTGTTGACGAAGCTTTTTAGTGCACACGAACGGCTGGACGTACAATGCTCCGGGTGGTCTCAAAAAATTGTTTAGCTCATGACAAATTTAATAACGTAAAAAAACCATACCCTTCTATTGAAAGTTTTCGAGCTACGGCGTTCTGAAAATTTCAACCCTTATTTTTAACCCCTTAGAGATGACAGTAACGCCGAGCTTCGAGGACCAACTAGACCCCGAACGGAACCTATAACCCGAATTTCACCAATACGGCGGATAGACAGAAATTTTTTTTGCAGTTTTGGATTCTACATACTCGTACCTTGAAACGTAAACCATCAAATTTTGAGGGGGGGGGGGGAATTTTTTTTCATGCTCGATTCCAAAGGTTCATTATTGAAAATAATAAACCAAAACAGCCCATAGTGCAACAAACAATCGAATGCCCGTTATCACAATCAGAGCGTGTTGATTATCAGATCGTGGTGGTTGTAATATCTCTTCGATACCGTCCCTAGGGGTTACCTTACCATATACCTTACCATAGTGACGTAATCACGATCAGCCAGAGGTATACCCTCTTGAATTCAACATCCTGACTTTTCGCGGATAATTCGTCAGATTTCACTCAACCAGTCAACCTTGATAGGTGGTAGGCATCTGGTTTATTCAAAGTCGAAAATGTCTTAGTTCATAAATCTGGAAAAGAACGGGCTAAAAACTAGTGAATCAAGGGACCTGGCCAAGTGGCTATACAACCTGTTAGTTAGTATGGTGCGTAGATGACCCTAGTTGTCTACAATGATATCCCAAACCCCGTTCAAAATAATCATGTAAAAATAGCAGGCACTCATGTATGGAAGCTATACACGTTTGTTGAATGATACTGGTATAGGTAGATCAACCTGCCTGTACTAAGAGAGCTGAAGGCTTCAAGGTTCAGACACCAAGTTCCAGCAACGGGTTTGATGTTGCCTAACTTTCAAAAAAATTAACTTTCGACAAGCGGATTACGTAAAACAAATATCAATTAGTAGTAGAATGTAGGTAAGTACCTTCTTGCATTAATCATGTAAAGAGAGCAGCGAAGACCTTGAGCGTGTCATCAGCACTAACCATCTTTCGGATCCCGTTTATGCAGGCATTGCTCATCTTATAAATATTTACTTTCCCAATATTTATTTTCGGCAGATCCCTACAGACAGCATTTCGTTACGAAATTCAATAATACTTACTCACCATGAGACTGAGAGAAGCCTCAACCTCGGCTATTTATGATATGATCACTTCAGCACTATCTCCGCAGATCTCTATAGGCATCTCTGTCCAGACTGATAATATTTTTGTATAACTGGACAGATAGAGACATAAGACTGATTCTCTGCGTCGGAATTTTATTGATATCCGGTAATTTTGCTTGCGTTTGAAACACAAGTAGATGGAAGTTCTGAAAGTTTCCTAGAGTACAACCACCATGTTGTAAGTAGGCAATTTTTAATCTTCCAACAAGAGGGCAGATGATCCGAACCTATTCAAACGCTAGTTTATTCAGAAAGATTATTAGAACTAGGTAGGTAATATGGGTTTGTTATTGAGGGTTTTATTTGCAAATAGGTTTTGACACCTTTTGACGACACAATAAATTATTATTCTAGGGAGGTGCTACACCGAGGAGTACGTACCTATGTGTGAAATTGGCTGATTTTTCACTCGAATCGTTTTTCGATTGACTGATGAGGAAATTCCTCCGTTAAGTCGGAAAAATAACGTAAGCAGGTGTATTTATTCGGATTTTCCCCTTCACGCCGAAGTTCGGATGAAGCCAAACAAGGGATTCAACGGGTTTTGACGATTTTTTATTCAACGGGCTTTTTTAAACTACCTATTGCCAACTGATATCCACCTTAGTTCCAACTGATATCCTCCGGGAGTGATTATCTTCTAGGATAAACTTGAACCAACTGAGTCATACACAGTCTAGTGCGAACCTTCGAACCGTGAGGATCTCCGCTCAGCCCAGTATCTTATCTGTTCTACAGCTCCAGATAAGTGTTCAGTTCAACCTTACAAATTTTATTATCTGTTTACTATCAGTAGATTATTCATAAGCCAGTTTTATAGCTCAGGATAGACCAACGAGTGGGAATAGTGGGGTGAAAAAAATCCCCAGATGGTAATAGTTTAGATGAAGGTATGGTACTTCCAAAAGCCCCCAGTATTATCTATTATTCAATCTCAGCGAACCGTTCAATTGATAAAATTCGGTTAGCTGATGATACTGGACAATTCTTTGTTGTATTGGAAAGTACAAATGCAGAAAAACAAGGCGTTGGTCGCTTCACCCAATGGGGGGACGTATACATCACTCCCTCACTCCTTCAGTGAATGATGGAACTACAAGCATAAAGAAAAAATGTGGGAGGAATAAACTACAAATTAATAGGGTTTAAAAGTGCATCTTCGGCAAATATTTTAGTTGGCCGTAAGGAGTTGAAAACTCGACAATTTCGGGTATAGATACATTCAATCATATTTGTTATCTCGAAAAGTTGGGAGAAGAGGTATACATCCCACGATTCCCGAAGAAGAGATCACAACGAATATCGAAGGGTTTCAGAGGAAAGTTGGTGGTGCTACCAGTTCATCGCATGACTCGACCTGTTACTTCGTCTGATGACTCCATTCACTACAGTCCCCACTTCCTGGGTCGCGTATTTACGCTCCGGGGGTACCATAACATGGTAAGGATCGACTACACCACATGGTGTGTAGTTGATCCAAAGGATAGTGCAGTACCTTCAATGTTTACGGTTCCGTCACTTCAAAGACCAGTGTCGGTTGTTAGGTGACATTATTCTATTTGAAGAATGATGGTTAATTTGGACTTTGTTAGGTTCGTTCGCACTGGCATTTTCTGACGGTTAGCTGACTCACAGAAAACCGTGAGAAACCATCCATGAGCCAATACCATCTTGATAAGCGTCTGAAAAGAGACCAGTGTCGGTTGTTAGGTGACATTATTCTATTTGAAGAATGATGGTTAATTTGGACTTTGTTAGGTTCGTTCGCATTGGCATTTTCTGACGGTTAGCTGACTCACAGAAAACCGTGAGAAACCATCCATGAGCCAATACCATCTTGATAAGCGCCTGAAAAGAGACCAGTGTCGGTTGTTAGGTGACATTATTCTATTTGAAGAATGATGGTTAATTTGGACTTTGTTAGGTTCGTTCGCATTGGCATTTTCTGACGGTTAGCTGACTCACAGAAAACCGTGAGAAACCATCCACGAGCCAATACCATCTTGATAAGCGTCTGAAAAGAGACCAGTGTCGGTTGTTCGGTGACATTATTCTATTTGAAGAATGATGGTTAATTTGGACTTTGTTAGGTTCGTTCGCACTGGCATTTTCTGACGGTTAGCTGACTCACAGAAAACCGTGAGAAACCATCCATGAGCCAATACCATCTTGATAAGCGTCTGAAAAGAGACCAGTGTCGGTTGTTCGGTGACATTATTCTATTTGAAGAATGATGGTTAATTTGGACTTTGTTAGGTTCGTTCGCACTGGCATTTTCTGACGGTTAGCTGACTCACAGAAAACCGTGAGAAACCATCCATGAGCCAATACCATCTTGATAAGCGTCTGAAAAGAGACCAGTGTCGGCTGTTCGGTGACATTATTCTACTTGAACAATGATGATTAATTTGGACTTTGTTAGGTTCGTTCGCACTGGCATTTTCTGACGGTTAGCTGACTCACAGAAAACCGTGAGAAACCATCCATGAGCCAATACCATCTTGATAAGCGTCTGAAAAGAGACCAGTGTCGGTTGTTAGGTGACATTATTCTATTTGAAGAATGATGATTAATTTGGACTTTGTTAGGTTCGTTCGCACTGGCATTTTCTGACGGTTAGCTGACTCACAGAAAACCGTGAGAAACCATCCATGAGCCAATACCATCTTGATAAGCGTCTGAAAAGAGACCAGTGTCGGTTGTTCGGTGACATTATTCTATTTGAAGAATGATGGTTAATTTGGACTTTGTTAGGTTCGTTCGCACTGGCATTTTCTGACGGTTAGCTGACTCACAGAAAACCGTGAGAAACCATCCATGAGCCAATACCATCTTGATAAGCGTCTGAAAAGAGACCAGTGTCGGTTGTTAGGTGACATTATTCTATTTGAAGAATGATGGTTAATTTGGACTTTGTTAGGTTCGTTCGCACTGGCATTTTCTGACGGTTAGCTGACTCACAGAAAACCGTGAGAAACCATCCATGAGCCAATACCATCTTGATAAGCGTCTGAAAAGAGACCAGTGTCGGCTGTTCGGTGACATTATTCTATTTGAACAATGATGATTAATTTGGACTTTGTTAGGTTCGTTCGCACTGGCATTTTCTGACGGTTAGCTGACTCACAGAAAACCGTGAGAAACCATCCATGAGCTAATACCATCTTGATAAGCGTCTGACAAGGGCTTGAGTTTGATAATGGTTGGGAATCAAGAAGGTAGTGCATCGTCAGCCCTATTTCCTGCGTACTGGAATGACAACCAGAAAACGGGCTTTGGATAGTAAGGAAAACACTGCAAAGCCGATCATGGATTGTCAGAAGAGTCCGAGAATCACTGCGAATGGCCCAAAGTCAGATGGCCACAGGGAACAATCCTGATGATCAGGGGCGTTGCGTCCATAAGACCACTGCCCCGGCATCCAAAAACACTAGGAGTTAAAAAACTCTGCAAATTATTACACAAAGGTTTATTATTTACCGGTATAGATGCCCCTTCTGTATAGATCACTGTTTTCTGTGGTCAATACCCTCCAGCCCCCCCCCCCCCCCCCCCCTCTCAGGAAAGCCCTAAATCGAGTATACAGGAGCCGGCCCCGGAATTAGGTTTCATAAAAATGCGTTGGATTCAATAATTAATTATTTGTAGTTATTCATGAAGCATAAGGCAAATAATAAACCGTTGTGTAATAATTTACCAGGATAGGTGCCCCTTCTACATAGATAGTATAATAAACCGTTGTGTACTAATTTACTGTTGTGTTTTTAATAATGTACTTCTACGTTTGTTCAAGTTGCAGAAGTAGGTACCCCAAAAGATCCATCATTTTTCAAATGAAATAATATAACAGAACAACCAACTCGACTTCATACAGCCACCCGTGATTATAATCAGGTGCCTCCCTAGCAATGATATCGGGGCCGGATTTATACCGTTTGAATCATCATGTTGACGAAGCTTTTTGGTGCAAACGAACAGCTGGTCGTACAATGCTCAGGGTGGTCTCAAAATACATTTTAGTTCAAGATAATTGAAAAACGTAAAAAACCATACACACCCTTCTACTGAAAGTTTTCGACCTACGGCGTTTTGAAAATTTCAACCCCTATTTTTCACCTATTAGAGATGACTGATGGTAACGCCGACCTTTGAGGACCGAACGGGACCTACAAACCGAATTTCATTAATTTTGGTTCATGGTAACTAAGAAAAGTGCTAAGTATGGCGTACGGCATACAGAGAGAATTTTTTTTATTGCACTTTCCGATTCTACGTACCTTGAAACGTAAACCATCTAATTTTGAATGTGGTGGGTGGGGGGGGGGGGGGGGGGGTTAAAATTTGTTTCATCATGCTCGATTCCAAAGGTTCATTACTGAAAATAATAACCCAAAATTCCAACCAATGATCAGTTGGCATTTGAATTTCCCTCCACATACTGTACCTAGCATTTTTCACAAAGTTCAACAGCGACTCCCAGATTTCTCTATAGCTACAGATATTCAATATTATAGTAGAGCATTCATGGTGGTTCCTTCATTTTAGCTTCATAGACCAAGCATGATATCGGAATAAAGCGACAGTAATCGATGCCCTGCAATCAAAATCGAAACCTAGGCTCCTGAAAATGGCAGGCCCTGGGACCTAGTGTTCCCATGGCAACTGAGGAAAGTGGCCTGTCCGCGCCTGCTCAGTTGAGTAAAAATGTTGTTCACCACACCCACTTTGGGCCCTGTCTCCAGAATCTGATTTTCACACCGAAATCGTTCCTTTTCACAATCGATTCAATCCCACTGATTCAATTTGTCATCTCGATACGAGATGCTTCTTCATCTCGATACGAGATGCTTCTTCATCTTCTGATTTGTTTTTGTTGTCTCGTGAATCACATTCACTTTCTCTGTTGTGTCTGTTTTTTGCGTAAAGTTTTGTGCGTTTTGCGTTCGGTCCAGTTCCAATGACAGATTTGTATTGTTATTTGTATTTGTGGTACCTACATGCGTTTTGTCCTGTTTGCTTTTTGTGGTTTGTGGATTGATCGGCGGCGTTGTAACACAAAGATATACCTAGCTTCTAGTCAATAGCTTCTCCATTGAAGTAGGGTACCGGCCGACGGGTCATTGTTTTTGTAACCACGAATTCGGTGTAGTCAGTGACCATCAGAATTTCAAAAATGACCGTTCCTTGGGAGACTCCACGAAGGTGGGATTTTTGTGGTCGTGTGCGGGAGTGGGTAGGTACGTATCCACCGCAAAAAACAACCCCACGCTACGCACACTAACAAGAAAATGCAGGAAAATAATTAACAGGCGATACAGGAAAATAATTAACCGTTGCATAATGATTTGCAGCGTTTTAAAGCTACGTAAGTACTTCCAACGGATATCCACCTTGTTACAACGCTTCGAAACCCGAAAGCAACGACAAACGAAAACCTTTGATGATCAACTTGAACCAACTGAGTCACATGCCGAGTATACCTACACCAACGCCGCCAGAGGCGTAAGATTTTCAATAAAATAACTACAACTATGCAAACCCAAAATAGGTATGTACCCCCTAACTCACATCAATCTGTATTTTAAAATGGAAAAAAAAATACATACAAATATTGCGCTTTTGGCTCTACTGTGACCACTTTTCAGAGGAAAAAATTGCTGCTTTCCAAAATAAAAATTGTTAGCCACGTTTTGAGTTTCAGACTTCGAATTTAGTTCAAGTGAACAGGTTGTGGGTGATCCATAAATGGACTTTACCTTTGGTATTGATGCCGATCCAGTTGAGGTAGCGGGACAACTTCTTGGAGATGTAGGTCTTTCCCCTGGCAGGCAGACCCACCATCGCAATGACATGCGGACTGTTGACATAGTTTGCTCTCTCCCCTGCAACAATATGACGATAAGGGTTAGTTTGGAGTAATCCTTTAGCAAAGATAAAGCTGTGCTCCTCTGTCACAGATGTTTGCGTGGATAGAATTTTGCGAATTCTAAGCTCCTCCAAGCAAGTTTGACGATTTTTTTGTACGAGCACCTACTTCACAGTTGCTAATTCTTTGGCAAACATTTTGGTCTAATCTAACTGGAATTTACATTCTAGGTATAAATTGGAATTTTTGTACCTACCGTAGGCAAGGTCAGATATAGCCTTCAGTGACATAATTATATGAATCTATAATTCATATGAATGTATTAATGCCCACATTAATACATGTATGAACTTGTGAATGTATTTATTTTATTTAAAAAAAGATTCCAGATATAGATACAAATAATTACGATTACATTACATGATTACATAATCATAATTAATAATTACGATTACACAATTATAATTATACGAATTAATGATCATAATTATATGAATTAAGGAATCCATATAATTATATTAATATACCTCATACATACAATTATAATTAACATACCTCATACATGCTTATGTATGAGGTACGTGAACGTATTTATTTTATTTAAAAAAGATTCTAGATACAGATTTAAATAATTACGATTACATGATTGCATAATCATAATTAATAATTATGACGAACAAATTATAATTATACGAATTAATCATTATAATTATACGAATTAATCATTATAATTATACGAATTGATAATTATAATTATATGAATTAATCGTTATAATTATACGAATTGATTATTATAATTATATGAGTTAATCATTATAATTATATGAATTAAGGAATCCATATAATTATTATAATATTAATTATAGATTCATATAATTATTCTGACGTCATTGCACTCCTCTCGCCTGGGCGGGACCCCCCTGACCACTGTGCCGTCAGAATTGGTTGAAGCTTTGAAAAATCATACAAAAGTAACTACTTACCGTAGGACAGTGCGGTTGGTGTTGAAGTTCTCAGAATGGATTCTAGTTTCGTTAAAAAATAATGCAAACTGTTTTTGTGACCCATGCACATACTCCATAAATGAATTCAACATGTTCTTACGTAATACGAATGTTGAACACATGGAATAAATTCGGACTGCTATGGGACGGATTTTACGCAGGTAAAGGAAATAAGGGAAAAACCCCAGTTTGAACCAGTTGCAATAGCTTTGTGGTGATCGGCTGCTCCCTACTATACGTAAATAGCGTCGCTTGCATTATAAGCCGCGTCTAACGGCTTCCCAGAGCGGGGTTCCCCTACCCCTCTCTGGGGATGTATCAAGGGGTATAAAAGAAGCTGTGAACTGCCAATAAATTGTCATTTGACCACAAAAACCGACTCAAGTAGTCTCGTGTATTTATTTCTACTTTTAGCTCCCACTGGATCATCACACTGGTCACCCCGACGTAGAACACGCACCTTCACCTTCGCATCGGCTTCTCGCCTACTACGATCGCCGGCGAGGCGGCGGCGCCCGACGACGAACACGCACCTTCGCCGGCTTCCCGCCTTCTGCGAACAGCGTCCCGCCTTCTCGCCTCTAGCGACGGCTCAACACGCACCTTCGCCGGCTTCCCACCTTCTGCGAACAGCGTCCCGCCTTCTCGCTTCCTGCGACGGCTCAACACGAACCTTCGCCCCGGCCTTCTGCGTATGCAACACCGCCTTCTCGCCTCCTGCGACCGTCTCTTCACCGCGGCCTTCTGCGAACGCAACACCGGCGATGTTAATACACCTCTCGCCCCGGCTTCTCGCCCTCTGCGATCTTCAGCCTACGGCGACAACTCGGCGTGAGACACGCACATTCGCCCCGGCCTTCTGCGAACGCAACACCGGCAAAGTTAATACACCTCTCGCCCCGGCTTCTCGCCTCCTGCGATCGACAGCGAACTGCCTACGCCCCCCACCACTTGTCAGATCCACGACCAACCAGAGAAAATCTCGTTTTTCCCGCTGCTTACTTAACGAGAGCGACCATCAACGGAGCATTCATTCCTCGGATCTACACCTTCAGGAACAACAAAGAAGAAAATGAAGACCAGAGCTACGAAGACACCGGAACCGCCTCATACCCTTCTCCCTCCTCCTCGTGTGGCTACCGTCAACGAGGAGTTGCAGGTGATCCAGCACCACCGACAACCGCGGCCTTCAACGCAGCCTCTCAATAGGACCACCGTCTACAAAGACCTTCCAGTAGCTTCGAGAGATATCGAGGAACATTTTACACACGTAAAATTACTACTCGATACTCTAACAAAATACGGCCTCCAAGTCAACAAGTCGAAGTGTCAACTAGCCCGCACCTCCGTCGAATTCCTCGGCCACATCGTATCACCCTGCGGCGTTACACCTCTACCCGAACGAACGGCCCTCATCGCCAAGTTTCCCCGCCCGTAAGCGACATAAACGCCTACTCCACTGCTCTCACGACTCCGAAGCCACCTTCGAAGCAACGAAACATGTCCTCGAGAGAGCTGTAACACTGGCACCGACTCAGCGCCCCGGCCGTACTTACCTACAGCTCTACAGCGCCTGGTCTTCCGTCACAAACACAGCCTATCACACCCTGGGACACAGGCCTCTTCCGACACCGTCTTCACTGGGACCCAGGCACAGCCATTACTCCAGGCGCGGCCAACGTCACCTGCTCCAGCACCTCCTGCCTCGCCATTCAAGCCGCCTCGGAAGATCACCTCTTCCAGCCGCCCGTTCCAGCGCTCTCCGAGACATCGCCCTCGACGCTTCCAGCTGGACCGCATCCGAGCACGTTCACGCATCCCACACCGCAGCCGCCGCTAACACACGACGGCGAGACACCACGAACTCCTCAAGCCACCCACCTACACGGCAACTACACAGCTCACACGCAGCCTCTTTCACCAATACCGACGCCTCATCAACAAGATTCATCGTCATTTACATAATTGCAGTATTTAACTTCAATTCTGGGGGGAGCAGTGTGGTGATCGGCTGCTCCCTACTATACGTAATATAGCGTGGCTTGCATTATAAGCCGCGTCTAACGGCTTCCCAGAGCGGGGTTCCCCTACCCCTCTCTGGGGATGTATCAAGGGGTATAAAAGAAGCTGTGAACTGCCAATAAATTGTCATTTGACCACACAAACCGACTCAAGTAGTCTCGTGTATTTTTTCTACTTTTAGCTCCCGCTGGATCATCACAAGCTTATTTTCTTTAAAAATTCGCGAAAAATATCTGCGTCACTTTGTGTGAAGCCATGCGGTCTATTTCGGTGGAACGTGGGTCACCAGGTAGTTTTTGATATACCTATCAGGGGCGTTGCGTCCATAATGCCACTTGGGCCACTGCCCTGGCACCCAAAAACAATAGGAGTTAGAAAAAAGAACAAAAAGTCAAACCATGTGATCAGTTAGCATTTGTTTTCCCTCCGTACACTGTACCTAGCTTTTTTCATGAAGTTTAACAGTGACCCCCGCTAGATTTCTTTGGCGATATTCAGTATTCTAGTAGAGCATCTCATCCATGGTGCTTCATGTTAGCTCCGTTGAACCAGCATGTTATCGGAATATAGCGACAGCAATTACCTACGTCCGACATGGAAAGAGGACAAGCCGAGAATTACCACTCCACTCCTCTACGACAGTAATCGATGTTCTGCAATCGAAATCGAAACCTATACTCCTATGGCAACTGAGAAAAGTGGCCCGTCCGCGCATGCTCAGTTGAGTAAAAATGTAGTTCGCCACACCCACTTTGGGACCTGTCCCCAGAATCTGATTTCAACCCAAAAACCGTTCCTGTTCACAATCCCTTCAATTCAACTAATCGTCTCATATGCGATGCTTGTCTTTGATTTGTTTTTGTTGTGATCTATTGAATCACATTCGGTTTCTCCCTGTTGAGTATGCTTGTTTGTTTTTCATTTTTTGCGTCAAATTTTGTGCGTTTGCGTTGGACCTGGTTCCGATGACAGATTTGTATTTGTGGTACTTACGCACGTTTTGTCCTGTTTGTCTTGTGGATTGATTAAGCCAACCTAGCTTCTAGCAAACAGCTTCTCCATTCAAATAAGTAGGTCAAATGGGTCATTGTTTAGTTGCACTTTAGTTTACTATATTTTTTTACCACATGAATTTTGTGGTTAATTTAGAGTCGACATTTTTGACGTTTTCTTACGACGATAAAATATTGATTAATAGAGCCTTTGCTGAATATAGCTCAACCAGTAAATAAAGGGAAGGTTGTTGTTGCCTGAGGTATATTGCAGAAAAATCTATTGGTTATGCGTTCTGGTTTGGTGCCCCACCGTCTCAGAGCCCACTCACAGACTGATACCCGTTCAAAACTTTGCAGAGATAATAGGACTGATCTTGATTCACAACGCATGGTTTCACACAATCGGTTAGCACGATGAAGTCACTATCACCTTTTATCATGGACCACTTGAGGAAAACATCTTGTCATGGATTTTGTACCTACATACTGCCGTTTCCGTGGGTACAATGAACTCCAAATTTCTTTCATCAATGCGAACAACAAAAATAAATGATCAGGTTTCAAAAATCTAGCTATTCGATCCAACTATAAATAGAAGATACTGAGATAAAAATAGGTGCTCAATGTCAGATAAGGGTTCTTTCTTCATAACCTATTATCTGTTATTTTGGAACTTCTTCCGATACGAATCCCGAACGTTAGTAATGAAGCAAGAAAAGATGAGTTCGAAGATGAGCCATTTAGGAAAACCAAATGTGAGTCATATTTGACTCACATTTTGCTTAAAAATTGCAATAAATTCCGTGAAAGTAACAAAAAAAGCTATTCAAATCTAATAAAAATCATTTGGCACAAAAAACTGACTAGAATTAAGTTATGTAAACTTGAAAAACTGGGTAAAATCAACAACAAAAAACGCTGCGAAGTCGTTGTCACATGGGTTTATTATTCTCGACTGAATACGGCTCGATTGGGACCTCAGTGAAGGAGACCCACAAACCTAGTTTGACGGAACATTAGGTTGCTATTCCTGACAAATTATTTTCGATCAGTGACGTTGCCATTGTGATTCACCTGTTAATACTACCTCCTGTGTTATTATACAAATTTCTGGTGATAACATCCATTCTCACAGGTTTTTGACCCATAAAATATTGAATTTGGAGAGTTAAAACTTTGTTTAAACCTCAATCCTTCACCCGGTGGTCTAAAATCAACTCCATATTCTGTCTCCTCATCCTAAAAAACATGGAAAACGATACTTCACAAGCCCAAGTTCACACAAACCTCAAAAATGCCCAATTTTTCACCTGTTTTCCACCCGTAACACCCCTGTATGTTTTCTCTTATCGGTCTGCCAAAACAGGGGACATAACCACCAGATGGAGCTTGTATGCGAAATAACGATTTTTCAATATGTCTTCTTTCATGTTTCATCCATTTCTTGCGAAGAAATTCGTTCTTTCGCACACAGGCTCCATTTGAGCCGTAGTTGTCCCGAAACTGCAGTCTGATTGAATATACCCAAGGGTGTAAAGGTTCCCACACACCGGGCAATAACATTGTTGAAAACATTGTTATTAACATTTTTCAGTATGGTTTCGTTCACACCGAACGCAACATTGTTGGTAACAATGTTATCAACATCGGGCGAAGGAATTGTTATTAACATTGTTACGGCACACGAAAAATGTTGACAACAATTCTTCCCCCAAAATGTTACTAGAAACATTGTTGGCAACATTTTCAATAACAAAGTTATTTTTTCCGTCAACATTGTTAGTAACATTGTTGTCAACACTGATTTTTGTTATCGATCAAGGAGCGATAACAAACTGGGGTTTCTGAGCAACATTTTTTTTGAAAAACAGTTTCTCGAGAACTAAGAGGACTAGGGACATCGTTTTGGTCTCGTTTTGTTGCAAATTTACTCATCTTCATAAACTTATGGAGTAGCTATCCTGATAAAATGGTTTCTTCATGGCAAAAAATTGCAAAAACTGGTAAAAGTCCGAAAATTTCCTTGTTCTTTCAGTATTCAAATATTTTCCCAAGGTTTCCCGAGATCAAAAACTTGGATTACTTATTACTAACCAATAGGAAAGACAAATCGAACCACCAAAAACGATTTTGGAATCAGTTTCACAATCGGTGGTCTGAAATCGATTGCACCGATAATGTTTCCGATTTTATTCGATTTTTTCAGCCGTCAGTAAAATGTTAACAAATTTTTATAAATTTGTTAAAGTATATCTTGGTAGGTACCTACCAACCACCTACCACTCTCTTTTGTCGTCTTGTTGCCGAGCACAAAACAACAACGCACGCGGCAGCAGTTGCTAATTCAGCCATGGTCAATTGAGAACTGGAATACTTGTGAAAACCTAAATGTTATTGCTTTGAATGTTACCAACATTGTTGATAACATTGTTAGAAAACTAGACCCAAGAAAAACAGATGGAAGAATTGTTGGCAACAAAAAAGTTGACAACATTGTTGTCAACAATGTTGGTAACAAATTTTCTAGATCATCTCGTTTTGTTACTAACATTTTTGTTACTAACATTTTTGTTAGTAACAATGTTATGTTAGTAACATTTGGTGTGTATGGGCCTTTATGGTGTTACAGGTGTAACGGGTGTAAAAATAGGGTGTTTCGGGGCTTTAGTTAGTCACAAGAGCTTGTGAGGGATACCTCACAATCCCTTTAGGACGAAGAGACCGAATATGAAGTCGATTTTGGCGAAAAATGGCAAATCGAGGTTCTAACGAAGTTTCAGCCTTAAATTTACGTTAAATTTTGGTCTAAAATCGTCGTTCTTCTTCCTCACACAGTTTGGGTTCCCATTGAGGAACACATTTACCTAAATGTGTGGCCCGAAGCTCGGCAGCCCGATCTGATTACACCCAGGGGTGTTACGCCTCCATCGGTGTAAAAATAGGTGTAATCGAAGTTTTTTTCAGGTTTTAGTGAAACATGAGCATGTGAGGTATATTTTGGTAGATACAACAAAATTTTCTGAACCCAATACATAGGTGTATTAATCAGAGAATAAACCAATAGTGGAAGGTGTAAACAACTGTGGTCCCAAACCATGTTAAGTACGACCTTCTTCCACGAAAATGTCTCCGTAGTCCTCCTCACAGCCACAACATCAGGATAAATCTTATACAATATAATTATATAATATATAAAACTCAAAGTTTGTATGTTTGTTTTCTTGGGGTGATGGCCGAACGACTGAACGGATCTTGATGCGGTTTTTTCCGGCGTCCCCTTCAACCACCGGCGGGTAACATAATAGTTAATTTTTTCCAATTTCCAGAATTTTTTCCAAATCCAACTCCTTTATTGTGAACTCCTTACGATCTGGTTCTTCACCGACAGAATGTTTACACTTCGCCGTAAGCGGTAAGTAATTATTGGAAGAGGTTTCGGACGAAACAGGATTTGATGGATGTGATTTTCTCGCTGATTCCAACATCAAAACGATTTCTGTGCCACGAACCGTTCGTCCGCTTTATGCAGGGAATGTTGCCTGGTGGGTAGTTGCAACCTTGATACACCGTGCACGAGAAATCCAGCTACTATCTAATATACAGAGGTGAATGAACAATAGCCATTTAGAGCATTTAAATTTGTTCCACAAAAACTCTTTACCACTACTCCAAGATAATAGCTAAGAACCCATCTAAACGTCGTCATAATTGGCGGATTTTACGATTGCATCAAAGACGAAAGAAGCATTTGAATTTTGATAAATTAATATTGAGGGGTCATCTGAGACCAACCTACACGACGAAACAGGCAACCGAACAAAAGTTCACAGAATTCGGATATAAATAGAATCCAATATAATATAAATATTGTTGGTTTGTGCTTGAGGAGCCATAGTTATTGCGGTTTTAATGGAATCATATGGCCTATTCCAAGATACAAACCTTCAAGTTTTCGCTCACGTAGACCTTTTTTTATTAGCGAATTTTCAAAGAAAATGTTGCTATTTGGCTCGTCCCAAAATTTCAGAGCTGCTCCCTGCGAACCGGAAACCCCTCCAAAATCCTTTTCATGCATCGGAGATCTAAATGACACCTACTTTATATATAAAGTACGTTTACCGTGTTTTTTTATATTTTAATTTTATCGCTGAGTCGATTGCGAATAGTTTTAGCACGTTCAGAGACGCACTGAATGATAAGCATCACAATATTTTTTTAGTTCAAAACATCCAAAAATATTTTCTTGAAAATTCTTCTGCACGACGTGCCACTCTGGTCTCATCAAGTGCCCAGTCAAGCTCTGGCAGATGACCATTCATTTTCGATTGCGAGTAGTTTTACCACGTTCAGAGACGCATTGAATGATAATCACCATATTTCTTGGTTCAAAACATCCAAAAATGAATTCTTCAGAATTCTTCTGCACGACGTGCCACTCTGGTCTCATCGAGTGCCCAGACAAGCTCTGGCAGATGACCATTGACTTAAATTCTAAACTCCCTCAACTCTTTCTTTGAAAATTCGCTCCTTAAGCCATGCTACACGACAGAATTTTTTAATGTACAAACAGTTAACCTAGTAGCAGAAGATTCGGGGGTCAACAGAAGGCAAATTCTAAACTCCCCCAACAATTTCTTTGAAAATTCGCTCGTGAAGCCATGCTGCATGACAGAATTTTTTTATGTACAAACAGTTAATAGTAGCCGAAGATTCGGGGATGCACAGAAGGTGAAACTATTCAGCCGGTCAATTCTCAAGTAGATATCCATGCAATCGTGGATTGGTTCAAGTTCTGAATATCTAGTATTCTAAGCAATGTATACACGATGTCACGTTCAGCAATGCATCCGTCCTTTTCTATCGCAAACCTGCAAAACTTGAGTTTTCAGTGACCCCATAAATAAATCATGACGGACGACTGGAACTTGTATAGAAATGGAACACTAAACACGTTTCAAATTAGGTAATATTCTTAGGAGTTTTTACAGATTGTTAGATTGATAGAACTTGATTGTTAGACTGATAAGGAACTTACAGACAAAATTCATGTTTTCCTTTGGGACGGGGAATGTGAATCGCGGGACGGAGTACCAATACAGAGTAGTAAAGTTATTTCAATGAAGAAGATTTCATGGAAATGTTTTCCCAGGAAGATAAGATAAAACGGCAATAAACATGGATGGAAAGGCGGATAATCCCGAGATCTCACCTATCCGCACGGAGACTTGGCGTTGGAAAACCCTCCGCCTCCTCATCGCCTCCGGGTCAGCTGACGGTTGTCGATTCAGGATGGCGGCTGAGTATCAATCACACAGGCGATGGAGCAACGACTGACGTCAGGAGCCGGACGATGGACCGAAGTGACCTCAACGGTTACTGAGCTGCGACAGACGTCAGAGATGATTGGCCCCGAGGAACAGGCGTTTTTCTCGCGTCGCTGGTCGACTGCGGGGATCAGATAGCGACCGTACGACTGAGGGAAGTGGCCCTGAACCTCGCGGATAAGATGTGTTTGCCGAAGGAGGGAAATGCCTAGGGAAACGATAAATGCGAGATGAAATCAGATAGTAGGGGATTTCATAGCCCAGATGGAAAGGCAGTCACCGACCAAAGCGTCTATGGCGATAAGAGCTGCGAGCTGCTAGACGACACAGTGAGCTACGAGCCAACTTGGGGTCTAAACCTTCAAACCGTCCATTTTGAAATCATCATTTTGATGCCATTATGGAGCAATGAGTTTGATTTTATTATACCTACACCAGGAAGATAGTTACCACCCCTTTCATTTTCAACATCGTTAAATGCAAATCTTCCATAAGCAGAAACGAAAGCAGCCATCACCTCGGCAAGAGCAATCGGAAATCCTGAGGTACCTACAAGAGCAAAAATCCCTGTCGTTCACTATAAGCCCTAAGCTGGCTTCTGTGTGCGCAAACACCGCATCCCTATGCTATTTCAATTATCGAGGTTTGACTGTGTTCCTAAAATCCACCAAACATTTAAGTGAATTTTGCAATAGGATTTAGATCATGCTGGCGCACTTTGCTCACGGAAGCCTAATTATTTCAGAGGGGAACCTCACTTAATGGGGACGCCCCTTGAGAAGCAAGGCTCTAAGATGAGGGGTGCCCCAACTGTTGTCAATTTGTGGGAGGGGAACACTTCAAAAGCCTTGAGAAAAAAAACAACCATATACGGACCCGTTCCAAATCAAAAACGCTGCAAATTATTACACAACGGTTTATTGTTTTCCAGTATGTCCCTTCTTATAAAGCCCTAAATCGAGTAAATGCCACCAATGATCCGATCATTTTGAAAACAATCTATAGGAGCTATACCCTAACTAACCGAACTAAATCAATGGCGATGAAATCGTGGAAACCAATTTCAAAGAAAAAAACGCTGCAAATCCCTGCACAACGGTTTAATATTTTGTACAGAATACCCTTCTGTTACAGATCACAGCTCTCTGTATAGATAACCCGTCGATATAATATTATGTACTACTCTATACATATTATGTGAATCGCAGACCCTCGTAGGTTAGTACCTAGCCCCGTACTCGTTACTAGGTACCTACCTAAATCACGACTTAGATGTTGCTAAAATAATACAGCCGATGACAAAAAGAAATGCAACGGCTAAAACGGCAAAAAGAAAAATGCAAATAATGAAGTTCTAAAGGAAAATTGTTGATGTGGAGTTAAATAGATGCCCCTTCTGCGTAGATCACAGTTTTCTGTGGTCAATACGTATAATGAACCGTTGTGTAATAACTTGCCCATCAATAATACTTCAACGGTTGTTCAAGTTGCAAAAGCCGATCAGCAAAATCCAGCCCTAATTATTTCAGAGGGGAACCTCACTTCATGGGAGACTTGAGAAGCAAGGCTCTAAGATGAGGGGGGGAACTGTTGTCAATTTGTGGGAGGGGAACACTTCAAAAGCCTTGGGAAAAAACAACCATATACGGACCCGTTCCAAATAAAAACGCTGCAAATCCCTGCACAACGGTTTATTATTTTGTATAGAATACCCTTCTGTTACAGATCACAGATCTCTGTATAGATAACCCGTCTATATAATACAATAATTATGTACTAGTCTATACATGTTATGAGAATCGCAGACAGCGTTGGGCCAATAGAATTGCAGAACCATTTCGGACCATGCCAATGCGCACCATGCCAATTAGACAATTCGAAATGAATTCCAATTCAAATTAATGAATTCCAATTCGAAATGGATTGAATAAATTGATTGATTGATGGAATCGAGCGCTTCCCTGGTGACGAGCGCAATGC
The DNA here is from genome assembly GCA_954871275.1 of Leptopterna dolabrata. Lineage (NCBI taxonomy): Eukaryota > Metazoa > Arthropoda > Insecta > Hemiptera > Miridae > Leptopterna > Leptopterna dolabrata. The sequence goes on along the minus strand of OX940978.1, from coordinate 51,087,195 downwards.
CAATTAGGCAATTCGAAAAAAATTCCAATTCAAATTAAAGTCCAATTCAGTATACCAATATTTACAATTCTAAGTGAATTCCAATTGCAATTGAAATAGTGGTCCAATTGCAATTTCAATATTTTATTATCACAACTTTGCCAATTTTGGCGAATGTGGAGTGTATGTTTATATGATTAGTGTGTCGGGAATTTAGATGGGGATGTTAGATACAGTGGTGAGCAGTGGCCAATTGCAATTGAAAACAACAGACACACAAACAAGCCTATGATTCCCCAATTGCAAACAATAAAGTAATCCAATAATTTACAAACTATTCAAATTTCAATTGAAAATTTTGATTGATTGATTGATCAATTGATTGAATAAATTGATTGATTGACTGAATCCAGCGCGTCCCTGGTGACAAGAGTATTAATAATTATTTATTTCATTCACCCTGCTGTCGAAAATGCCTGTCGGTGCAAACTTCGGGGCCTTACTGTGAACGAACGGCTGGACGTACGATGCTCCGGGTGGTCTTAAACAACTCGCAAGTTCAAGAACTATTTAAAACCGTGAAAAAATTCACGTAAAACAAAGGTATAGGCGTTCTGAAAATTTCAACCCCTATTTTGAACCCCTTAGAGATGACTCACAGTAACGTCGAGCTTCGAGGACCAACTAGACCCCGAACGGGACCCATAACCCGAATTTCATCAATTTTTTTTCATGGTAACTAACCCAGTGTCCTACGTGGATCCACCGCGCGCGTCGGAGCGTTCGGGCGTTGGCGCGTTGAAGACGCAGACCAATGAAAACCATGGAAATTGTCACGTGATTCGGACGGCGCGTTGTCGCGACAGCGTTGAACGCTTCGGTTTGATTTCCAAACTAGTTTGATTTTTACCGTCACCGCCTCGCGTCAAACGCCGCGTTTGATTTGTTTATCTCGTTTGTTCTGTTAATTGCTGTGTAGAAGACCGTGTTTTTGTGTATTTTGTGTGATGGAAATGTTAACTGCAGAAGTCCAAAAGCGGCCGTGTCTTTGGAATAACCGGTACACCGAAGAGCACAAGTTCTTCCGAACTTATTCTTTGGTGGGCAATTTCTCTAATTAAAATGTCTCCCAAATTCGGCTTTTTTTAGTATTTTTAATTATTTTGTATATTTATCTCCATTATGTACTTATTTATGATATATTGCCAATAAATGAAAAAATAAATAAATAACACTATAAAAACCGTGATTTGGTGCAAACTGCTTGGGGCGAAGTATCGCAACAATCTAGGATGGCAAGCAAGTACCCCCCCTATGTACCTACGTTTAATGAGATGTTTATAAAATAACAATACGTGATTTTTAGAAACAAACTGTATTTGGTACTCTTATTTTTTTTATGTCTCCTAGAATTATTATACAATATCAACTAGTAGTAGTAGGACAACTTAGGCTCAGAAAATATTGCATAAATGTCTGCCTGATACTTGAACGTAATCAAAAATAAAGCAGTAACAATAAAAGAACAGGTGACAATACTTGACAGTCGGCGTCCACTGAAATACGAAGCGTCTCGCGTTTTCACGTAGGACACCTTTTTTTTCGCCGCGCGGCATGACGACGCGATTTGTGTGAACGCCCGAAAGCTCCGACGCGTTGACGCGCGCGGCAGATCCACGTAGGACACGGAGAAAAGGGGCCCGTACGGCGTACGGCGGACAGACAGAAATATTTTTATTGCAGTTTTGGATTCTACATACCTTGAAACGTAAACCATCAAATTTTGAGGGGGGTTAGAATTTTTTTTTTCATGCTCGATTCCAATGGTTCATTATTGAAAATAATAAACCAAAACGCTGCAAATTATTACACAACGGTTTATTATTTTTCCAGTATGTCCCTTCTTATAAAGCCCTAAATCGAGTAAATGCCACCAATGATCCGATCATTTTGAAAACCTATATACCCTAACAAGCCGAACTAAATCAATCGCGATGAAATCGTGGAAACCAATTTCAAAGAAAAAAACGCTGCAAATCCCAGCACAACGGTTTATTATTATGTACCTACAGAATACCTGTTACAGCTCTCTGTATAGATAACCCGCATATATAATATGTACTACTCTATACATATTTATGTGAATCGCAGACACTGAAATCTATTTTGTTATATTGTGTTCTTAGGTATAACAGTGTACTTTGTTCTTAGTGGAAATAGAAAACGTTCCAATAAATCCGTTTTTATTAACAGCTAGAAAATATTTCATCATTACGTAGGTAAATCAACATTGATTTTTACGTCAATGAATGTTGATTCTTTCAGCCTAAAAACTCATGTTCACATACTTAGTTGGATAGGACAAGAGGAAAAACACGCAACACGTAACGACTTAGAAGCGACAGAAGCGGCGACCGACGGAACACTAACCACGATCAGTAATCGTCGCCAATGTCACCGCAGATGGGTAGGTAATTTAAACTGCTGAGAACCGAATTAACCTATTACCCGTTACAAAGGGATCTATGAAGGTTGCATTGCATAATCCTCTACTGTAACAACTCGATCGTCGCGTCTACGACAATATCACGATAATTATAATAACTACATTATGGTACTATCTTCCAGTCAAATCATGCCAAATTACTTATTTGTGTACGACAATTTATTATGTAATAACTACGTTATGCTACTACCCTCCAGATAAATCATGCCGAATAATTTATTTGTGTAAATCCATTGATTTTTTTATTCATTAATTTATTGAAGAATTTATATTCTTCGATAGATAAATTGAAGAATTAATCTATTTATTGAAATTAATTAATTAATTTATTGAATAATCAATTTAATGACTTGATAAATATAAATTCATTTATATTAATTTATTTGATAATCAATAAATTTATAAATTAATTTATTGACATTACTGAATTAAATTTGTTAACATTAATTAATTTATATTCATTAATTTATAGCGATACTTTAAGAGTACACCAAGATATAATATCACAGCTTCCCTCAATATCTGTGACTATGGCATGGATACAGCAGACGTTTGAAAGGACACATTACTATCATACAGTACAAAACTACGAATGTCGGTTCAATAATTTAATGAATCAACAATAAAAATGCGTATGATGTCAGAGTAAGACAGCTTACGTTAAACTGAAGGTATTTCACTGATGCAAAAAACAAATAGTATTCTTGTGTAACCACTGTACAATAAATCCGAAAAAGGAGTCCCAGTCATGGAGTATGACCTCACAATCACTATCAATTTATTCACAAATTTTCCTAATTTTCAAGGTATTGTAGGTAACCACCCGGTTTCCCTTTCAATTCTACGTAAAAAAGAATCCAAAGTTGAATGCTTTCAAAATGTTATTGTCCCCTAAACGTTTTCGTTTTTGAAATAATAATTATTGTTCTAAATTAGCACCACCTCCTATTTTTGTTAATTATACGCAAAATACTCAACAGCCTGAGCAACTTCTACTTTTGGGAAACATAATAACTGTGTCGCATCGCAGTCCTCCGAGATCGAATGGATAGCTTTTCTTATTTCGTTTCAGCAATTTCATCAATAAATGCTTCCTTGTTCGGTCAGCTCAATAATAGGCGAACGCTAAATACTGTCTTCCTCCTTACAGATATTGATTGGTACCTGATAGTTATCGATCCGAGATTGGTATAATGATAAAGAAGACTGAGGAAAACGAGCTATTAGTTTGGTTGCTTTGAGTTGCTGGCCCCAACTCTCAAGGATCAGCGGCCGCGTCATTCCAAACTATCGCAAAAACTAACAGAAGACCTCCCAGGGTCAGCTCCTCTTTCAGGGTTAGCTTCCTTCATTCCTATTTTCAATCCTGCTTAGCACTTCGATTCAACTTACCTACATGTCTATAAACAAAACAACGTCCCTTCAACACCTTTAGGAAACCACACATGGTGGGGCTCGCATTCTAATATAAACAAATCATCTCATTTTAGAAAGTACCTTATATACTTTCTAAGGCCGTTCGACAAAAATTCTAGGGGCAGGTCGTGGCCTGGATTCGAACACAGGATCTCCAAAACATGAGCGACAACCCACCCACCTCAACCGATAGCATCTGATCGTGAAGTGAAGATCATGAATATGGCTACTAGCTGTGTAACAACATCGAGTTGGTTCACCAACATCACCTAATTATACAACTACACCAAAATTAAAGCCCTATTTCTCGCCCAACACAAAGTTTTGTCTCGCATTCGCATCACTATTTTGTACAGATCGGAAGTCCGGCTGTACGCTAGCGCTCGCATTAAAAAAAAAATAAACAAATCCCATCAATCCTCAGATTTAGAAAAATACAGAATAGTTGGAAGAACTGTGGGATATACCTGTGACAAGAAACGAGTATGTAGGTACCAACTCTGAACGGTTGAAATTGATGCAGAAGTGCAACGGGGTATAATGCGTAAGTACCCTGAAATCTATCTTTATTTTCCATGTCGTTTTCTACTTTTAAATTCCCAACACCAGGTATCTTGCCTCGTATAATAATATTCAAGGCAGGTTTTTCTTCTTTCAACGATAACAGGAAAAATTGAATTAACTACCCTTTCCATTTATTTATCAATTATCTCCACTGTTTATCATACCTAAACCCTATTGATATTGCGAGACAGCGGAGAGAATAGTCGTGAGGGCATCGACTGTTCGCCAGTAACATCCTGGTTCCAATGGCCCATCTCCATTTGAACTAGGCACAAAGCGCATCGGATTCAGTTCTGCCGTTCAAGTGTGATTGACAGACTAGAGATTTTATAACATAGAATTATGAAATACTTGTAAAACGTACTCAGCGATCCAAGAGAAAGCGGAAAACAATCGTAGAGGCCACCAACCATCTTGTGCATGCAGCTAGAAAGTAAATCGGAAAAAACGTACGTTGGTCGCCGCTTGAACACTATGAAATCTTACATTCAGTATAAAATGTTACCTACTGACAACGAAATTAGCAAATTGCAGATTGCCACGTTATATATTAGTTTGTAGGAAACAACGTGGTTTCCAAAATTGCTATGTGGTAAACCGACTAGACAACGCACAGGTAGGTAATGAAATTTCAAGAATTTCAATTTCAAGCTCAAGGAGGGTCCTAACCACCGAATTAAAAGTAAGTGGAAGATTAAGTCGTAGTGATGGGGAACTATCGCGACAGCACTATCGATCGTTTTGGACTGTCGGGAAACCACAAAAAATAGAAACCCGTCTACATTTTCCAAATCAAGTTCAGAATTTCCCAAACCAAGTTTAAAATGATTAAAAAAACCACAGTCATGCAGCATGGCTATAAGAGCGAATTTTCGAAGTTTTCGGCATCTTCCTCCTCCGCCTAAAATTTTCTGAAAATTAATTTTCGGCCAATGTTTTCCCAACTTGATACCATACAAAATTAAAACAGGAGTAGTTTTACGCAAAGTAAAATTTGGGGTGGAAGGAGGGGGAGGGGGAAATCAAAAATGTTTTGAATACCAGAAGAGTAGGTAGGTATTGGATACGTAACAAATTTTTTGTTCCATTTTTTGCCGAGTAACACCTCGGTTTGTAGATTTTCCAACGCTGAACACGATGGTGAAGTCAGAATTGCGATATCCCATTCCGTTATCAGATTAGAGCAGGCGAACCAGGAAGAACATCTCAAGAAATAACCACGTTCCTTCATCTTCAAAGTGCTCCAGTTTGAGAATGGAATGAGATATCGCAATTCTGATTTCACCATCGTGTTCAGCGTACAAAAACCTTTAAAATTAGGTGTCACTTGTCAGACTTTTTCATTTTGGGAATTTATGGGTAATTCCCCCCCCCCCCCCCCCCTAAAACTCCCCCTTAGAGTGACCCGATTCTGCCCATCTTCGAACTTAGCCTGTCGATTGCCAAGACAGATTTTTCGTGCAAATTTGAACTTTTTATCTCAATTCTTTCGAGAGTTATCGTCTGGAATGACACATACATATATAAATATATAAATGTATATATATATATAAATATATATATAAATATATATATATATATATATTCATATAATTTTTGGTGTCTTTCGGCAGTGAATTCAGGATGGTCTGAAACGGATTTTGGTATAAAAATCTTTCGGAAATTCGAGTTTTAAAAATTTTGGACCGAGAACAATAGCTCTTCCTTTTCTTCGAAAATTCGCTAATAATACAGTAAAAACTAAATAGAGTAAATTAAGATGAAAACAAGCTAGGTAATATTCCTGTATTTTCCTGAAAAAAATTATCTAGGCAAGGGTATTAATATAACTTGAATAAAACAATAACTTGAAAAAGTATTCAGAAAATGCCTTAATAACTAAGAAAATTACTGAAAAAAATAAGAAAATTCCTGAAAAAAGTAAGAGTAACCAGAAAAATTATTCAGAAAATTCCTGAGATAGTCCGAACTACCGATATTTCCCCCTCACTGACTAACGAATAGGTGGTTAGTTTCCCGTTTTCCCTAACTAACATCGGTATAGTTGAATTATACCGCACAGGGTATCGTATTCCTCATGGTAACAACTTACCTGGGCGTTGCACAGGGTAGTCGGTTTTCATTTGTATATTAATAAAATCCATAAACTAATGGGACAGGGATGTACAAAAGTTACCATCCTATTTTTTCTTTCATGAGAAACAATCGAACATTATGTAAGTGATGTCGATGAATTTTGGTCACGTCCTTACACCAAGTCGCAGGTACCTAACTCACCAATATCAAAATGGCTCTGTCGTCTGTGATCGTACCCACCTCACCAGTGTCAATATGGCACTAGATACTTGTCAAGAGAAAATCCCACAAAAAAACCACTTCGTACACTGTTCACGACAATGCACTTTTCTGTCACTTTCACTTTTCTCTGATCCGCTCTAATCGACTTCCGAAAGTATACTGACGCATGAATCTCGCCATCAATATATAATATATACCCTTCTAAGCTCCCTTCGAACGTCCAGAACATTCTTTCTGGAGAACAGGAAGTCCAGAACCGCCCGGAACATTCTAGAACATTCCGGAACAGGACGTACCTGGGGCTATCATGACCGTAATGGGCTGCGGGGGTGGGTTGCGGAGTTCTAGCGGCACGCATGGACCACGCTTAAATTTATTTTAAACTGGATTTTTTAATTGATAGGTATTCGGGAGTCCAAGGCTTGCAATGGGCTGTAGCGCCAAGAGAAGAAGAACTGATAGATATCATGGAAGCAATGCAATAAACGATAGGTAGGTGCTTGTTAAGATGTACTGTGTACACACAATAGAATTGAACAATAGGATGTATTCAGTGTACAGTGAAAATGCCTTGGATCTTTGTGTAATGGTGATCTCGACCTTTCACTTTGCTGGGTTCGAAGCGTACAAGGAGATTAACACTCGAGGTGCTCTTTGTCGAATAGTATAGTGATCTACGCTTGATAAGTTACAGAGGGAGATGACTATAGCGAATTAACGGGGAAAAAAGATAATAATTAGCGGCGCAATAATAAAGCTCGAAGTTAGAATGATAGGCGGGCAGTGCCAAGGAGGTCCAAGGCGACGGCTATTTCAAGATGCCGCGTTGTTACTGGGGGTTTAGGGATGTTAGGAGTTTTTGTATCGGGACATTCTATTGTACGAGGGGGTAGGGGTGAGATGGGTGACCAAAGCTAAATTTGAGGAAAGCACGCAGAAATTTGTGACAGCATTACTGGTTGTAGGGATCAGGGATCAAACTAACACCACTGCTTGATGTAACACCAAACATAAAACCTCATATTTCACCGAAAATAATGCCACCAATGGTGTAACAGCATATCCATTTCAGTTTCATTCAAGTGCCACAAAAATCTAGTAGTGTTTTACAATTACGTGAAAGTGTCAAACAACACGCTCCTCAGCTTATAATAAAAGGTGATTCGAGCAGCCCTTGTAGTAATGTGGGCGTTTATCAGTTTTGGTTTATTATTCTGTGAATAATACACCTAGGTATGTATTCGGTCAGCAAAAATGTTTATAACACCCCCTCAAAATTTTTTCTTTTCCGTTTCAAGGGGCGTAGATTCCAAAAATGCAATGTCCGTCCGCCGTCCGCCGTATCACGTGTACCGGTTTCATTTTCGGTCTACAAAATTCGTTCTTTCGCACACATGCTAAATTTGGGCCCTAGCTGTGTCCCGAAACTTTGCAGCCCGATCGGAATATATCCAAGGGTGTTATGAATGAAAATGTGTATAAAAATAGGTACTTTTTGTGTTTTAGGTACATGTTAGTAACATGAGCTTTTGGGACATCGTTTTCCAAGTTTTTGGGGACGAGAAGACCCCGAATATGAAGTCGATTTTGACCAGAGTGGAAAATTGAGGTTCTACCAAAGGTTCAGCTGCCAAAATTGATTTTTTTATGAGGCAAAAACCTGGAAAATCGTCTGAAATCACCATCAATTTGTATAATAACACTAGAAAAAGAGTCAACACGTGGATCAAGACGATTAAATGGCACTACCAATGATCACAGATAATTTGGGGGGGGGGGGGGGGGGGGGAAAGAGCGTACCTAATTTGTGTTTTGGGGGCCAAAATTTGTGGAAACCATCAGAAATAGCTATTTCAATTATTTCACATGAAAGAAACAATAAATGAACAGCCAAAATTTCTGTAGGTATGTCCAATAGAATAATAAACCCATGTGACAAGGACTTTGCAGCGTTTTTAATGTTAACCAGAGATAGCCTAGAACAGACGGAACTGTCATACAAGAAACTTTCTTCTACGGTTCAAAATGATCAAACAACTGAGGTGGTGTAACACCCGGTTTACGAGGTGATGTAGTCATCATGTGATGTTGAGTTTAACATCTTGCATGACAGTTCCGTCTGTTCTAGACTACCTCTGGTTCTAGACTACATCACATGATTAGACTACACCACCTCGTAAACCGGGTGTTACGCAATTTCGGGTGTGTGATAATTTTAAACCGTCGAAGAAAATTTCAAATTGCAGCCCCTTGATTTGAATTCAAAGAATCCCCATTATCTTTTAATCCCGGTAGAATTGGAACTCAACATTACGAAAAGGTTGAAGAATATTTCGGCTTCTCGTTGGGTTTTTTTTGGCACGAAAAATTAATTTTGTCCATCAGAAAAGTCCATTGAAATGTGCCATCAGAAAAGTTTCCCTTTAGTCCAATACGGCAAGGATGGAATCATTTCATTTCCCTTTAGTCCAATACGGCAAGGGTGGAATCATTTCACAAAACCGATCACCATTTCATTCAATGTTAAAACTTGCCTTCAGCAAGACATTGAGAATGTGTCAAATGCGACCTTACGCCTAACCGACGTTTGACCGACCCTACATCAGTTTAACAGAGAGTAATACACAAAATTAAGCGTAGGTACGGTTATTATAACTGTAGCCCTATTCATATGCATCAAACTGTGAGCCAAAACTCGCAAATAAATAAGAAAAATATCTAAAGTGTTTATTTTGGTTTGTTCGTTGGTGAAGGTAGATAGATTACTTCGTGGGGCATTGCAGCGAGATTGGCACGAAAACAAAGGCAGCCAAAACCGTCAATCCTCCGCCCCCTGCCTTCCTTCTATCGCGCCACACGCCAGCTACTTTGGGAAATAGAAATCAGGTGGTGCATGAGCTGATTTATTAAGTTTCTTCGACTGTCGATAATGATAAACATGAGCCTCGAGCAATGAAACACAATGAGGAGTACCCATGACTTCTGTTTATATATGTATATAAATGAAAGTAGGTTCCATTCAAAGAACTTTGAGACCAACCGCACTTTTCTGCAATGAATAGTTATTTTTCTATGAGTAATGCGTTTAAATTATAAATAATATTTTCATTTTCAGTATATTTATACAGTTTAGTAAATAGCAGTATTTTTAATATTATAGTTCTTCAACCTTAATATCTCAATTTATCATGTTAGAAACCAAGTTCTTTCTTATCAGGAGGTAGGTACCTACCTCACAAGTTGGCAGCCAAGAACTTTGTCAAAAAACATAAATTTTTGGGTAAAAACCATTTAAATGAACCTAAAAAACGCTGCAAATTATTACATAACGGTTTATTATTTACCTGTATGGATGCCCCTTCTGCGTAGATCACTGTTTTCTGTGGTCAATACCTACCCTTGAGCTCCCCTCAGGAAAGCCCTAAATCGAGTACTAGAGCCTGCCCGGGAATTACAGTTTCATAAAAATGTGCAGGATACAATAATTCAACCATTAATCATTCGTTGTTATTCATGAAGCACAACGTTTGTTCAAGTTACGAAAGTACCTATCAACAAAATCCAAAATAACCATCATCCTTCAAATGAAATAATATCAAGGAACAACTAACTCGACTTATACAGCCATCCACGATTATAGGTAATCAGTTGTTCCCTAGCAATGATATCTGGACCGAACTTATACCGTTTCATTCACGGTGAGTTGACGAAGCTTTCGGTGCAAACGAACGGCTGGTCGCATAATGCTCCGGGTTGTCACGAACAATTATTTAGTCCGAGATCAATTTAAAAACGTAGAAAAAAAAACCACAGTCATGCAGCATGGCTATAAGAGCGAATTTTCGAAGAAATAACCACGTTCCTTAATCTTCAAAGTGCTCCAGTTTGAGAACGGAATGAGATATCGCAATTCTGATTTCACCATCGTGTTCAGCGTACAAAAACCTTTAAAATGAGGTGTCACTTGTCAGACTGTTTTATTTTGGGAATTTATGGGTAATTTCCCCCCCCTAAAACTCCCCAAAACTCCCCCTTAGAGTGACCCGATTCTGCCCATCTACGAACTTAGCCTGTCGATTGCCAAGACAGATTTTTCGTGCAAATTTGAACTTTTTATCTCAATTCTTTCGAGAGTTATCGTCTGGAATGACACATACATATATATATATATATATATATATATATATATATATATATATATATATATATATTTGTTTTCCCCTGGTATTGAACACTTTTTCTATACTTTCGCCGGCTAATGAACACTCGAAATGTGTTCATTATAGGTGTCCATTACAGCCGGTTTCTTGGCTGTATTGAACATTTTCGGTCACAAATATGTTCATTAACAGCCATAGAAGGGGCAACGTTTTCATGAAGTAAATCAAGTCGAGCAAGCTTCCAAGAGATCTCACTAGATGCCATGGATTTCATCAGATCGATGTAATATACCTGAAGTAGTCCCAGGCCAGTATTTCAAGCAATCCTTCCACAACAGCCTTACCCCTCCCGTCGCCACGCCATCATCTCAATGTTAGAAAAATTAGGCGAACATACAAATCAATACAAGATGTTCTGTATCAACATAGCGGCGGTGGAGGGGGTAATTGAAGATACAAATAAAAAAATCGTCGGAACAAGGTATCACTATGTAACAATCACGCAGATTTCGATTTTAAAGCTTATTCTGTCAGGCGAGGAGGTAGGACTAGAGTGGGGGTAATAAGTTATGATTAACTCATTCTTATAGTAAAAAATCGGGAAAAAAGGTATTACTACGTAAAAATCACGCGAATCTCAATTTTCAATCTTATTCAGTCATGGGAGGAGGTAGGACAAGAGTGGGGGTAATTAGTTATGATTATCTCATTCTTACAGTAAAAAATCGGAGAAAAAAAGTATTATTATGTAAAAATCACGCGGATTTCGATTTTCAAGCTTATTCAGTCATGGGAGGAGGTAGGACTAGTAGTGGGGGTAATTATATGAATTATCTCATTCTTACAGTAAAAAATCGGAAAAAAAAGGTATCACTGTGTAAAAATCACGCGGATTTCGATTTTCAATATTATTCTGTCATGGGAGGAGGTAGGACTAGAGTGGGGGTAATTAGTTCTGATTATCTCATTCTTACAGTAAAAAATCGGAGAAAAAAAGTATCATTATGTAAAAATCACGCGGATCTCAATTTTCAAGCTTATTCTGTTATGGGAGGTGGTAGGACTAGTAGTGGGGGTAATTATATGAATTATCTCATTCTTGCAGTAAAAAATCGGAAAAAAAGGTATCCCTATGTAAAAATCACGCGGATTTCGATATTCAAGATTATTCTGTCATGGGAGGAGGTAGGACTAGAGTGGGGGTAATTAGTTATGATTATCTCATTCTTACAGTAAAAAATCGGAGAAAAAAAGTATCATTATTTAAAAATCACGGGGATCTCAATTTTCAAGCTTATTCTGTTATGCGAGGTGGTATGAGTAGTAGTGGGGGTAATAAGATGAATTATCTCATTCTTGCAGTAAAAAATCGGAGAAAAAAAGTATCATTATGTAAAAATCACGCGGATCTCAATTTTCAAGCTTATTCTGTTATGCGAGGTGGTAGGACTAGTAGTGGGGGTAATAAGATGAATTATCTCATTCTTACAGTAAAAAATCGGAGAAAAAAAGTATCATTATGTAAAAATCACGCGGATCTCAATTTTCAAACTTATTCTGTTATGGGAGGTGGTAGGACTAGTAGTGGGGGTAATTATACGAATTATCTCATTCTTGCAGTAAAAAATCGGAAAAAAAGGTATCCCTACGTAAAAATCACGCGGATCTCAATTTTCTATCTTATTCAGTCATGGGAGGAGGTATGACTAGAGTGGGGGTAATTAGTTATGATTATCTCATTCTTACAGTAAAAAATGGGAGAAAAAAAGTATCATTATGTAAAAATCACGCGGAACTCAATTTTCAAGCTTATTCTGTTATGGGAGATGGTAGGACTAGTAGTGGGGGTAATTATATGAATTATCTCATTCTTACAGTAAAAAATCGGAAAAAAGGTATCCCTATGTAAAAATCACGCGGATTTCGTTATTCAAGATTATTCTGTCATGGGAGGAGGTAGGACTAGAGTGGGGGTAATTAGTTATGATTATCTCATTCTTACAGTAAAAAATCGGAGAAAAAAGTATCATTATGTAAAAATCACGCGGATCTCAATTTTCAAGCTTATTCTGTTATGGGAGGTGGTAGTACTAGTAGTGGGGGTAATTAGATGAATTATCTCATTCTTGCAGTAAAAAATTGGGGAAAAAGGTATCATTATGTAGAAATCACGCGGATTTCGATTTTCAAGCTTATTCTGTTATGGGACGTCGTAGGACTAGTAGTGGGGGTAATTATATGAATTATCTCATTCTTGCAGTAAAAAATCGGAAAAAAGGTATCCCTATGTAAAAATCACGCGGATTTCTTTATTCAGATTATTCTGTCATGGGAGGAGGTAGGACTAGAGTGGGGGTAATTAGTTATGATTATCTCATTCTTACAGTAAAAAATCGGAGAAAAAAAGTATCATTATGTAAAAATCACGCGGAACTCAATTTTCAAGCTTATTCTGTTATGGGAGGTGGTAGGACTAGTAGTGGGGGTAATTATATGAATTATCTCATTCTTGCAGTAAAAAATTGGGGAAAAAGGTATCATTATGTAGAAATCACGCGGATTTCGATTTTCAAGCTTATTCTGTTATGGGACGTCGTAGGACTAGTAGTGGGGGTAATTATATGAATTATCTCATTCTTGCAGTAAAAAATCGGAAAAAAAGGTATCCCTATGTAAAAATCACGCGGATCTCAATTTTCTATCTTATTCAGTCATGGGAGGAGGTAGGACTAGAGTGGGGGTAATTAGTTATGATTATCTCATTCTTACAGTAAAAAATGGGAGAAAAAAAGTATCATTATGTAAAAATCACGCGGATTTCGATTTTCAAGCTTATTCTGTTATGGGACGTCGTAGGACTAGTAGTGGGGGTAATTATATGAATTATCTCATTCTTGCAGTAAAAAATCGGAAAAAAAGGTATCCCTATGTAAAAATCATGCGGATCTCAATTTTCTATCTTATTCAGTCATGGGAGGAGGTAGGACTAGAGTGGGGGTAATTAGTTATGATTATCTCATTCTTACAGTAAAAAATGGGAGAAAAAAAGTATCATTATGTAAAAATCACGCGGATTTCGATTTTCAAGCTTATTCTGTTATGGGACGTCGTAGGACTAGTAGTGGGGGTAATTATATGAATTATCTCATTCTTGCACTAAAAAATCGGAAAAAAAGGTATCCCTATGTAAAAATCACGCGGATCTCAATTTTCTATCTTATTCAGTCATGGGAGGAGGTAGGACTAGAGTGGGGGTAATTAGTTATGATTATCTCATTCTTACAGTAAAAAATGGGAGAAAAAAAGTATCATTATGTAAAAATCACGCAGATTTCGATTTTCAAGATTATGCCGTCATGGGAGGAGGTAGGACAAGAGTGGGGGTAATTAGTTATGATTATCTCATTCTTACAGTAAAAAACGCTGCAAATCCCTGCACAACGGTTTATTATTTTGTATAGAATACCTACCCTTCCGTTACAGATCACAGCTCTATGTATAGATAACCCGTCTATATAATATGATATGTACTATTCTATACATATTATGTAGATCGCAGACCCTCCGTAGGTTAGTACCTAACCCCGTACACTTTACTAGGTACCTACCTAAATCACGAGTTAAATGTTGCTATAATAATTCTGCCGATGACAAACAGTACCTAACAAAAAGAAACACACATAATGAAGTTCTGAAAAGAAATTGTTGATGAGGAGTGAAAAAAGTTGCAAAAGTACCTACCAACAAACTCCAGCCCCTTCTACGTAGATGGTATAATGAACCGTTGTGTAATAATTTACCGTTGAGTAATGATTTACTGTAGTAATAATTTACCCATCAATAATACTTCAACGTTTGTTCAAGTTTCACTACCTACCAACAAACTCCAAAAGAGCCATCATTTTTCAAATGAAATAATATCACAGAACAACCAACTCGCCTTCATACTCCGCCAATATAATCAGGTGATCCCTAGCAATGATTTCATCTCCGCCAAATTGCCTATTGTGGGCGCGTCTCTGGTTACGAGATTTGGTTTGAATTGTATACAATTTCATTCACACTGGAGTCGAAAATGCCTGTCGGTGCAAAGTTCGGGGCCTTACTGTGAACGAACGGCTGGACGTACGACTCTCCGGATGGTCTTAAAAAACTCGTAAGTTCAAGAACTATTTAAAACCGTAAAAATATTCACGTAAAAAAATGGTATAGGCGTTTTGAAAATTTCAACCCCTATTTTGAACCCCTTAGAGATGACTCACAGTAACGTCGAGCTTCGAGGACCAACTAGACGCCGAACGGAACCTATAACCCGAATTTCATCAATTTTTTTTCATGGTAACTAAGAAAAGTGGCCCGTACGGCGTACGGCGGACAGACAGAAATATTTTGGTTCATTATTTTCAATAATGAACCATTGGAATCGAGCATGAAAAAAAAAATTCTTACCCCCCCTCAAAATTTGATGGTTTACGTTTCAAGGTATGTAGAATCCAAAACTGCAATAAAAATATTTCTGTCTGTCCGCCGTACGCCGTACGGGCCACTTTTCTTAGTTACCATGAAAAAAAATTGATGAAATTCGGGTTATAGGTTCCGTTCGGCGTCTAGTTGGTCCTCGAAGCTCGACGTTACTGTGAGTCATCTCTAAGGGGTTCAAAATAGGGGTTGAAATTTTCAAAACGCCTATACCATTTTTTTACGTAAATATTTTTACGGTTTTAAATAGTTCTTGAACTTGCGAGTTTTTTAAGACCATCCGGAGCATCGTACGTCCAGCCGTTCGTTCACAGTAAGGCCCCGAAGTTTGAACCGACAGGCATTTTCGACTCCAGTGTGAATGAAATTGTATACAATCCAAACCAAATCTCGTAACCAGAGACGCGCCCACAATAGGAATTTGTGAATACGGCCAATCATTGGTAGGGATCACCTGATTATATTGGCGGAGTATGAAGTCGAGTTGGTTGTTCTGTGATATTATTTAATTTGAAAAATGATGGCTCTATTGGAGTTTGTTGGTAGGTAGTGAAACTTGAACAAACGTTGAAGTATTATTGATGGGTAAATTATTACTACGGTAAATCATCACTCAACGGTAAATTATTACACAACGGTTCATTATACCATCTACGTAGAAGGGGCTGGAGTTTGTTGGTAGGTACTTTTGCAACTTTTTTCACTCCTCATCAACAATTTCTTTTCAGAACTTCATTATGTGTGTTTCTTTTTGTTAGGTACTGTTTGTCATCGGCAGAATTATTTGAGCAACATTTAACTCGTGATTTAGGTAGGTACCTAGTAACGAGTACGGGGTTAGGTACTAACCTACGGAGGGTCTGCGATCTACATAATATGTGTAGAATAGTACATATCATATTATATAGACGGGTTATCTATACATAGAGCTGTGATCTGTAACAGAAGGGTATTCTATACAAAATAATAAACCGTTGTGCAGGGATTTGCAGCGTTTTATTGCAGTTTTGGATTCTACATATCTTGAAACGTAAACCATCAAATTTTGAGGGGGGGTAAGAATTTTTTTTTTCATGCTCGATTCCAATGGTTCATTATTGAAAATAATAAACCAAAAACCGGGGAAAAAGGTATCATCATGTAAAAATCATGCGGATTTCAATTTTCAAGCTTATTCTGTTATGGGACGTAGTAGGACTAGTAGTGGGGGTAATTATATGAATTGTTTCATTTTTACAGTACAAAATACGTGAAAAAAGGAATCACTTTGTAAAAATCTCCCAAAATTCTATATTCTAATTCGCAGAATTCTATAACAGTGGGTAATGATATGACTTATCGTATTCTAACAGTATAAGTCCGGGAAAAAGGTTTCATTGCATAACAATTATTACGCGGATTTCAATTTTCAGGCTTACTAGGTTACGGGTGGTGACTTGATAAGAGCGGGGTAATTACATGAATTATCGTATTCTAACTGTTTAAGTCCAGGCTTAAGTTGAGTTACGCGGGGAGTTGAGAAGAGTGGGGTAGGTACCTATTGACGTTTAAAAATAACTAATAGGCTCGGAAGGGGTGTTTCATATGGCGGAAAAAACATGTATGACAATTTCGTAAACACACACACGCTCTCGCGCACACACACGCACACACCCCTATAGTTTTTTTCACAGATTTGGATTCAGGAAGGTCTGAAACGTATTTAAATGTTGTTCTTTTCATTCTCAGCTGAGTGTTGTCTTCTGACCAGATGAAATACATAAGGACGTCTGTTACTGCTGAGGGACGAACTAAAAATCACTATAGACTCGCTGCGGAAGGGTTTTAAAATTGCGGAAAAATTGTTATAAATATTCAACAAACCAAATAATCAATATTACTACTCAATATTACTAACCAACATTTGCTGATCTTGTTTTCCACAATTGAAGCGGTGGAGTGAGAAATTTCAATTTTATATCACATTTCAGCGTTTCGCACCAGCATTTACCTCATCATCAGGCGCTGGTTAAACGTAAGTAGGTACCTACCTACCAAATGTTCTATACATAGGGCATCTATTCGACCAGTTATGGAAAGTGCCTCTACTTCATGTACTTCATCGTCAGTTGCCGATTTAAATATTAGGTAAGTGTTTGTTAGGGATATCTCTAGTCATAACTATTTGATACCTCAAAATTTAGATGTGAAAATGATGAATAGTTTAAGCATTGCCAACAGTATAATTATATGGGCAGTTATAGAAAAACGCTGCAAATCCCTGCACAACGGTTTATTATTTTGTATAGAATACCCTTCTATTACAGATCACAGCTCTATGTATAGATAACCCGTCTATATAATATAATATGTACTATTCTATGCATATTATGTAGATCGCAGACCCTCCGTAGGTTAGTACCTAACCCCGTACTCGTTACTAGGTACCTACCTAAATCACGAGTTAAATGTTGCTAAAATAATTCTGCCGATGACAAACAGTACCTAACAAAAAGAAACACACATAATGAAGTTCTGAAAAGAAATTGTTGATGAGGAGTGAAAAAAGTTGCAAACGTACCTACCAACAAACTCCAGCCCCTTCTACGTAGATGGTATAATGAACCGTTGTGTAATAATTTACCGTTGAGTAATGATTTACCGTAGTAATACCTAATTTACCCATCAATAATACTTCAACGTTTGTTCAAGTTTCACTACCTACCAAAAAACTCCAAAAGAGCCATCATTTTTCAAATTAAATAATATCACAGAACAACCAACTCGACTTCATACTCCGCCAATATAATCAGGTGATCCCTACCAATGATTGGCCGTATTCACAAATTCCTATTGTGGGCGCGTCTCTGGTTACGAGATTTGGTTTGAATTGTATACAATTTCATTCACACTGGAGTCGAAAATGCCTGTCGGTGCAAACTTCGGGGCCTTACTGTGAACGAACGGCTGGACGTACGATGCTCCGGATGGTCTTAAAAAACTCGCAAGTTCAAGAAATATTTAAAACCGTAAAAATATTTACGTAAAAAAATGGTATAGGCGTTTTGAAAATTTCAACCCCTATTTTGAACCCCTTAGAGATGACTCACAGTAACGTCGAGCTTCGAGGACCAACTAGACGCCGAACGGAACCTATAACCCGAATTTCATTAATTTTTTTTCATGGTAACTAAGAAAAGTGGCCCGTACGGCGTACGGCGTACGGCGGACAGACAGAAATATTTTTATTGCAGTTTTGGATTCTACATACCTTGAAACGTAAACCATCAAATTTTGAGGGGGGGTAAGAATTTTTTTTTTCATGCTCGATTCCAATGGTTCATTATTGAAAATAATAAACCAAAATGGAAAACAATTTAAAATTTCACCCAGTCACACATGTGATGAGCTCAAATGTGATCAGAATTGAGTTCATTCGCTTTGTTTCATCACGCTGATTAAATGTAATACCTACACTAGGCAAAAAGATGGCACGGAATCGGCGGGGTGAATTTTTAAATTTTCACTGAAAATTTCCTACTGATAGATACTGCTACGCAGGATGGAGCGGGAAAACAATGTAACGTCGGTTTCCGAAGGTCTAACGAGATCATTCAAAATTTATTGATTACAAGAAACCTTCTAGTTGTTATACCGATTTTATCAGATTTTTAGAAACAGTCTGGTATAAAAAAAAAAGTTTTGCGCTAACTCACCTTCAACAAGTGAGGTTGAACACCAGCCCCGTCACATGTGCCTTCAATATATTTTGTACCCCGTACGTCTTTTTTTTTATCTGGGAAGGGTTCCATGATGAAAATGGTATTCAGATTACTAAATTGCTATCGGTAGGTAGGTAGTTCTGCACAGTAATACGGTTAAAGGATAATCATGATTACTTATTTGACAATGGGCAATAAAAAAATTAACGAAATAAAATAAACCAAAAAAAACTATATAATATATCCGCTGAGTAATGTGTATCTGTTGAGTACAGAGAAAAAGAACGAAATTACTATAGCTTGCCTTTGCTTGACTGTTGATTGGGGTCTAGTGAGGTCTGGTGACACGTGAGGAGGGCGTTCCACCTTTTTCTCCCTGGAGTCTCTTTGATGTTAGCCAAATTTAGAAAATTTATCGTTTCATGCTCTTGCACTCATCGCACTGATTAAAAAATAATAATAATAATAAACCAGAATTCTGCCAAGTCGGGTAGGCTAGCTTAGGGAGACTAGCTTCCCTACTTATTGTAACACGGACGTATAGAATCAGTTGTAAAAAATTATGGCTCAAAATTATTGAATAGCAACAAATATAGTAAGTAATCATAAATTACCTAATATTATGCGTAAATGATTTAAGTAAACATTTATTCAACATATCACGTTTGCGTATTGAAATCCGCGTGATTTTCATACAGTGATAGGTACCTTTATTCACGGGTTTTAAACTGCAAGACTGAAGTAATCCACATAATTACCCTCACTCAAGTCCTACCACCTCCCATAAGAGAATAAGAGTTTGAAAACTGAAATCCCGAGAATTTTACACAATAATACCCCCCCCCCCCCCCACCACCCCTCGACAAATTCTATACTGTAAGAATGAGGTAATTCATATAATTACTCCTACTCCTGAAAAAGAATAAGCTTCAAAAAAGAAATCCGCGTGATTTATACATAATGATAACTTCCCCCCCACCCACCCCACTGATTTTATACAATAAGAATGAGATTTATCATATATTTACCCCCGCTACTAGTCCTACCACCTTACGTAACAGAAAATGCTTGAAAATGGAAATCTGCTTGATTCTTACACTGTGATACCTTTTTCCAAGGATTTTATATGGCAATAATGAGGTAATTCATATAATTACTCGCACTTTATTCCTAGCATCTCCTGTAACAGAATAAGTTTGAAAATCGAAATCCGCGTGATTTTTACACAATGATACCTTTATTCACGGTTTTATACTGCAAGAGTGAGGTAATTCATATAATTACCCCCACTCTAGTCCTACCTCCTCCCATGACAGAATAAGTTTGAAAATTTAAATCTCCGTGAATTTTAAACAATTATACCTTTTCCCTCCGATTTTATACTGTGAGAATGAGGTAATTCATATAATTACCCCCACTCCTGAAACAGAACAAGCTTGAAAAACGAAATCAGCGTGATATCTACACCTTCGTTCATCTTTTTTCCCCCGATTTTATAATATAAAGATGAGATAAATCAAATAATTACCTCCACTCTAGTCTTACCACCTCCTGTAACACGATAAGCTTGAAAATTCAAAAATTTGAAAAATCCCCTCGAATTTTAAACAATGATACCTTTTAGAGAGAATTCATGAATAATTACCCCCACTCTAGTCCCACCACCTCTCATAACAGAATACGCTTAAAATGTGAAATCTGTGTGATTTTTACATAATGCTATTTTATTCCGGGATTTATTAAGCAAAATAAGATAATTCACAAATAATTACACCCACTCCAGTCCTACCATCTCCCTTAAAATAAGACTGAAACTTGAAATCCGCTCATTTTACATTACGATACCTTTTTTCCACGATTTTTTATTGTAAAAATGAGATGATTCATAAATAATTATCCCCACTCCAGTCCAGCCACCTCCCATAACAGAATAAGCTGAAAATGGAAATCCGGGTGGTTTTTACGTAATGATACCCCTTTCACTCTAAGAATAAGATAATTCATATATAATTACCCCCACTCTAGTCCAACAACCTCCCATAACAGAATAAGCTTGAAAATTGAAATCAGTGTGATTTTTACAGAACGGCTCCTTTTCCCCCGATTTTTCCTATAAGAATGAGAAAATTCATATAATTACCCCCACTACTAGTCCTACCACCTCCCATAACAAAATAAGCTTGAAAATCGAAATCTGCGTGGTTTTTACGTAATGATACCCTTTTTCCCGAGTTTCTAACTGTAAGAATGAGATAAGTCATAAAATTACCTCCACTCTATTCCAACTATCTCCCATAACAGAATAAGCTTGAAAATTGAAATCTGCGGGATTTTCACAGAATGACTCCTTTTTCCCCGATTTTTTCTGTAAAAATGAGAAAATTCATATAATTACCCCCACTACTAGTCCTACCACCCCCCATAACAGAATGAGCTTGAAAATCGAAATCCGCGTGGTTTTTACGCAGTGATACCGTTTTTCCCGAGTTTTTAAATGTAAGAATGAGATAAGTCATAAATAATTACCCCCACTCTGGTCCAACAACCTCCCATAATAGAATAAGCTTGAAATTGAAATCCGTGTGATTTTTACAGAATGACTCCTTTTTCCCCGATTTTGGTTTATTATTCTGTGAATAATACACCTATGTAATCGCTCAGCAAATAAGTTTTATAACACCCCCTCAAACTTTTTTCTTTTCCGTTTCAAGGTGTGTAGATTCAAAAAATGCAATGTCCGTCCGCCGTCTGCCGTACGCCGTCCGCCGTCCGCTGTACGCCGTCCGCCGTCCGCTGTACGCCGTCCGCCGTATCACGTGTACAGGCTTCATTTTCGATCTAAAAAAGTCGTTCTTTCGCACACATGCTCCATTTGGGCCCTAGTTGTGTCCCGAAACTTTTCAGCCCGATCGGAATATACCCAGGGGTGTTATGAGTGAAAATGTGTGTGAAAATAGGTACTTTTTTCGTTTTAGCAACATGTTGGTAACATGAGCTTTTGAGGTATCGTTTTCCATGTTTTTGGGGACGAGAAGATCGAAATATGAAGTCGATTTTGGCCAAGGAGTGGAAAATTGAGGTTGTACCAGATGTTCAGCTCCCAAAATTGATTTTTTATGAGTCAAATACCTGCGAAATCACCATCAATTTGTAGAATAACACTAGAAAAAGTGTCAACACGTGGATCAAGACGATTAAATGGCACTACCAATGATCAAAGATAATTAATTGAAAAAAAAAAAAAGATCGTACCTACCTAATTTGTGTTTTGGGGGCCCAAATTGGTGGAAACCATCAGAAATAGCTATTTCAATTATTTCACATGATACAAACAATAAATGTACAGCCAACATTTCTGTAGAATAATAAACCCCATGTGACAAGGACTTTGCAGCGTTTTTTCTGTAAGAATGAGAAAATTCATATAATTACCCCCACTCTTGTCCTACCACCCCCCATAACAGAATAAGCTTGAAAATCGAAATCCGCGTGGTTTTTACGTAGTGATACCGTTTTTCCCGAGTTTTTAACTGTAAGAATGAGATAAGTCATAAATAATTACCCCCACTCTAGTCCAACAACCTCCCATAACAGAATAAGCTTGAAAATTGAAATCCGTGTGATTTTTAGAGAATGACTCCTTTTTCCCCGATTTTTTCTGTAAGAATGAGATAATCATAACTAATTACCCCCACTACTAGTCCTACCACCCCCCATAACAGAATAAGCTTGAAAATCGAAATCCGCGTGGTTTTTACGTAGTGATACCCTTTTTCCTGAGTTTTTAACTGTAAGAATGAGAGATAAGTCATAAATACTTACCCCCACTCTAGTCCAACAACATCCCATAACAGAATAAGCTTGAAAATTGAAATCCGTGATTTTTACAGAATGACTCCTTTTTCCCCGATTTTTTCTGTAGGAATGAGAAAATTCATATAATTACCCCCACTACTAGTCTCCACGATTTTTTTTTTGTAAAAATGAGATGATTCATAAATAATTACCCCCACTCCAGTCCAGCCACCTCCCATAACAGAATAAGCTTGGAAATTGAAATCCGCGTGATTTTTACAGAACGGCTCCTTTTTCCCCGATTTTTCCTATAAGAATGAGAAAATTCATATAATTACCCCCACTACTAGTCATACCACCTCCCATAACAGAATAAGCTTGAAAATCGAAATCTGCGTGGTTTTTACGTAATGATACCCTTTTTCCCGAGTTTCTAACTGTAAGAATGAGATAAGTCATAAAATTACCTCCACTCTATTCCAACTATCTCCCATAACAGAATAAGCTTGAAAATTGAAATCTGCGGGATTTTCACAGAATGACTCCTTTTTCCCCGATTTTTTCTGTAAGAATGAGAAAATTCATATAATTACCCCCACTACTAGTCCTACCACCCCCCATAACAGAATAAGCTTGAAAATTGAAATCCGTGTGATTTTTACAGAATGACTCCTTTTTCCCCGATTTTGGTTTATTATTCTGTGAATAATACACCTATGTAATCGCTCAGCAAATAATTTTTATAACACCCCCTCAAACTTTTTTCTTTTCCGTTTCAAGGTGTGTAGATTCAAAAAATGCAATGTCCGTCCGCCGTCTGCCGTACGCCGTCCGCCGTACGCCGTCCGCCGTATCACGTGTACAGGCTTCATTTTCGATCTAAAAAAGTCGTTCTTTCGCACACATGCTCCATTTGGGCCCTAGTTGTGTCCCGAAACTTTTCAGCCCGATCGGAATATACCCAGGGGTGTTATGAGTGAAAATGTGTGTGAAAATAGGTACTTTTTGCGTTTTAGCAACATGTTGGTAACATGAGCTTCTGAGGTATCGTTTTCCATGTTTTTGGGGACGAGAAGATCGAATATGAAGTCGATTTTGGCCAAGGAGTGGAAAATTGAGGTTGTACCAGATGTTCAGCTCCCAAAATTGATTTTTTATGAGTCAAATACCTGCGAAATCACCATCAATTTGTAGAATAACACTAGAAAAAGTGTCAACACGTGGATCAAGACGATTAAATGGCACTACCAATGATCAAAGATAATAAGTTGAAAAAAAAAAAAAAGATCGTACCTACCTAATTTGTGTTTTGGGGGCCAAAATTGGTGGAAACCATCAGAAATAGCTATTTCAATTATTTCACATGATACAAACAATAAATGTACAGCCAACATTTCTGTAGAATAATAAACCCCATGTGACAAGGACTTTGCAGCGTTTTTTCTGTAAGAATGAGAAAATTCATATAATTACCCCCACTCTTGTCCTACCACCCCCCATAACAGAATAAGCTTGAAAATCGAAATCCGCGTGGTTTTTACGTAGTGATACCGTTTTTCCCGAGTTTTTAACTGTAAGAATGAGATAAGTCATAAATAATTACCCCCACTCTAGTCCAACAACCTCCCATAACAGAATAAGCTTGAAAATTGAAATACGTGTGATTTTTACAGAATGACTCCTTTTTCCCCGATTTTTTCTGTAAGAATGAGAAAATTCATATAATTACCCCCACTACTAGTCCTACCACCCCCCATAACAGAATAAGCTTGAAAATCGAAATCCGCGTGGCTTTTACGTAGTGATACCCTTTTTCCCGAGTTTTTAACTGTAAGAATGAGAGATAAGTCATAAATAATTACCCCCACTCTAGTCCAACAACCTCCCATACCAGAATAAGCTTGAAAATTGAAATCCGTGTGATTTTTACAGAATGTCTCCTTTTTCCCCGATTTTTTCTGTAAGAATGAGAAAATTCATATAATTACCCCCACTACTAGTCCTACCACCCCCCATAACAGAATAAGCATGAAAATCGAAATCCGCGTGGTTTTTACGTAGTGATACCCTTTTTCCCGAGTTTTTAACTGTAAGAATGAGATAAGTCATAAATAATTACCCCCACTCTAGTCCAACAACCTCCCATAACAGAATAAGCTTGAAAATTGAAATCCGTGTGATTTTTACAGAATGACTCCTTTTTCCCCGATTTGTTCTGTAAGAATGAGAAAATTCATATCATTACCCCCACTACTAGTCCTACCACCCCCCATAACAGAATAAGCTTGAAAATCGAAATCCGCGTGGTTTTTACAGAATGACTCCTTTTCCCCCGATTTTTACTGCAAGAATGAGATAATTCATATAATTACCCCCATTACTAGTCCAACAACCTCCCATAACAGAATAAGCTTGAAAATTGAAATCCGTGTGATTTTTACAGAATGACTCCTTTTTCCCCGATTTTTTCTGTAAGAATGAGAAAATTCATATAATTACCCCCACTACTAGTCCTACCACCCCCCATAACAGAATAAGCATGAAAATCGAAATCCGCGTGGTTTTTACGTAGTGATACCCTTTTTCCCGAGTTTTTAACTGTAAGAATGAGATAAGTCATAAATAATTACCCCCACTCTAGTCCAACAACCTCCCATAACAGAATAAGCTTGAAAATTGAAATCCGTGTGATTTTTACAGAATGACTCCTTTTTCCCCGATTTGTTCTGTAAGAATGAGAAAATTCATATCATTACCCCCACTACTAGTCCTACCACCCCCCATAACAGAATAAGCTTGAAAATCGAAATCCGCGTGGTTTTTACGTAGTGATACCCTTTTTCCTGAGTTTTTAACTGTAAGAATGAGAGATAAGTCATAAATAATTACCCCCACTCTAGTCCAACAACCTCCCATAACAGAATAAGCTTGGAAATGGAAATCCGTGTGATTTATACATAATGACACCATTCCCCCCAATTTTTTACTCTATGAATAAGATAATTTTCATGTAATTATCCTCACTCTAGTCCCAACACCTCTCATAACAGAATGGGCTTGAAAATTGAAATACGGGTGATTTTTGCATAATGCTAAATTTTTTCCGGTTTTTTACTATAACAATAAGATAATTCATAAATAATTACCCCCACTCTAGTCCAACCACCT
Organism: Leptopterna dolabrata; assembly: GCA_954871275.1. NCBI lineage: Eukaryota > Metazoa > Arthropoda > Insecta > Hemiptera > Miridae > Leptopterna > Leptopterna dolabrata. The sequence continues at coordinate 51,061,129 of OX940978.1, read as the reverse complement.
CCTGTTAAAAACTAAGCTTCAAAATTGAAATCCGCTAGATTTTTACACAATGATACCTTTTTTCACGGATTTTATGCTGTACGAATGAGATAATATGATTTGTAACACCATCTCCTATTGAACAAGTCAGTCCCAAGTCTGGAAGTACAAGTTGCAAACGTGAAGGTTGAAGGGGAAGTTTGTGTGAGGCGGGTAACAGGCCCAAGTTCTGAAGGGGATAATCTTGAAGGAATTCCTCTGTGATACAGGAATAGGGTTAATGAACACCCTGCCCTGTCTCCTTCAAGCTGAATAACACCAACCTATATGGCACCCATGTCTTGCGGTATAGTCTAGCGGAGACGTCTAAAAATCTGTTCAATACAGCCGGTGTTCATTAACTCCCGGTGTTCGTTAAGGAGAGAAAACGTGTATATATATATATACATATATATATTGTGAATTCAGGATGGTCTGAAACGGATTTTGGTATAAAAATCTTTCGGAAATTCGAGTTTTAAAAATTTTGGACCGAGAACAATAGCTTCCTTTTCTTCGAAAATTCGCTAAAACCATACCCTTTTTTTTCCCCCAATGGGACGGGTACCGAGCCCCTTGTCAATGAGACCTAGAAGATCTATTTTGACATCTGTCCCTATTTTCATTTAAGAACCCGGTTGATGGCCTGTTCTCTCACAAAGTGGAGGAGGCTTACGGGTGATTCTCCGGCAACATCGGTGGTGTTCATGAACCCCTTCACGAAGTGCCGGAATCGTGTTGATGCTACAGCAGGGCACTCACATAGGATGTGCTCTGCTGTTTCCACTGCCTCAGTACAGAGGCGGCAGATATCAGTCCTGGCTTTGCCGATGTTTTTAAGGTGGTACCTTAGAGGGCAGTGGCCAGTGAGTAGACCGACAATGGTACGAAGGTCTTTGCGCCTCATTGATAGGAGGGCTTGCGCCCGCTTTTTGGAAAAGCTTATCAGCCGCTTATACCCTCCTATTGAACGTTTTTGAGCTACGGCGTTCTGAAAATTCCAACCCCTATTTTTCAACCCTTAGAGATGACTGACAGTAACGCCGAGCTTCGCGGACCAACTAGATCCCAACAAATCAAATTTCATAATTTTGGTTCATGGTAACCAAGGAAAGTGCGAAATACGGGTAAGGATAGAACATTTTTTATTACATTTTCAGATTCTACATACCTTGAAACGGAAGCCATCAAATTGGGGGGGGGGGGGGGGGGTGTTGATTTTTTCCCTCTTTTTTCACGCTCGATTTTAAAGGTTCATTACTGAAAATAATAAACCAAAAATTTACTTGACTGCCGGTATTTATCATAAGAAACTCATAATCCTGTTATCCTGTAATATCCGCTGATAGTATCACAGTTCTGTAATACCACACATTTGACTTGCACATCTATGATGTTTTCGTAACACCATAAACGTACACGTCAAGGGATATTAACAAGAGGAGTTTATGCTTGTTTTATAGTTCCTTGAACCAGCGGGTTGGCAAACTGCGATACAGTGACACAGACCTTGAAATGAAGCATCATTAAACATTTCCATAACAAATTCACATCATCAAAACATTCGAGATTCAAATTCATTGCATAACCTTGAATTTTATCACCGTAAAAAAGCTTTAGCGTTCATATTTTTGGGAAGCTTCTCGGTCAAGACACCTGTAAGTTCGCAAAGGAAAATCTGGGAAACTCAAATGTCAAATACTTACACCACCATTTTGCCCCCATGAAATACCACTCGGAACAAGAATCTGGCAGAACAGGGTATGAAGTTCCCGGAGCTCACTAAGGAAGACTTATATATCTCACGCAACACGCTAATCCCGCACTTCTGCTCGATAACGGCAGATATGGAAACGCCACTCCCCGACGGCAGACTGATGAGTCAACACGGAGGGCGTAGGGTATTCGATAGGGTGAGCCAACTGATGGGATGGCCCAATGAAAACTTGGGTCGCTGCACAACGTGGAAGGCGTAGGAAAATGTTTGCCAAAATCACGAGGTAGCTGGTGGTAGATAAGGCGAGATTTAGCATACCTACTCGACGATGGATTAAGGTACACGGAGTAGTCGACACTTGAAACTGACATAAAAACGCTGCAAAGTCCTTGTCACATGGGTTTATTATTCTATTGGACATACCTACAGAGATGTTGGCTGTTCATTTATTGTTTCTTTCATGCGTAATAATCGAAATAGCTATTTCTGGTGGTTTCCACCAATTTTGGCCCCCAAAACACAAATAAGGTATGCTCCTTTTTTTTTTTTTAATAAATTATCACTGATCATTGATAGTACCATTTAATCGTCTTGATCCACCTTTTGACACTTTTTCCAGTGTTATTGTTATTCTACAAATTGATGGTGATTTCAGACGATTTCCCAGGTTTTTGACTCATAAAAAATCAATTTCGGGAGCTGAACATCTGGTAAAACCTCAATTTTATACTCTTTGGTCAAAATCGACTTCATATTCGGTGTTATCGTCCCCAAAAACATGAAAAACGATACCTTAAAAGCTAAAGTTACCAACATGTTGCTAAAACGCAAAAAGTACCAATTTTTGTGCACATTTTCACTCATAACACCCCTGAGTATATTCCGATCGGGCTGAAAAGTTTCGGGACACAACTAGGGCCCAAATGGAGCATGTGTGCGAAAGAGCGATTTTTTTAGACCGAAAATGAGGCCTGTACACGTGATACGGCGGACGGACATTGCATTTTGGTTTATTATTCTGTGAATAATACACCTATGTATTCGGTCAACAACAAATTTTTATAACACCCCCTCAAAATTTTTTCTTTTCCGTTTCAAGGTGCGTAGATTCCAAAAATGCAATGTCCGTCCGCCGTCCGCCGTTCGCCGTCCGCCGTATCAGGTGTACAGGCTTCATTTTCGGTCTAAAAAAATCGTTCTTTCGCACACATGCTCCATTTGGGCCCTAGTTGTGTCCCGAAACTTTTCAGCCCGATCGGAATAAACCCAGGGGTGTTATGAGTGAAAATGTGTGTAAAAATAGGTACTTTTTGCGTTTTAGCAACATATTGGTAACATGAGCTTTTAAGGTATCGTTTTTCATGTTTTTGGGGACGAGAAGACCGAATATGAAGTCGATTTTGACCAAAGAGTGGAAAATTGAGGTTCTACCAGATGTTCAGCTCCCGAAAATGAGTCAAAAACCTGGGAAATCGTCTGAAATCACCATCAATTCGTAGAATAACACTGGAAAAAGTGTCAACACGTGGATCAAGACGATTAAATGGTACTATCAATGATCAGAGACAATTTATTGAGAAAAAAAACCAAAAAAACCTAAAATGTGTTTTAGGGGCCAAAATTGGTGGAAACCACCAGAAATAGCTATTTCATTTATTTCATATGAAAGAAACAATAAATAAACAGCCAACATCTCTGTCCAATAGAATAATAAACCCATGTGACAAGGACTTTGCAGCGTTTTTGGAATCTACGCACCTTGAAACGGAAAAGAACAAATTTTGAGGGGGTGTTATAAAATTTTTTTGCTGAGCGAATACATAGGTCTATTATTCACAGAATAATAAACCAACAAATACTGACCTGTCGATGTCTTCTGGAATTGCTTAGCGTCTAGTAGTTAGAAAGTTCCGGTCTGTGGGTTACTTGCTTCAACCTCTGTTGAAGAACAATTTATTTTACCGGGGGACATTGAGCAGTTTCTTGCATATATATCTAGAACGATGTGACGTGGATTCCCCGCGTCAAGGCCATCTCTGCACTCTCTTCATTTATGTACTTTTCTTATTGCGATTCACACGAACTGGGGTTAATAGACTGAGGCCAATTATTACGCTCGCCAATCCCTACCATAACACACACCATGCTAAGTTGGGAAAAACCGAAAGTTCACAACCATTCATTTAATTTAGAAAAAAATTAAATTGAAAATTTAAATTAAAAAAAATTAAATCATGCACCTAGGTACGTTTTTAAATATTGCTCACAGATTGCGATTTTTGAAGGAATTTCACAATGAAATATTTACTTGCTGTCATGAAAATTTTGGAAAAACCGAGTAGAGCACAGTTTTTCCCCTGAGGTCCTCCTTTTACAATTAGCGCATTCAGAGTACTTCTCTCCCTTCCCCAGGCCCTGAACTATCATTAAACTTATCATTAACAAATGACAAATGGGCAGCCTGACGAGATCTGAATGCATGCTCGTACTTGAAATAAAAAACGCTGCAAAGTCCTTGTCACATGGGTTTATTATTCTATTGGATATACACCTACAGAAATGTTGGCTGTTCATTTTTTGTTTCTTTCATATAAAATAATTGAAATAGCTATCTCTGGTGGTTTCCACCAATTGTGGCCCCCAAAACACGAATAAGGAGCTCCTCTTTTTTTTTTAAATAAATTATCTCTGATCATTGATAGTACCATTTAATCGTCTTGATCCACCTGTTGACACTTTTTCCAGTGTTATTCTACAAATTGATGGTGATTTCAGACGATTTCCCAGGTTTTTGACTCATAAAAAATCAATTTCGGGAGCTGAACATCTGGTAGAACCTCAATTTTCTATTCTTTGGTTAAAATCGACTTCATATTCGGTCTTCTCGTCCCCAAAAACATGAAAAACGATACCTTAACAGCTCATGTTACTAACATGTTGCTAAAACGCAAAAAGTACCTATTTTTACACACATTTTCACTCATAACACCCCTGGATATATTCCGATCGGGCTGAAAAGTTTCGGGACACAACTAGGGCCCAAATGGAGCATGTGTGCGAAAGAACGATTTTTTTAGACCGAAAATGAAGCCTGTACACGTGATACGGCGGACGGCGTACGGCGGACGGTGGTCGGCGGACGGACATTGCATTTTGGTTTATTATTCTCTGAATAATACACCTATGTAATCGCTCAGCAAAAAATTTTTATAACCCCCCCTCAAACTTTTTTCTTTTCCATTTCAAGGTGCGTAGATTCAAAAAATGCAATGTCCGTCCGCCGTCCGCCGTACGCCGTCCGCCGTATCACGTGTACAGGCTTCATTTTCGGTCTAAAAAAGTCGTTCTTTCGCACACATGCTCCATTTGGGCCCTAGTTGTGTCCCGAAACTTTTCAGCCCGATCGGAATATTCCCAGGGGTGTTGTGAGTGAAAATCTGTGTAAAAATAGGTACTTTTTGCATTTTAGCAACATGTTGGTAACATGAGCTTTTGAGGTATCGTTTTCCATGGTTTTGGGGACGAGAAGATCGAATATGAGGTCGATTTTGGCCAAGGAGTGGAAAATTGAGGTTGTACCAGATGTTCAGCTCCCAAAATTGATTTTGTATGAGTCAAAAACCTGCGAAATCGTCTGAAATCACCATCAGTTTGTAGAATAACACTAGAAAAAGTGTCAACACGTGGATCAAGAGGATTAAATGGCACTACCAATGATCAAAGTTAATTTGAAAAAAAAAAGATCGTACCTACCTAATTTGTGTTTTGGGGGCCAAAATTGGTGGAAACCATCAGAAATAGCTATTTCAATTATTTCACATGAAACAAACAATAAATGTACAGCCAAATTTTGTAGAATAATAAACCCCATGTGACAAGGACTTTGCAGCGTTTTTGGAATCTACGCACCTTGAAACGGAAAAGGAAAAAGTTTATAAAAATTTTTTGCTGAGCGAATACATAGGTGTATTATTCACAGAATAATAAACCAAAAACTGCTAGGCAAGTGACGTCTTTCTCTATTATTCAACATTTTAATACGATTTAATTTCAGTTCAAATACAAGATTTGGAATGGTTAATAGCGAAAAGCAGGGATGCACATAATCAGCATAATTAAAATGTCCCATCTAACGAGGTTCAGAGCTCATTAGCGAGGAGCTGTCAGACGAAATTTGTATATCTAACTCAATTAGCGAATCACAGTAAATACGATTATTGTTTTGAAGGTCTTGCCAACCAGTATGTAACAATTATTTTTGGCTTCTGCAATAACAAGGTTATTTATGCAGTGAAAATTTAGAATAGAAAATCATCAGCACAAGTAAAAATTGTTCCAAACATGAGGACGCAAATATTTTTGTAGTCCCTTGAGCCCTTATTCGCGGTTCAAAAGAATGACATTACAATGGGCTACCTCTGACTGATCTCCCAGTTATCACTCAGACAGGCCAGTTCAGGAGGGTGACACATACCCTCCTGGACTAGTCGGTTTGTCTAGGGCGTTTCCGTCGACTTTCCTTTCTGACGGAATTATTTTACTATTATATAAGGAGTAAACATGTTTACTTGACTGGACCTTTTTTTTTCTCTGTAACACGAAATCCTTTATTAACCCTGATAAACACTATACCTATACACATTTTGATATGAACTTCTTATATTATAGGATTCTTTTATATAATTTCTTATTATTATATCTTTCTATTTTTTTGTCAGCAAGGAGATGAAAATGTTCACAGCAGATCATGATATATGTTCACAGCAGATCATGCTATTCATACATTGTTCGACAGCGAACAATGAAGACTAGCCGTAGTAGCACAGTGGCCGCTTAGAAAACCTTGCAGAGTAATTGAGCACTGACAAAGGTGATAAGGCGCACCTCAAATACTAATGAATACCTGCCGATATAATATTATGACCACATCGCAGAAGAGAACTCGTTACAACAGGTACGGAAAAAAGCGCAAAGTAATTTATATGAATTACTTCATTAGCTACGTAGTTACCATTATTTTGTAACTTTCCAGCTGCTGCACATGGAGCTGTCGTGTGCAGATGCGACATTATCAACAAAACAATCTACGTAACGTAATTCTTATTTTTTGTAACTGGGAACTAAGTATTCTCTGTAACATCATCCAAAAAGTTGAAAACTACGGAAGATTTCAGCCTAGTGGAGCTCAGTTAGCACCAACGTCCGTCATTCCGGAAACCTTTGCCACTAGCATAACTCAAGTTCACTCGATTTTCATCGAAATCGCAATGGAACTTTCTTATGACATCAGAACTGCGTGATATTGAAACGCAGGTACTGAGTCCACATGTATTATAGGAAGGTACCTACGTACCGACTCCATGTAAAAGTATTATGTACAGCTATATGTATGTAAATTAACTGTTTTCGTTTCCACCTTCATTATTTCATTTTGTTCCTTACGCTATGTAAACAAATTGCACAGAACATGAATATAAAAGAAATAATAATTAACAGTTGGTTTACTTGGAACGAGTTCCATTGTTTTGCAACGTTGTGTACCAACCTCAAGCTGTTTACTCGCTACCACATCCAGGTACCTTCACAGGCGCAATCCCGTATACAACAATTACTCCGTAGAAAAACGGAGTTATTGAAAAAATAGTCTATTTCCACTAATACACGAAAAACGCAAAAAACACTGTTAACCCGGTTTCAATAACAATAACTGTTATTGTGTGTTACTGACGATGGTTTGATCACCGAAACCGGTATAACAGTGTTTTTTTTGCGTTTTTCGTGTATTAGTGGAAATAGACTATTTTTTCAATAACTCCGTTTTTCTATGAAATGAGTTTCCACGATTTCTTCGCGAGTGATTTAGTTCGAATTACTCCGTTTTAGTACGCTAATAGAAAAATAACCCGAAAGTACAAAGAAATCAATGTTCAACGACTTTTTTAGGAATGATATACAAAACAAATACGTCGACGCTTGGCCGGTACAGTAGGTAGTACCTACCTAATTATCTAAACGTCAATCAATATCTCCAACATAGATTTGGGCTGTTCAGATGCACTAACCAGATGAAAGTGGGATCATCACTAAGCGCCCTAAAACACCGACTACCAATTTTCAGCAACAAACGGGTGCTGCACGTAACGTAATAAATAAATTTTGGACCCATTGCATTTTATTTCGCAAAAAAATAAAATAAAATAAAATGAAAATAAAAATACCTCCTAACTGTACGAGACTTAATAGATAAAACAAACATAGATCTCGGAGTGGTAAAGAAAACGTCCGCCAAGCTCTTGGGCTAGGAAAATTTCTAGATGAAATTATAATTTGGTTACAAACTGAAAGACTGAAAGTTAGCAACTCGGGCACCTCACCAAACTATGATATAATTATGGCGATTTGCGTTTCAAGCTTTTGACAAGGTTTGTTCCGCGCCAATTTCCAGTGAGTGATCAGAGCTACAAAGGCAATATTGGATTAGTTACGTATCATCATAATCCATCATAATCCCTGAAGTAATGGGGCTTCGGGCTCTAAGCCCCCTCCTCCCCAAAACATTCCACTATTACACTGTCGTTGGTATTTGTCAAATAAAGGCAAACAAATTCGCATATTCTTGGTTATCCTAGAGCCACGGAAAATCACATACGGAATGTGAGCGTGCAATAAATGATTTCATAATACGAAAATTCACCCGCTGTGGAAATACTTATAAACTCAAATATGAAGACTTTCATGGTGTTCGCTTTAATTAAGTGAAATCACTAAAGTGGTTTCTGGACTATGTATTATAATAACATTTAAACAAGTAAGATGGGCCGCAAAACTATTTCTGATGGCATCATAGAACTATTTCTGGTCAATTTACTTTAGCTGTAAGCAGCAGCAGTGCGTGGGTGTGAAAACGGTGGAACGGTGGGACAACAAACCAGAACACAAAACCAACAGATTTTTCTACGAAATACCCCAAGGCAACAACACCCTTCCCTTATTTACTGATTGAGTGATATTCAGCAAAGATTTATCTCTTTTAATCAACACTAAAATACAAGATTCGTGGGTACAAAAATATAGCAAACAGAGAAAGCGAATGCGATTCACGAGACAACAAAAAAAACGCTGCAAATCCCTGCACAACGGTTTATTATTTTGTACAGAATACCCTTCTTTTACAGATCACAGCTCTCTGTATAGATAACCCTTCTATATAACATATGTACTATTCTACACCCTCCGTAGGTTAGTACCTAACCCCGTACTCGTTACTAGGTACCTACCTAAACCGTTGCGTAATAATTTACATGTATAGGTTCCCCTTCTACGGGGATGGAATAATGAACCGTTGTGTAATAATTTGCCCATCAATAATACTTCAACGGTTGTTCAAGTTGCAAAAGTACCTATCAACAAAATCCAGCCCCTTCTTGGTAGATGAGCCGTTGTGTAATAATTTACCGTTGTGTAATAATTTACCGTGGTGTAATAATTTACCGCTGTGTAATGATTTACCGTTGTGTAATAATTTGCTTGTGTAATAATTTGCCATTGTGTAATAATTTACCCATCAATATACTTCAACGGTTGTTCAAGTTGCAAAAGTACCTATCAACAAAATCCAGCCCCTTCTGGGTAGATGAACCGTTGTGTAATAATTTACCGTTGTGTAATAATTTGCCATTTTGTAATAATTTACCCATCAATGATACTTCAACGGTTGTTCAAGTTGCAAAAGTACCTATCAACAAAATCCAGCCCCTTCTGGGTAGATGAGCCGTTGTGTAATAATTTACCGTGGTGTCATAATTTACCGTTGTGTAATAATTCACCATTGTGTAATAATGCACCGTTGTGTAATAATTTGCCATTGTTTAATAATTTACCCATCAATAATACTTCAACGTTTGTTCAAGTTTCAGAAGTACCTACCAACTAAATCCAATAGTCCATCACTTATCAAATGAAACAATATCGCAGAAAAAACAACTCGACTTCATACAGCCATCCTTGATTATAATCAGATGCTCAGTAGTTATGATATCTCGGCCGGATTTATACCGTTTGATTCACGATCGTGTTGACGAAGCTTTTTGGTGTTCACGAACGGCTGGACGCACGATGCTCCGGGTGGCCTCAAAAAATTGTTTAGCTCAAGACAAATTTAATAACGTAAAAAAAACAATACCCTTCAATCGAAAGTTTTCGAGATAAGGCGTTCTGAAAATTTCAACCCCTATTTTGAACCCCTTAGAGATGACTGACAGTAACGTCGAGCTTCGAGGACCAACTAGACCCCGAACGGAACCTATAACCCGAATTTCATCAATTTTCTTTCATGCTAACTAAGAAAAGTGGCCCGTACGGCGGACAGACAGAAATATTTTTATTGCAGTTTTGGATTCTACATACCTTGAAACGTAAACCATCAAATTTTGAGGGGGGGTAAGACTTTTTTTTTTCTTGCTCGATTCCAATGGTTCATTATTGAAAATAATAAACCAAAAGTCGGAAGACGAAGAAGCATCTTGTATCGAGATGACAAATTGAATCGAAGGGACCGAATCGATTGTGAAAAGGAACGATTTTGGGGTGGGTATCAGATTCAGGAGACAGGGCCCAAAGTGGGCGTGGCGAACAACATTTTTACTCGACTGAGCAGGCGCGGACAGGTCACTTTTCTCAGTTGCCATGGGAACACTAGGTCCCAGGGCCTGCCAGTTTCAGGAGCCTAGGTTTCGATTTCGATTGCAGGACATCGATTACTATCGCTTTACTCAATAACATGCTCGGTCTATGGAGCTAACATAAAGGAACCACCATGGATGCTCTACTAGAATATTGAATATACATAGCCAGAGAAATCTAGCGGATCGCTGTTAACTTTTGTGAAAAATGCTAGGTACAGGGTACGGAGGGAAATTCAAATGCCAACTGAACACATGGCTGGATTTTTTTTTTCTACTCTTAGTGCTTTTGGATGCCGGGGTAGTGGCCCAAGTGACCTCCGTTTGGTGAACATGGAACAGTTGCTGCGAATTGTAAAAAAAAAATAAAGGTCTCATATGTGGGTCATATCCTGCGTGGTGACAAATATGTAATGCAGCAGCTTGTCTTCGAGGGCAAGACTGAGGGAAAGCGTGGCATTGGGCGATGGTACAAGATATTGGAGACATTGGCGATTGTACCTCATGGTATAAGAATGTATTTCACAGGACCGGACTAAGATTTTATGATTTTACGAGAGCAAAGCATTAGATCGAGAGACGTTCCGGCAGATCATCGCCGACCTCTGAACCACAGAAGGCACCAGAAAGAAGAAGTTATTAGACAGCTACAACTAAACTATTAGTTAAACTAAAAACCAAGCTAATTAGTTACACTGTCTTTTTAGGGTTTGGAATTTTTGGGTTTTCGAATTTAGATTTCAGGAAAATTTGGATTTTTATCTCCAAATTTTGGATTTTTATCAACAAATCCAATAATAAAGTGTAATATTCCTTATAATTCCCTGAAAATGGGGGAATGCTTAGTTGAGGCAATCTATCTCTGAAATCTGGAGCTAAGTTTTTATCAAAGCAACTTAATTAATAATGCCCAAATCTGATCAAACGAACTGAAAAGCTACGTTTGTTCGAAAATTTGCTCATATATGGAAATGCTGCATGACTACCTTTTTGCTTCCTCACTACTGAGAGTAGGGTAACTTTGTATTCATGCAAGAGTCGAAAAAAAATAATGCCCTTCAAAATGAAAATTTCCACTCGCGTTTTGCGTTTCAGACATCGAGGAACATTTTTGGTTCCGTGTCTGTCTGTCTGTGGTATTTCCTTGAAACGCCCATAACTACCCGAAATAATGGTCGAAATGGGCTGAAATTTGGAGATACCAAATTGAAAAAGTACCGTAACTTTCGTCTGCGCATGCGCAAACGTGAAATACTTGAAACGCCCATTCCTACCTTAAATATCGTTGAAATGAGTTCAAACATGGAGGGTCGATCAGAATAATACTTTGATAGTTCCGTACGAATTCCATTGGAATTGTACAGTAACTTCCGACTGCGCATGCGCGAACATGAAATGTTGACCATTTTCTTGTACTACGCGAAAAATTCGTAGAGCTGAAATTTTGAGGGTAAACGCGGGTCGGAACGCAAATACCTAGTACCTTATTAAAATCATTGAAATCGTACCGTAACTTTTGTCTGCGCATGCACAAACGTGAAATACTTGAAACGCCCATATCTACGTCAAATATAGTTGAAATGAGTTCAAACTTGGAGAGTCGATCAGGAATTACTTTGACAGTTCCATATGAATTTCATTGGAATCGCACTTCCGTCTGCGCATGCGCGAACATGAAATATTGAAAAAATGTCTCTATTTATTGCTATTCAATCGTTTTGACGCTTCATTTTTTTACCAGCTGATTCTACACGTCCATGTTACAATAACTGAGGAAGCTATACTGCGTCCCCCAACTTGGCAGATTTTGTTTTTTTGTTTCTGCACTTTTTGTTTCAGAGATTTGTGTCCAATTTAAACTCCCGCTGAAGATTTCTCACGCAAGACGTCCACTGCCTTGCAGTGCGTCAGTTCCACTGAGACAACTGAGTCCAGCAATGACGCCGTTTGACGCACTTCGAAGACGCGTTTCAGATGGAACGAGAAATGAAGGTGTCGGCTGTTTGTTTACGACGCATGAAATTCGCTCACCCTGAGCACTCGGCTTGGCGCCTCTCCTCTCCCACTAGCCACCCACCAAGGTCGTGCCCATATTTTTAAAACGGTTCCGCGAGCCCTCTCATTGATCTCGTGTTTTGGAGAGTTTGACCATCTAATCAGATCCGCTTTATTCACATATAAATTCCGGCCCGAAACCATTCATTTAAATACCGGAGGAGCGGGCCAAAGTAGCAACCATTCTTTCTCAATGATGATTTCAGGTTTTTCTCAGGAAATATCGTTATGATTAACACAAAGCAAAAACTGATAATTATTTGCCAGTAGGTAAATCGGACAGTAGGAACCTTCCGCAAATCGTTGCCGACAACAAAAATAATTGTATGCGATAATTTAGCAGTAGTACAAGATAACTGGGTAAATGACGTGTGTACAGTGGAGAATCTGTCCCAACGGAACGGTATTTCATTATAATTGTAAAGGCGACGGTCTTCCTTAGGTCTATCTCATTAATTGTGATTATACCGTAGAAAAACTGAAATCATGAAGGACGTCACACAGGGCAAGGAGGTCCTATGACGTCACTTGTTGCCGAAACTTTGAAAGCTCGTAGGAGAGTGTGGCTGGTCTCAAAATTCTTAGAATGGAATCCAATTCCAAAAAAACGCTGCAAATCCCTGCACAACGGTTTATTATTTTGTACAGAACATCCTTCTGTTACAGATCACAGGTCTCTGTATAGATAACCTGTCTACATAATATGCACTATTCTATAAATATTGTGTGGATCGCAGACCCTCCGTAGGTTAGTACCTAACCCCGTACTCGTTACTAGGTACCTACCTAAATCACGAGTTTAACGTTGCTAAAATAATACAGCCGATGACAAAAAGTAACTAAAACGGCAAAAAGAAACGCAAATAATGAAGTTCTGAAGGAAAATTGTTGATGTGGAGTGAAATAGATGCCCCTTCTGCGTAGATCACTGTTTGCTGTGGTCAATACCTATAATGAACTGTTGTGTAATAACTTGCCCAAAAATAATACTTCAACGGTTGTTCAAGTTGCAAAAGTAACGCTCAAAAAATCCAGCCCCTTCTTGGTATATGAACCGTTGTGTAATAATTTACCCATCAATAATACTACGTTTGTTCAAGTTTCAAAAGTACCTACCAACAAAATCCAAATCAAATGAAATAATATCGCAGAACAACCAACTCGATTTCATACAGCCATCTTTCATTATAATCAGGTGCTCCCTAGCGATGATATCCGGGCCGGATTTATGCTGTTTGATTCACGATCGTGTTGACGAAGCTTTTTGGTGCACACGAACGGCTGGACGTACAATGCTCCGGGTGGTCTCAAAAAATTGTTCAGCTCAAGACAAATTTAATAACGTAAAAAAAACATACCCTTCTATCGAAAGTTTTCGAGATACGGCGTTCTGAAAATTTCAACCCCTATTTTGAACCCCTTAGAGATGACTGACTGTAACGCCGAGCTTCGAGGACCAACTAGGCCCCGAACGGAACCTATAACCCGAATTTCATCAATTTTGTTTCATGGTAACTAAGAAAAGTGCTCAGTACGGCGTATAGCGTACGGCGGACAGACGGAAATGTTTTTTATTGCATTTTCGAATTCTACATACCTTGAGACGTAAACAATACAAGTAGTGAACCAATACAAGTACGTACAATACAAACAGAAGTCATGGTTACTCTTCATTGTTTACCTCAATTCCATAACTGGCGTACACGGCTATTGCATCATGAAGGTATACGAGTAGTAGGTACGATTTATACTCTTCTAGTAGGTATTCCGTCTAACACGGTACGTTTTGAAGATGCCTTAATAAAACTGTATTATTATTTGAACGTATTCGTTAAAACTTAATAAAATTTACTAGATACAGCCTAAGATAGGGTTTTCATGGAACTAACATTGATCCTGCATATGGTACTCCATTTAGGGCTACAGGATTTAGGGGTACAGTAACATGATCATGTTACTGTTAAAATGTACATATAATTCAGTTATTATATTATTATTATAACAAAGAGACAAAGAGAAGGATCCGTCGTAGGGGAGTGCGGTTGGTCTTGAAATTCTTAGAATGGAACCTACTTTCATTTAAAAATAGGAGAGTAATATAAACAGAAGTCATGGGTACTCCTCATCAACCGGGAAGATTTAATAACATGCCACCTTGAGCCTACCCTCTAATATTAATGAATGCACAACCTTAATTAATAAGCAGATGCTGCCCCGCAGTACACGGGTGTTCTGCTTGATGTCCTTTGAGTCAAGGCGCACGTAACCACGACGTTTGACTAAAATGGTCAAGCGGCCTATGAAGACTGCTGAGGTAGACTATACGACAATGGTTTGATAACTAATAAATTCAATACTGGTCGATCAGATAATTTCTTAGAATTCACAGTTCACGAAGAGTTAGAATAATAAAGTTATAATTTACTGGAGGGGAAAAAAGAAGAGACCGTACGTTTCTGTTGTTAATTTCCCGACTCGAGTATCCTAACATGCTCTCTTATGGTGTACTTAACTGTTGTTTTAGTACCTAATCCGGGCAAAGTGGATTATAAAAACATTCATTAACAGAAAAATTTCATTTAGGATGTTGGCGTCAAAGGCAGGTCATAAGGTCACAACACGTGGTAGGCCACACAATCGATGGAAGAGAGGAAAATATTACGCTACGAATAATATAGATAACAGAGATAGGTAGACTGGTGTGACTGCGTTTTTGTCGAGATGGTGGGTACGACATGGAAAACGATAATTGAGATGCTTCGGTAGAGATTTTTGAATGGGTAACCGATAACATTATAATTAATTTGTCGTAGTCGAGTACTTAGTCTGAAAAATTATCAGGTCGTATTCAAACAGGTAAAACCTGAGACTCGTCCAGTGTCCGCTGTGATCGAATTCCTTACAGTTTACAACATCTCTCGGCAGCATTATGAAAACACTGCAAATTATTACACAAAGGTTTATTATTAACCTGTATGGATGCCACTTCTGTGTAGATCATTGTTTTCTGTGGTCAATACCAACTGTTGAGCTCCCCCGGGGAAAGCCATAACGAGTAATGGAGCCGGCCAGGGAATTACAGTTTCATAAAAATGCGCGAGATTCAATAATTCAATCATAATTTGTTGTAATTCATGAAGTACAACGTTTGTTCAAGTTTGCAAAAGTAAGTACCTATCAACAAAATCCAAAAGAACCAAATCGACTTCATGCAGCCATCCGTGATTATAATCAGGTGTTCCCTAGCAATGACACCTGGGCTATTTTATTATAATTATTTATTATAATTTATTATTTGTAAAATTAATTAAACTATTTCTTCAAGTTTAGACTTGTCGAGTTAACGGGAAAACTAATTCACATTCGGATGGTAGGTAAGTAAGTACATGGCAAATTGAACGAATAAATAAATGTCTCAGTTCAATTGGTGGAGGGAGGGGGGGTCTGAATTACGAAGCCTGCGCACTCGTGTTCCGGCTGACACAAGATTACTCGCAGAATAATGAATAATATTTATTGAAGGGGACACGCACAACCAAGGGTCGACAGGAAGAAGATCGTAAAAAT
Source organism: Leptopterna dolabrata (assembly GCA_954871275.1). NCBI lineage: Eukaryota > Metazoa > Arthropoda > Insecta > Hemiptera > Miridae > Leptopterna > Leptopterna dolabrata. Next base: position 51,045,091 of record OX940978.1, on the reverse strand, counting down.
GTACACCTGGGCTGTAAACAAAAGCAAATTGGAAAGTATTCCCCTGAAAGGGCAAGGTTCCTGGAGAAGATACAAAAGGGGTTGGCTGATGCAATTCTACTAACGAGACGAAACTTGGAGGTGCCTTCTGGCGGGAAATTGACAGAGACTTCATATTCAGGTAGAACTTTAAAAAACGCTTTCTCAGCCCTTGGGCGAGACATATGGCAAATAATATTCGCGTTAGGGAAATATGCGCGGCACTTCTACAAGGGAATGGGCAATTTTCGTGGGTTACAAATTCCCATTTTTTGGCCAAATTCTGTTTAATAACGGAAATTAATGCTTGTTTACACATAAAGAGGTTTTTATGTGGGAAAGTATAGGTAGGAAACGAACGGGAAATTTGAATTTATGAGTTCCCGCTAGAAATGACGTATTAGGTAAACTGCCGAGCAGTTCAACTCAAATCCTGCTTGGAGCGCTAGTGCATCACTTTAAACGATGTACAGAACCGCAATGGATGGAACCGCACATTTATAAATAAATTTAAAAAACGTCCTCAAAATCAAACCAAGGGGAGGTTCACGAAAAGTCACAACAAAGGATCTTGAAGGTTGCTACAAAAGTTTACTATTTCTAATGTTGGGATGTTGGCAGCATTGAGAACCTTCGCCTCCGAAGCTTCGCTCCGCCTCCTTGGCCAATTATGATGATAAGTAATTTTTTGCCACATTTTTACTCATTTAAAAAATAATGCTTTACTTATTATATACATTAGAGAACAATTTTTGATGAAAATTCCCCATTAATGGTTAATGGATTAATTTAGGAACTTGTACGTAAGAAAATAGGCTAACAGTATGCACAACTGAAATAACAAGAAAGAAAATATTATAAACAGCGAATGCACTCTTTTTAGGTTCGGGATTGTTACCATTCGATTCAGGGTGAAACAAATAGGTACAGCTCGATTCCTAAATTTTCCTCCACACATGCGGTATTCGCCGAGCGCATAATGTTTGTGGCGAACCCCTAGCTGCTCGACTGGGTATTTGCCTTGGCATTCGCCATCCCTAAACACATATGGGGTTACACTACACAGTACAATTCGATGGATTCGCCAAGCATCATGCTCGTCTCGGGAACGACGAATATTCTTAAGCCGCATATACACTGCCCGAACATCCTCGAGCATCGAGCATCGAGCATTTGCGATCGTTGTTCGCCGGTTTTCAACGAGCACGAACGTTGAAAATGAAGTGGGTTCCCAACTGTTCACACTGCCCGAGCATTTCTGACGATCGGTTGTCCGTGAGCACTCGCTGTGAACAGATGGCACCCGGGTTGTCGAGAGTTGCGGTTACCGCTGCGTCAGTTCTGATTTTAGATCATCACCCCTCATACAGGGAAATTAACGTTAGGCACTTTTCATTTTCCCACTCCATTGCAAAACAGTCCAAATGAAACCGCAAAACAATAAAAAAGGGCAACACTCAAAATCAAAATGGGAGAGGTGAACACTTCATCAACTTGGCGGGAGCTAGATTGGGCGAACAAGGACACGCCGAAGCGGCGTGTTTACACAGCGAGCGGCGAACGAGCATCCATTTGATGATTCGCCGGAAAACCGACATCGGGTGGATCAGGGCCGATGCGACTGTTTAGATTGCCCGAGCCTCGAACGAATGCTCACTCGAAACCCCTGTTCGCGACAAATGCTCGGGCAGCGTAAATGGGCCTTTACAGTTGGCGATCACGGTTTCATGGGTATGGAGATGGCCCCTCAGAGTACCTACAATGACGGGGATGGAAGGTATCGGATTTAATTTATTGCACTCACCTAAAGAGTAGCTCGCGCGAATTTCATCAAAATCGTCCGAGCCGTTAGGGAGAAATGGGCAAAAAAAGAAACATGAAAATTACTGTGTTGAGGGGTGAAAATTATGTGAATCACAGAGGAGGAAGAATTATGTGATTTACAAAGAAATACTTCTCGATTGGGGCAGCTGAACCCGAATGTGTGGATGGGGCTGATGCTCGATGTTTGGCGAACATTCGCCTTCGAAGCGGGCTACTTACCGGCTCTGGTAGAAGCATCCGAACATCGAACAATATGGGATTTGTTACACTATGAGGGAACTATGATTATGCTCCCATGCACCACGACTAAATAAATAAATTTGGCGAATCGCGAACATCCAACCAACTATAATTCGGCGAACTTTTGCTCGGTGTGAATCCCGCATGTGTGGAGCCGGCTTGACTCCTGTAGCCATGGTCAGGTTGAGTCGCCATTTAAATATAGGTACCCTAAAACACTCGATTTCCTCGAAAAACACACTGTTTTTGCATTCAAACGTGACTTTCTCCCTTAATCAGTGAATGAAAAATAACCACACCGTTGGAAAGCTGAGATTCTGAAGAAGTTTTTCTCGTCACGCGCACCTTCAAGCACCCTTTATTTTTGTACTCACAAAGAACTGATTTTATAATCATCTTCCTATACGCATTTGAAAAAGTTGAAAAGTTGAAGGAAAAGTTGCTTTATGGATAACACGTAAAAGAAAAAGTCGCACGGAAATAACGCGTCGAAAGCCCATTATTTCCCATCTGCTGCCACCGCCAGCCAATCAGAACCCATATCCGTAAAACGTCATAAGCAACAGCAGGGTCCCATTTCCCCGCCTCTTTTGAAATCTCGAAGTTTGAAATTCTCTCAAAAACATGTAGGAGGCATATTTTTCCGATTTAAGCCCTATTTTCTCTCTCACATCATAAACTATTGAGAAACTGCAAAAAGAATTCACGATAATGGCCCATTCTTCGCCAGCTGAATGTAATCCAATATGTATGTTCAGACCATATTCTGATAGGAAATTTAACGCCTTTTCCAACGGTATAATCAATTTCAATTTTGACAGTAAATTAAGGGTGTTATGGCCATTTTTTTGATTGGTCGAACACTTAAAAAAACCTTAAAATCAAAAGGCCTCGAAAACGGAGCGTTTTTCACAAAATTGCCAAGTAGAACTTTTAGTTACAAATTAGTTGCAGAATCGATCCCTGAAGTTTTCATGGGCACTACTATTACACCCGGCAAATGTATAAACTGGAATCGGACTCCTTTATACTCAGACGTTTTAGATTACAAATTATCGTTTGTTTTACTAAGGTTATAGACGTAAAAATATTATACTTGGTGACTAGGAGTGTTCTTTCAAACTTGTTCGTTTATCCTGAGATAAAGCTCATGATTTTTTACTGACTTTTAACGGTGATCTCACGATTTTTATGTCCGTGGTGTTCTACAGAACGGGCCACGGGCAGAGGTAAATTTAGGTACCAACTCACCGGTTGGCGGACTATCACAATTATCAATATCGATTCGGCTGACTTTACAAAACAGACTTCTTAAACGACTCTACTTTTGAAGACAGTCAACACTCCAGGGTAGAAGTGATTAGCTTGAAGACAAAATTCCATGAGCCTAATCACCATCCTGGCTTTCAACGTCTCATTAGTTGAGTTCAATCAATTGTTCCTGACTCAACCTCTGCTTTGTCAATTTGCACAGTTGCACAATACGGGTCAATTCATGACCCACAGAGGAACTTCTACGGACAAAATACAATCCTCAATAGTCCTTATGCAAAGACTCCAGGTGTTCACAGTAAACTTGTAAGTTATCAATACTTCGCTGTTAGGTAGGTACGAACTAAATCACTCGCGATGATATCATGGTTGATATACCATTTCAAAATAAAAGCGGGGTTACTGAAAGGTTGTAAATTTCAACTAATACACGAAAAATATACTGTTATACCAGTTTCAGTGATTAAACTATCGTCAGTAGCAAAAAATAACAGTGATTGAGTTACTGATGATGGTTTGATCATCAAAACCGGTATAATACCTAACAGTTTTTTTGTATTAAGTAGTGGAAACAGACAACCTTTCAATTACTCCATTTTTTATTTTTAATGTTCTTATGAAGATCGGACAGGATCGGAAACTGGTTGAACTTTGCGACCAAAATTCTGCTTCCACGAAGTAAGTGGTTTTTTTCTTTTTAAAGGTAGAAATAAGAGACAGTCTCGGTGCTTAATGGCATTTTTTTTAATAACACTGGATGACGCTGTATGGTGAAAAACAGTTTGTAAGCTTCCTTGATAGCCAGCAGTATTAACTCTTCGCCGATGGTATGGGCTTGCCACGATGTAGCAATTAATTTTGATATAAATATAATATAGGTAAGAGGATATCTAACCATCGATCGTCGCAATGTTTGATGAGGTTGGTTGCTAGCAAGAGACCGACGGAGCCATCAAAACCTCGCCCTTACATTCGTGAAATACGAAAAATCTTTATTACGTTTGTCAGGGTGATCTTTTCGCAGAGGCTCCTGCAAACGAGACGGCCTGTTACACATAACACATAGGAATTTGCGTGTTCGAAGGTGATGGAATCCGAACTTCAAATAGGTAAGTACGATGTATTACACTGACGGCACGCTTTTGGTTTATTTATTATTTTCAGTAATGAACCTTTGTAATCGAGCATTAACCAACCTCCCTTCAAAATTCGATGGTTTCCGTTTCAAGGTACTTAGAATCCGAGAATGGAATACAAAAAAGTCTGTCCGTCCTCAGTACTTCACACTTTCCTTAGTTGTTAGTTACCATGAACCAAAATTAATGAAACTTGGTTTATATGTCCCATTTGGGATCTAGTTGGTCCGCGAAGCTCGGTGCTACTGTCAGTAATCTTCAACGGGTGAAAAACAGGGGTTGAAATTTCGAAAAGGACGGTTTAAAAAAAATGTTTTTGCATTTATCTGGAACTTAAGAATTTTTGAGACCACCCGGAGCCGTTCATCTAAAAGCTTCGACATGATCGCGAATGAAACGGTATACATCCAGCCCAGATATCATCCAGACCAGATAACATTCTGTGATATTACATCATTTGACGAATGATGGTTATTTTGAATTTTGTTGATAGGTACTTTTTTAATTTGAAAAAACGTTATGCTTCGCATGAATAACAAATAATGAATGATAGAATTATTGTATCCACCGCGTATTTGTGAAATGTGATTGCCTGGCTGGCTCCAGTACTCGATTTAGGGCTCTCTTGTGAGAAGCACGACGGTACTGTATTGACCACATATCTACGCAAATGGGGCATCTATATAAGTGAATAATAGAACGATGTGTAATAAGTTGCAGCGTTTTTATTCGAAATCGCGGGCAGCATTAAAATATGACGAAGGAAATATTTCAAAATTAATGTACGGAAGAAAAGTGATAGGCGCACGTATCTGACCGATTGGCAACTATTCTACTGAAAACCCTAGAAGAGAACCACTCATGTACTACTAAGTACTAAGCAAATTAAACGATGATCTTACTTAACAGTAGCCTCCACGTGCTAATTTGAGGTAAATGAATATTGGAGTATTCTCACGTGGGTTTTGGGGTTTTAAAAATTGCATGTGCACAATAGGTCTATTAATAACTAACCTAACTCTCCTCCATCTTCTGTCAACAACATATTTACCGAGAACAATCATGTTATCTTGACTTTCGACGAAACCCAAATAACGATCCTACATAGGAACTTTTTATACGGTGAGCAGTCACGTATTAGGTCACGTGATAACCACGACAACCCCACGACATTCTTGATGTTGGATGCACGAGGGGAAGAGAAGGCTACAGGATCACAACTGGTCACATTTTATTTACTGTTATTTTTGACTGCAATCCTACAACACAACCAAACACATTTATAATTAATAAAATAAATAAATCGGTTTTTTACAAACCGCCTAGCATTATTTTATATAAGGATGAAAGTTTCGAGGTCTATATTGTGGGGGAAACGCCGGAGGGACAGAGCTAAAAACTAACAAACCGGTCTAACTAGAAGATATTAGCCTTATTGATTTGGAAAATGCAGCTATCATAGGTACCATACTACCAACCTACTAGGTAACTAAAATTTGGAGTTTGATAGGGAATATTTGATCGAAATACTACGAGAGAAAACGAGTTTAGCTTACCTGGGATTTAATTCAGCCTTAGCATGTTATGTTATCTACTGAACCCAAGACTTAACATACATCGAAAGACTTGGTTTCGAAAATTTCAATTCATCAGTTTCAAAAGAATTTGCCTTAGCATCTTCTGTATTATTATTTATACTATATTACTATTTATACTGAAAGCATAACACAAATTTTCATTCGTGCTGCAGATTCAAGCTTTTACTATACATCTCTTTTACCATCTGGACCAAAGCTACGATACGAACTACAACGAACCTGTTCGTTCATACCTATCCAAAAAAAATTGGGTTGCTCAGTTTTGAAAGCCCATGCGGCTGAAGCCAGGGGTTTGCCATGTTACTGAGAGACCAATATTTTGATCAATGGAACAAGTTTCCCCCCATTTTGACCACGAACGCGATCCGGAACTCTAGCTCCTTCAGATAGTTTGAAAACTAGTATTATTAATAGTATAATTACGTAGTATGATTATGTCATTTTAGAAGTGGAAATTTGGTGTGTGTGTATTGTCGAGTTCAGCAAAGAAGTCTTTAGGAACTCCGCATAAAATAATTTTTCTCTCGTTTTTTAGTTTTCAAATTTTTTTAAAATCATGTTTTTGGAAAAAAGAAAGAAGTTTTGTCTGTTTGACGGCCAGTTCTTTCATACCAATTAATTAACGAAATGGACTAGGAGAGGCCTTCCACAGACCAAAAATTCTCAAAATTCTGATGTTGAGACCTTTTTAATATACATAAGATGTTACAAAAGCAGGCAGCTTGCTCATGAACTCATGATTGAGAGTACTTCATAATGAGAACAGTAATAATACTAATTATTCATGAGAATTTAACTCTTTACCTTAAAGTGAATAGAGGGTCCTTCGCACCAGTAGAACTCACCTGAAAATAAATCATAAATTCCGCCACTATAATAGGAGTACAGAGTACATCATGATGCATAAAACAGGGCAAATAAAATCAAATGAAAATATTGCACGCAAAACTTATATCAGTTCTGCCTTAGCGTCCATTGGGACATCCATACCGTTTTGTTTGCCTAGGAAAATCGATTACGAGTAATTACATTTCCTACTTCTTTTATCAGGTAAAACTATGGAAATTCGCCAAAAATTGATCTGAATATCAGCAGATATTCCCTTCCCTACAATAGTAATTACAAGCTGCGAAGAAAAATGATTTAGGCCCTTTCAGGGACCCTTAATAATGTTATATGATTCATGATGATGGCCCAATTTCCTAAAACATCTTGTATCGTACTATTACATTTTTATTGAATATGTTTCAATATTTAAATATGATACACGTTTTTTGATTGATTTTAAATTAGATTGGGTTTTTAAAATTTATTTTTCTCGCATAATTAATAACTAAATCTCGCATTTTGTCCGTGAGGACGATTGGGTTTCCGATCTGTCTCTCTCGAGTAACTCCGAACTCCGCGGACAAACTGGACCCCAAAAAAAGAAAAAACGGAGTTATTGAAAAAATAGACTATTTCCACTAATACACGAAAAACGCAAAAAACACTGTTAACCCGGTTTCGGTGATCAAACCATCGTCAGTAACACACAATAACTGAAGGCATATTGGAGAGGTGACCTTATAAATAGTCAAAAAGTGAAATGTGGTCGATTGGGATTGGTTGTGAAGAAGAATGGTGAAGGGAACAAAGGAAGGGGGGTTGATTCTGATTGGCCCAGGAAGAGAATGCCAAAAAGTGAAAGGAACATGAGGTGAGTGGGGGAGAGGGGTGGAACCAAGCTGTTACAGAAATGAACGCAATAACGGAGAAAAACTTAAAGGAACTACATCATTCAAAGATTTACCCAACCTATCACTCTTAATAATTTCGAATTTTTCAAGTAAATCCAACATGCTCCCTTTTGGGCAAAAATGAAGATATTCAATGAACTATCTGTCTGCAAGATCAAAATTGAAGCTATGACTGGATTTATTCAAGTGACGTGCTAAGGCCGAATCACCCTTATTATCCCTAAAATCTTTTTGAAATCTTTGGTTTATGGTAACTAAGGAAAGTGCCAAGTACGGCTGACTTACAGACATTTTTAAATACATTTTCAGATTCTACACAGGTACCTTTGAAACGCAAAAATGAAATTTGACGGTGAGGAGGTTCCACGCTCGTTTCCAATGGTTCATTACTGAAAATAATGAACCGGCTGTCAGTGGCTGCCATCCCAAATCCCTGACTTGCATAGATGCTAGGACATAGGGATATACATGGTTACCAAATAGATACCCATGGATACTCCATTCTAAAGACATAGCTATAAATTCATATCACTAGTTCGTGATTTGACACGTTTCAGTGCGATTCTGCTTGTACACTCCCCATCTGTAGGTACAACACGAAACTAGAACGATGGTCTCCAGCAGAAAAGGGCCCATTCAATAGTGCAAGTTCTATTCGAGCAAATATAAGGGGAAGGTGTTCGACCTTCATTTCCTCTATACAACACCTGTTCGATAAACTGCCAGAAATATCATCACTATAGGCCCACTCAGCCTACCGGTAGTACTCGTATTGTGGGGTATCGATCGTTGGTGGAGGGGAAGCGGCGGGGAAGGACAGGGGATCGACCCGACGCCCTGAGGACAGACCAGCCCCCAAATGGTTAGCCAATTGAATAACACTGTTCCGGACAAATTAGGCTTGACAGAATTGCGTAATCTTAGATAACCTAGTAGTGAATAACCAGAGTAGAGATAGATAACGAAACAGGGAAGTTAGAAAAAAACTGCCAATACCAAGATTTAACCTACTGAACTGTTGGCTGTACACGGCTAATCATTTGGCGGAACCCCAAAATGTGATATGAAGAGGGAAGATATTGGGTCGTAAAAAACCATCGGAAGGCAAATCGGGGAATCATTGAAGAACACGGCTAACTCTATGGACAGAACATGATAAAATGTTCACATCCTCCCTCAAAGCTTATTTTTCTCCCGAGTGAGCAAATATAGAGAAGACCTCAATGAAAAAATTCTAATACCGACATGCTGTGGAACTCTCTTCTCACACCAGCAGTAAATCACAAGACATCAACCAGCGCTGAATCATGGAGAACCAAAGCAGGTACTTACGTCACCAACCAGACAGAGCTCAATACACACGCTGGATGGAGGAATAATGCCCCTCCCCAGCGTAGACTATTGAACCCCAGTCGTCACCAATATCTTTTCTCTACCTCCACTATGTAAGTAATGCTATGATTACAGATAGTTATATTTATCCCAAAGGAAATTTCAATATAATCTGAATGGCAGCTGTTTCAAGAAAAGCTACTGAATAGTTCGACCATTGCAATAGCTTAGGTTTGCGTCTTCCGTAGATATTTCATAATTTGTCATTTTCAGATCAGTAGATACTCCTAAATTGCTCATGTTTCGCCTTACTGGCTAACTCTGTTTTTCAGGGTTTTAATTTGTAGAATTTGAGATAATATAAATAATAATTATTCATTTATAATATTCTATTCGATTTATAATAATAAGCAACTTATTGATTTTGTTAATCTTCATTGTTCTGCAACAATGACTGTTTTGAATTAAAAAGTTTATTTACACTAAGATAACGCAGAAAAGGAAAAAAACTATGCGAATAAAACAAGGAAAATTTCAACTAAATACGAAGGTAACAAAAGAATAATCAATAATACTTGTAGTGAATTCCGAAAAAATAACAGACCTAATTAGTCGTTGAGTTGAACGTGAAGAACTGATAGGCAGTTAGGGATAAAACCGGTAATAATGAGCATGGAATGTACAGAGTTTTCGATAAATACTCGTCATTTAAAAATGTTTCCACCGCCCCCATCTCATGTAACGCACCACGAACCCCCACCCGGTCATTTTAGCGAATTTTCGGAGAAAATGAAGCTATTGCAATGGGTTCAAAATTTTCAGAACATGAATTTTTGAATTTTTTCAATAGGCTAATCCGTTTTAGAGCATCCTGCATTCATCCCGATTTTAACAGAAATTTTATAAGTCGTATTACATGGCATTGTTCATATGCCACTCTAGACGATATCTGCCCTTGGGTGCATGATTCCAAATTTCGCCAAAATGTTCGTATTGCCAAACAAAAGGATGAGTTCGAAGATGAGCAATTTTCAAAAATTCTAAAAGGATCAAATCTGAGTTTTTAGGGGGTCAAAAATCGATAAAAACTGCTAAAATTGCGGACAATTGATATAAAATCACTGAAAGTGGTATGGATGGGGTGACTAAAGACAGAAAAATAGTATTTCAGTTGTTTTTCACACAGAATGGGGGTCAAGTTTGGATTTTTGGGGTCAAAAATTGGTAATAAGGGTTAAAATCAACCTATTAAATTAAATTCACCTGACGTGTGGCATAGTGAACCATGATGGAGGGACTATTTTTATGATGAAAAATATTTTTCTCAAAAAAAGAGTGGGTAAAGTTTGACTTTATAAGGGTCACAAATCAGTAAGAATATTGCTAAAAATCACGAAAAAATGATATAATTTGACGGAAAGTGGTTTCTCGCTATATCATCTTTTTACACAATAGCACGAATATTTCTTTGAAAATTCGCTCTTATACTACATACATGACTGGAACTTTTTTGAAATTCTGATGGCCGCTGTACCGAAGTAGGACACCCGATATATCACAAATTTTCACCTAATTTATATTACTCGTTTGGCCGTGAACATCAAACTTGTCAAAAATAGGTAAAACAGAAGCTATCACTTTTCTTTTATATCGGTGGGCGCTAATGTTGTGTGGGTCCTATTTTGCTTTGGATGTTTATTACTATTTTGCTCATTTTCCTTTTGTATTTACGTTTTCAAATCGTAACCTAATCAATTTATTTTTATGCTGGCGTAATTGCGCCAATAAAGAACTTCGGACTATCAACATAAGGTAAAAAGATACCTGTCAACAAAATTCAAAAAATACCCATATCTTTCTTCAGATGAAACAAATTCACGGAAAAAAAAACTCGATTTGATAAATCCATGCATTCCGTATTCTGGGCTGGATTTGTGGTCGCGTGATGTGGTGCGGGAATAAAGAGACTAGAATAATAATTACAGAACGATAGAATCCTGTGGCTATTGAATTAACCCTTGAGCAAGACCAATAAGAACTTAAGAAATGCTGTGTTAATTTGTTAATTATGACAAGAAGTAGAGAGTCAAAGTCAACAAAGTAGGTGATCAAGTCTGGAAGTGTCTTAGTGCATTGCGATTCTAGCAATCGCAAGGTTCCTATAGTTCTCGAATTTTATCAACATCTGATTCTATAATATTTGTTATTGTTTGGTAACTGACAGTCAGATAAAGATTCGAATGCGTATGCCGACAACACAATACATATTATTTATCCTTTGATCCGATGCATATTTTCCAATCAACGGCCTGCATATTTCTGGATCTTCCATCCGGGATTCTCCAACCCGGCGCCGGTTGGTCTAGGCCAGTTCCAGCCAGCTGTCTCGTCATTCGCCAAACACGTTTACTCAATTGAGTGCAGTCGGAGCGATCGAAATCTCGCTACTCGCCCCAGTTAGTCCAATCTGCCGTGGGTCTGCTGTTCTGTCGACCGAAGTCTTGCGGATTCTATTCGATACAAATACCTCGCGCAAACATGTGCAGCTGTACACGCAAATGAAGGGTTCGATTCAACGCTAATGGCACAAACATCATCATGCTGCAGCTACCTTGAAAACGATGTACTCTGTATCCGCAAACGTAGGGGGTAGTTAGGGATTGGCCCCAACGGTCCATGATGTGTTCATGGATTTTCCAAGCGATCTATATTACAACTCGTAGTAGAACGATTTTTCATCTTATTGAACCGACCTTCCTACTGCATCGCCTACCTTTATCAAAACTGCCTACGAATAAAACAACACAAGGAAAACGAAAATCCGAATTATTATTGACTGAGCATTATTTTCAGAGAAACCGAAAAATAACCTATTTGAGCTGGTATTTTGGTTTATTATTTTCAATAATGAACCATTGGAATCGAGCATGGAAAAAAAATCTACCCCCCCCCCCCCCCACCTCAAAATTTGATGGTTTACGTTTCAATGTATGTAGAATCCGAAAATTCAATAAAAAAAATTTCCGTCTGTCCGCCGTACTGGCCACTTTTCTTAGCTACGGGTTATAGGGGTTCAAAATTCGGGTCATCTCTAAGGGGTTCAAAATTAACGCCGTAGCTCTAAAACTTTCGATTGAAGGGTATGTTTTTTTTTACGTTATTAAATTTGTCTTGAGCTAAACAATTTTTTGAGACCACCCGGAGCATTGTACGTCCAGCCGTTCGCGAGCACCAAAAAGCTTCGTCAGCACGATCGTGAATCAAACGGTATAAATCCGGCCCAGATAATCATCACTAAGGAGCACCTGATTATAATCAAGGATGGCTGTACGAAGTAGATTTGGTTGTTCTGCGATATTATTTCCTTTGATAAGTGATGGACTATTGGATTTTGTTGGTACTTGTGAAAATTGAACAAACGTTGAAGTATTATTGATGGGTAAATTATTACACAACGGTAAACTATTACATAACGGTAAATTGTTACACGATGGCTCATCTACCAAGACGGACTGGATTTTGTTGATCGGTACTATTGCAACTTGAACAACCGTTGAAGTATTATTGATGGGCAAGTTATTACACAACGGTTCATTACACTTGACCACGAGGGTAGGTACTGACCACAGAAAACATTGATCTACGCAGAAGGGGCATCTATTTCACTCCACATCAACAATTTTCCTTCAGAACTTCATTATTTGCGTTTCTTTTTGCCGTTTTAGTTGCTGTTCGTCATCGACAGAATTATTTTAGCAACATTTAACTCTTGATTCAGGTAGGTACTTAGTAACGAGTACAGGGTTAGGCACTAACCTACGGAGGGTCTGCGATCTACATAATATGTACAGACGGGTTACCTATACAGAGAGCTGTGATCTGTAACAGAAGGGTATTCTGTACAAAATAATAAACAGTTGTGCAGGGATTTGCAGCGTTTTTTGAAGACATTTGAGCCATTGAACTGCGTTTACACCACTTTCCCAGGCAAAAGGGTATGCTGTAATCATCAGATCCTTTAGTCTCGCCAGCCTGTATGAACGGTTATTCAACAGTCATTTTCTTGCTCCAGCTCTCTCATTAAGTTTTTTTTAAATCATATTTTCTATTTTTCCCCCTTCGCTCCTGTTCCGGTACTTGGCGTCATTCCACGACCCGTTGCCTCGCCAGACATTAGTAACTGTGAGGTTTCCTTTCGTGATTAGCCTTACACAACGGGGCTTCAGTTCGTCACTGCATATCCCACATGGAGGCAAATGACGTCCTTACATAAAAGAAAACGCTGCAAAGTCCTTGTCACATGGGTTTATTATTCTATTGGACATACCTACAGAAATGTTGGCTGTTCAGTTATTATTTATTTCATGTGAAATAATTGAAATAGCTATTTCTGATTGTTTTCACCACTTTTGGCCCCTAAAACACGAATTAGGTACGGTCCTTTTTTTTTCAAATTATCTTTGATCATTGGTAGTACCATTTAATCGTCTTGATCCACGTGTTGATACTACTTCCAGTGTTATTATACAAATTGATGGTGATTTCAGACGATTTCCCAGATTTTTGACTAATAAAAAATCAATTTTGATGGCAGCTGAACCTTTGGTATAACCTCAATTTTCCACACTTTGGTCAAAATCGACTTCATATTCGGTCTTCTCGTCCCCAAAACATGGAAAACGATACCTCAAAAGCTCATTCTACTAACATGTTACTAAAACACAAAAAGTACCTATTTTTGTGCACATTTTCACTCATAACACCCCTGGGTATATTCCGATCGGGCTGAAATGTTTCGGGACACAACTAGGGCCCAAATGGAGCATGTGCGCGAAAGAACGACTTTTGGTTTATTATTCTCATGCTCAGCAAAAATTTTTTATAACACCCCCTCAAAATTTTTTCTTTTACGTTTCAAGGTGCGTAGATTCCAAAAAAAAAACGCTGCAAATCCCTGCACAACGGTTTATTATTTTGTATAGAATACCCTTCTGTTACAGATCACAGCTCTATGTATAGATAACCCGTCTATATAATATGATATGTACTATTCTATTATATGCATATTATGTAGATCGCAGACACTCCGTAGGTTAGTACCTAACCCCGTACTCGTTACTAGTTACCTACCTAAATCACGAGTTAAATGTTGCTAAAATAATTCTGCTGATGACAAACAGTACCTAACAAAAAGAAACACACATAATGAAGTTCTGAAAAGAAATTGTTGATGAGGAGTGAAAAAAGTTGCAAAAGTACCTACCAACAAACTCCAGCCCCTTCTACGTAGATGGTATAATGAACCGTTGTGTAATAATTTACCGTTGAGTAATGATTTACCGTAGTAATAATTTACCCATCAATAATACTTCAACGTTTGTTCAAGTTTCACTACCTACCAACAAACTCCAATAGAGCCATCATTTTTCAAATTAAATAATATCACAGAACAACCAACTCGACTTCATACTCCGCCAATATAATCAGGTGATCCCTACCAATGATTGGCCGTATTCACAAATTTCTATTGTGGGCGCGTCTCTGGTTACGAGATTTGGTTTGAATTGTATACAATTTCATTCACACTGGAGTCGAAAATGCCTGTCGGTGCAAACTTCGGGGCCTTACTGTGAACGAACGGCTGGACGTACGATGCTCCGGATGGTCTTAAAAAACTCGCAAGTTCAAGAACTATTTAAAACCGTAAAAATATTTACGTAAAAAAATGGTATAGGCGTTTTGAAAATTTCAACCCCTATTTTGAACCCCTTAGAGATGACTCACAGTAACGTCGAGCTTCGAGGACCAACTAGACGCCGAACGGAACCTATAACCCGAATTTCATCAATTTTTTTTCATGGTAACTAAGAAAAGTGGCCCGTACGGCGTACGGCGTACGGCGTACGGCGGACAGACAGAAATATTTTTATTGCAGTTTTGGATTCTACATATCTTGAAACGTAAACCATCAAATTTTGAGGGGGGGTAAGAATTTTTTTTTTCATGCTCGATTCCAATGGTTCATTATTGAAAATAATAAACCAAAATGCAATGTCCGTCCGCCGTACGCCGTCCGCCGTATCACGTGTGCCGGCCTCATTTTCGGTCTAAAAAATTCGTTCTTTTGCACACATGCTCCATTTGGGCCCTAGTTGTGTCCCGAAACATTTCAGCCCGATCGGAATATACCCAGGGGTGTTATGAGTGAAAATGTGCACAAAAATAGGTACTTTTTGTGTTTTAGTAACATGTTAGTAACATGAGCTTTTGGGGTATCGTTTTCCATGTTTCTGGGGACGAGAAGACCGAATATGAAGTCGATTTTGACCAAGGAGTGGAAAATTGAGGTTCTACCAGATGCTCAGCTCCCAAAATTGATTTTTTTTTAGTCAAAAACCTGGGAAATCGTCTGAAATCACCATCAATTTGTAGAATAACACTAGGGAACGTGTCAACACGTCAATCAAGACGATTAAATGGCAATACCAATGGGGAAAAAAAGGAGCGTAGGTACCTAACTCAAGTTTTGGTCCAAAATTGGTGGAAACCACCAGAAATAGCTATTTCAAGTATTTTACATGAAAGCAACAATAAAAATGTCCAGTAGAATAATAAACCCATGTGACAAGGACTTTGTAGCGTTTTTTAGACCGAAAATGAGGCCGGTACACGTGATACGGCGTACGGCGGACGGACATTGCATTTTTGGAATCTACGCACCTTGAAACGGAAAAGAAAAATTTTTGAGGGGGTGTTATAAAAATTTTTTGCTGAGCGAATACATAGGTGTATTATTCACAGAATAATAAACCAAAACGGCGAAGTCGATGAATGGATTTTGGACTTAATCGGATGCTAATTACTCCAGCTAATTATACTAATCATATTGCTTTGTGAGGAAGATATACTGCCCACACCACTTGGCAGACCTTGCCAAACTGAAAAATTTTAATATTATTCTACATCAAGTAAATTATTATTCTTATTTTTCCGTGAAAATTCCATTGAACGCCTTCAATTTTAACCGACCTCAAAAAACAAAGAGGATGTTGTCAATACGAGATGTTTCTATGTTCTTTTTTTTAATGTTTGTTGTTGTTTTGTTGTTTGTTTGGGTCTTGTTTGTTGTTTGCCAGCGATTATTCCGAAGTTACTGAAAGATCTCGATAAATCTTTAAAAAAAAAATAATAATAATAAAAAATCATGCCCCATTCCTTTTTTTCAAGTAAAGAAGTAGTACCTACTAGGCCAGTTATACTCTTCGATTTCTAGTGCTTTTACAGACTGCACGAATCGACGACAGAAAACAGCCCGCAAAAGACTGTGGATGCCCAGTTATGATGGTATGAGGTACTGAGCTAGTAATGGGTCTTTCTATTGGCGTCTGCATTTTAATGTGTACAGGTAAATCGTTCTTATAAATAAATTACTAATATATAAAATGGGCAGGTATGCATCAGTTAAATAAATAATTACCTTCTCTCTTATATTATATGCAGTATATATCGAAATTGAAATGTATATTCTTGATGAAACTGAATGGTTTTATAGGAAGGTGGTTCTTGGGAATGCCATCTTTCATGAAACTCCATTATCAAAAGTTCCACTAATGGCTATAAGAGCAAATTTTCAAACACATATTCGTGCTACTGTGTAAAAATATGATATAGCGAGAAACCATACCACTTTTTGTAAATGATTTTAGCCATCTTTACCCATTGTGACCCTTATAAAGTCAAATTTTTGACCCTTGTAAAGTTAAATTTGACCCACTATTTTTTGTGAAAAATATTTTTACCATCAAAAGAGTCCCTCCGTCTGAATCCCACCACCACCACCATCCCAACAACGCCAGGTGATTTTAGCCCTTGATACCAATTTTTGACACCCCAAAAATCCAAATGTGACCCCTATTCTGAAAAACAACTGAAACGGAATTTTTCTGTCTTTACTCACCCTTCCATAGCACTTCCAGTGATCTTATATCAATTGATCGCGATTTTAGCCGTTTTTACCGATTTCTGACCCCTAAAAACTCAGATTTGACCCCCTTAGAATTTTTTGAAATTGCTCATCTTCGAACTCGTCCTTCTGTTTGGAAATACGAACGTTTTGGCGAAATTTGGAATTTTTATCATGTACCTAAGGACAAATATCGTCTGAAGTGACACAGAAACAATACCTGTAATACCACATATAAATTTTCGCAGAAATCTAGGGATGAATTCAAGGTACTTTTCCATTATCCCCCCTCCCCCTCACTCGGGCGTGCTCAGTTTCTGACATTGCAACTTGGAATCACTAACATAGTTGTACAGGGGAGTAGAGGACACCCATCAAAGGGGGGGGGACCTCCTTGGGGGGGGGGGGGGGGCATTCCTGATTTAAAAAAAAATCAGTCATGCAGCATGACTTAATGAGCGAATTTTCAAAGAAATATTCGAATTAATGGCTATGGTTTTGAATAAAGGAAAACTTCGGTCTAAAATTTGGTTTTCTATGTATATTCTCTTCGTATTTATTTTAATTTGTACGTTTTGTCCATCCTGATTCTACCGTTTGTTTATTACGTAATTGTACTAAGTGCTTATTTATTTGATCGCTGTGGGTAAATTCAAGGAGTTGTACTAATCGTTTGCCTCCCCCTTTTTTGCTTCGAACTCTCGTCTTCAATTAATACTTCTCACATTTTTCAATCTGACCACTCTAAGGGGGTGGGGGTAAGAGTTTAAAGATTATCCTAGTTTTGGGTAATTTTTGCGCACTTTAAATGCTCTAATTTAAGAACGGATTTAGATATATAAAATCCGATTTCACTATCGTGTTCAGCGTGCAAAAACCTTTAAAATGAGGGGTCACTTGTTAGAAAATAACATTTTGGGGATTTTTGGGTAATTTTTGCGCACTTTAAATGCTCTAATTTGAGAACGGATCAAGATATCTAAAATCCGATTCCACCATCGTGTTCAGCGTGCAAAAACCTTTAAAATGAGGGGTCACTTGTTGGAAAATAACATTTTGGGGATTTTTGGGTAATTTTTGCGCACTTTAAATGCTCTAATTTGAGAACGGATCAAGATATCTAAAATCCGATTCCACCATCGTGTTCAGCGTGCAAAAACCTTTAAAATGAGGGGTCACTTGTTAGAAAATAACATTTTGGGGATTTTTAGGTAATTTTTGCGCACTTTAAATGCTCTAA
Source organism: Leptopterna dolabrata (assembly GCA_954871275.1). Classification (NCBI taxonomy): domain Eukaryota; kingdom Metazoa; phylum Arthropoda; class Insecta; order Hemiptera; family Miridae; genus Leptopterna; species Leptopterna dolabrata. The sequence goes on along the minus strand of OX940978.1, from coordinate 51,026,729 downwards.
TTTGAGAACGGATCAAGATATCTAAAATCCGATTCCACCATCGTGTTCAGCGTGCAAAAACCTTTAAAATGAGGGGTCACTTGTTGGAAAATAACATTTTGGGGATTTTTGGGTAATTTTTGCGCACTTTAAATGCGCCAAAACCCTCCTTAGAGTAGGCCAATTTCGCCCATCTTCGAACTTAGCCTTTCGATTGCCAAGATAGATTTTTTGTGCAAATTTGAGCTGTTTATCTCAATTCTATCGAGAGTTATCGTCTGGAGTGACACATATATAAATAAATATATATATATATAAATATATATATATATATAAGTTATAGTAGGTTCCTTGGGAGTTGACTTTTTAAAAAGCACGAACTGGGAATTTACAAGTGTTCTTTATTTCGGAAAATACACGGAAGACTTCGTAGCGGTAAAATTACGGGGAACACGGAACACAGGGTTGATAATACAGCAGCGAGCCGAGAACTGAAGGTTCGAGCTTGCTCGCAGGGGTTATATCGTCTATCATGACTGCGTCAGCAGTAAGTGTCGGTCGGGCGCTATAACTCTTCCCTCCCTATAGAAAAAATTGAAATTTAGAAGAAATTTCAATTTTTCAATTTCGACAAACAATCATGACACACTATACAACCTTACAGTAGCATAAAATGAGGTGGACACAGCTTGGTGGAAATTTTGTTTTACAATTAATTACAATACAAGTATACGATTAATCCGATCAATTAATTAAATTACAATATAATTATACGATTAATATAATCATATACAACCAATACAACAATATAATTGTACAATCAATGTAAGTATAGAACAATATAAACATAATAACGTATGATAACCAGAATTGACAACATAATGATGGTAAACAGACGTAAAACTGACATGATTTTATGAACATGATAATTTGAGTTTCATTTCGGGTTAGGGGTTATTTTGTGAATTTGGAACGTTTCTTTTATGTTTATGGAAACGATATCCTGTGTACGCAAAGAATGATATAAGGCTGACGTACAATAGGATTGTCCAAGCACTGGGAGATATATGACTTATTATGAGTTCTTTTGTACTTGGTATGGGGACCGAAGGGGGTGATAATTGCTTTAGGGTTCTTAATTTCGTTATGGCAGTGGGTTTCTTATTCAAATCCCAATTATGCTTTTGGAACATGACCATGGAGGGGGTGTGGTTACTGTGGGAGGGTGGAGTCGTTAAAGTTTGATTCCTGTATTCTATGGTGCTCTTGCCCGGGGAGATAAGGAAAATTCCGTGGAGGGTCTTGAATTGTATATTATCATGGAGGATAATTTTTATCTGATCTTCGTAGGGGAATAAAAAGACGTAACGGTTTGTTTCTTCCAAGAATTCCACGTGATTTTGTGGTAGGTCTAATTGAATTAAGTCGCAACGACCGTTGATACCCTTAGTGAGAATGTCAGACTCGCAGTCATGTTCACCGGATAGCTGAAGGCTGTTAGGGCATAAGTAATAATCACGTCCGTATTCGCACGGTTTGTCGAGAAATCGTATCTCGTTTTTGGATTTTAGAGCATACTTGGCAGTGGGTAGGACAGTTGCATAATAATTGGGGATGAAGGTTGGTAGGGATTGAAGGAGAATCAAGTCGTAATGTGCAGGATGGACGATGGGGACATCCAGGAAATAGACGATTTCCTCGTAGCCTATGAAGCATGTTACCTTGATGTGATTTTGGATTTCCCATAGCGCTTCTCCTTCAAAGAGGGGTAACCTATCACCATAAAATGGTATTAAGTTTCTTAGGATTTTCTGTAGGGTTTCTGGTTTAATAATACTAGGGTGGAGTTTGCCTAATTTACAAAAAGTGACTGAATTTTCTATGTCTTGGGTCAGATCTGAAATTATTTGTAGCAACAGTAGATTATGCTCGAGTGCGTTTTCTACCTGTCCTGCATGGGTTGCAAGGGAACTTGCTTCCTTTAATCGCTCTATTTCGAAGGCCAGAATATCGTGATTGTAGTTGATATCTAAGATGGTCCTGTTCAATTCTTCTACAAATCCTTCGTTTATTGAGTAGTGATGACTAATTTGTTGGGACAGTATCTCTTGGTTTGTGTGTAGGTGTTGGAGGATCTGATTAAATTTTTCCTCGTCGTTGGCGTCTAAATTTCCCGTGATAAATTTGATTACGGAGCCTAAACCGTTAAGCAGTCCTCGCCTCTGACGGCGGGGTAAGGTTGAAGCAAATAATCTTCCTTCTATTATTTTTAGCATATGTTCAATGGCTTGAGTTCGAGTTCGAACTACCTTTTGGACTTCACTGTCAGTTTCTATTATCTGGTTAATGTCCTGGAAATGGGCTTTAATTTGGTTTACTTGATTGAGAATTCCTCCGAGCTGGTAGTAGTGAGTAACAGTGTGGTAATAGTGGATCGTTCGGGCGGAACCTAATCGAATGGGCAATAAACCTAAATTGGAGGTAATGTTTTCAATTTCTAATCCTTTGGTAATTATTATAGTCGAGAGTGATAGAAGAACGGTGACGGCAGAGCGGCTGTCCATAATCCGTGGTTCAAGTCAGTAACGTCCTGGAATATTAAGGGTCATGAGCTAGAGTCGGAACCAGAGCTGGGTGGTGGGGAGTGGTAGGGTTTCCTTGCTATAGGAACAGGAATTCCAGAAGTACTGGGCTGAGGGGAGTCTATACGAGATAGCCTAGCTGGAGGGGTGTCTGGTGGTATGGGTAACGCTTTACGAGGGAATCTAGATGGAGGGGTGTCTGGTGGTATAGGTAACGCTCTGCGAGGGAACCTGGATGGAGGGGTGTCTGGTGGTATGGGTAACGCTTTGCGAGGCAACCTAACTGGTAGGATGTCCGGTGGTGCGGGCAATGATCCCTCAGGAGAAGGTAGAGGAACTGGGGAGGGAGTTGACTCCATTCTTGGGATTCTGGAGAGGTCTTTACAATGTCGTTTTGGGGCAGGGCTCGACGAGCTCGTCTCTGAAGGAGGCGGTCTCGAGTTGGGTGGCGACGGTAAGAGTCTATCCCGCTTTTGGCTGTTAGTCGGTGGGGGAAAGGAATAGAAAGTGGCCGTTTGGGGAATCGTGGGGAGGTTAACGGGTGAAGGGAAACTGTCTTCGGAGGGTGAGTAACTAGAAGAACTAGACATCGGGGTTTGTGGTACTACTCTGGGCCTTTTGATGTTAGACATGTGGATCTTTGGTTGGGTGTTAGCATGCCGGGGTGTTATTTCGGCCGTATGCTTGGTTTTGTCCACGGACTTCACCTGTTCCGGGTTATACAGGGGTTTGGTCTTACTTTGAAGTTGTTTGGTCCTTACATAAACAGTGTCAGGGATTTCTGGAGGGTCTTCCCGAGTAGCATTTCTGTTTTCCGTTACCCTTTCCTTGAGTTGTGTGCCATTGTCCTTAATGTTTTGGTAGAGCGCTTTCATTTTTTCGCGGTGTTTGACGAGGTAATCGTTGGCGAGGCGTTCGTCCAAGTTTAACTTGAGGAGGTTTTCGTCTGAAATGTGACCTTGGATTATTTCGAACGGGGTCAGGGACGTTGTAGAATGGATCGAATTGTTGTATGCGATCAAGGCATACTGTACCCGGGTTTCCACATCGTCTCTTTTGAATGCTTCTTGGCAGTTCAGAAGCCGGAGATGTTCAATTACGGTCGAGTGGAATCGTTCGACAGGGCCATTCGAATCTGGGTGTTGGCTCGATATGAAGTGAGCATCAATATTGTGGTTAGCTAATAATTCCTTGACTAGGGAAGAGTTTAGGTCGGCCGCGTTATCGGAAATGAGTTTTTTGGGAATGCCATGGTGCGAGAAATATTTGAGCAAGGCTCGAACTACGTCGAGACTAGTATTAGTCGGTACCATGTACATTTGGGCGTATTTGGAAAAGGGGTCGAAAACGGTCAAGAATTTTGTTCGGTCTATGGTGATTTTGTCAATGTGCAGGGTCTCGAAAGGCCGGGATGCCGTGGGAGTCAAGTTATATTTGATTTTCAGGGGATGCCTGTCGTACTTAGTTCGTAGGCAGACGTCGCATTGGTTTATGAAGCTCTGAATGGTCGCTTTCTGGTTGGGCCAGAAATAGCTTCGTTTAAGATGTTCATACGTCTCAGGAATTCCTCGGTGGTTAGTCTTACCTACATGATAGGACTTTATGAGTTCCTGGACGTCCTCTTCAGACTCGATGTCTTCCAATAATTTAGGAAATTTGGCCATGAGGATTTCTGACTCCTTGAATGTGCGAGTCATTATGGCAGCAAATCTCTGGAAGAATCGATCGTCTGGATCGTCATGGAAGTAGATCGCATAACGAACTTGGGGCCTGACATACTCCTTGACGAACTCGACTATGTCCTTGTCCAGATGGTAGTGGGATAGTTCTGCGGTCACTCGGGTTTTGGTGGAATTAAAAAGGTGCTTTATTGAGGGTTTCCGTGGGAGTGAGGTCACTAATTTGAATATTATCTGATTTTTGGCCTGGTTAACGGGTCCTTCTCTTACGGGGATTGTCATGGGCGGTATGTTAGTGGTAGTGTGTTCGGGGACCGTCAAAGAGGGAGCTTGAGTGTCGGCGTGGACATCTAGAGATTGATTGCTTCCTCCAAGTGCTTGCCTAGAACGCGAGAATGTTGCCAGTATTTCGGAAATGGCTCGATTTTCGTTTTCTGCGGTTCTGGGGGAACTAGGGGCTGCGAGGAGTGCGTCCAGTTGCAATTCGGGGAGTTCCATTGGAATGCTCTCAAGCAACTCCTCGATATTGATCGGTGACATGGGATTTGCGGCTGGTGGATCTGACTCCAGGTGATTAAGCTCAATTCGAGAGAGAGCGTCAGCTACATAGTTGGACTTTCCAGGGTGGTAGTGGATTTCGAAGTTAAAATCACTGATTTTCAACCTCCATCGATAGAGTTTGGAGTTGGGGTCCTTCATTGCAAATAACCATTGCAATGGTTTATGGTCAGTGAATAACAGGAACTTCTGCCCGTATAGATAGTGGCGGAAGGCCTTCAGGGCATTTAGTACTGCAAGAAGTTCCTTTTCATTAGTAGCATATTTTTTCTCTGTCTCTGAGAGCGTTTTGCTGGTATAAGCAATTGGGAGATCAGAACCGTTAAAGTCTTGGCTCAAGACAGCGCCTGTAGCAAAATCGCTTGCATCACAAGTCACTCTGAACTGTTTGTTAAAGTCGGGGTATTTTAATATTGGGTCATTGCAAAGAAGCGTGGTACAAGTTTTGAAGCTTCTTTCGAATTCTGGGGACTTGGATGTTATTTTTCCATCCTTTTTCAGGGCGGAGGTCAGGGGTTTAGTCAGAGCAGCAAAGCCCTTGATAAACCTACGGTAGTAGCCAATGAGCCCTAAGAACCTTTTGATCTCGGTTCTTGTGCGAGGCATTGGGAATTTTTCGATCGCACGTATTTTCTCGGGGTTTGGTTTGACTCCATCGGGGGTTACTACGTGACCTAGATATGCTAACTCCCTTTTCAGAAATTCCGTCTTGTCTGGCTGGATTTTCAGGTTTGCCTGTCGAAGACGGTCGAAAATTTTCCTCAGACGAACAACGTGTTCTTGCAAACTAGCCGAGAATATTAAGATATCGTCGAGATAAACCAGACATATCTCATTATTCAAGCCCCTCAGACAGTTGTTCATCATTCGTTGGAATGTAGCCGGGGCGTTACACAAGCCAAAGGGCATTCTGAGGTATTCGTAATGTTGGTTGTCAGTGGAGAAAGCGGTTTTGGGAATTGAGTCTTCATCTAGTTCAATTTGATGAAAACCTTGTGCGAGGTCGAGGGTCGAAAAGTAATTGCAACGGCCAAGTTTGTCGAGGAGTTCGGATATGTTAGGTAGGGGAAACCGATCTGAGATCGTGGCTTCGTTTAATTTTCGGAAATCGATGACCATGCGATATTTGGTTTTTCCTGAAGCGTCCATTTTCTTTGGTACAATCCAAAGGGGCGCATTGTAGGGAGAGTTAGAAGGGCGTATGATTTTCTGGGCAAGTAGGTTGTCAACTTGTTTGGCCACTTCTTCTTTATAAATGTGGGGATACCTGTACGGTTTTACAAAGATGGGAATTTCGTCCTTTGTACGAATGTGGTGTTTGACCTCATTCGTGAAAGTCAAAGGACCTTCACTCTCTTGGAAAAGATCTGCATAGTCATGAATCAATTTTCTAATAGCCTTGTTCTCTTCGGGGTTTAGGTGGTCTAGTCTAAATTTCGAATAGTCTATCCAACGGTTTTGCTTACAGGAGGGGGAGGTGTCGCAATAGTTGTTAAGGTTGTTTTCGGGTTCCTCATTTTTAAACTGTCCTTTAGGGATTGGTTCTGCATGGATTGGGTGAGTCAAGTGGAACCTAACAGGTTTTTCTTCTGAGTTCGTGACGTGTACAAATGCTTTTGAGTTCTTAACCCTCACTATGGCTGATGGTATTTGCAAACCAGGGAAATTGATAGAGTCGATCAAAGCTTCGCCATTCTCGACATTACCAATCTCTACCTGTACCTGCTGAATAGTCCTGGCATCGATTAGGAATGACACAGTATTTTCCTCGGGGCACAGACATCCGTTCGCAAAGTAGAGGGGTAAGTTGACGTTTGGTGTACGCAGCAAGTTATTTTTCAGGTCCACGGAAGCATTTAGTGTCCGTAAGTTGTCTAGTCCCAATAGTGCTTGGAAGTGGCTATGGAAATTGAATAATCGGAAGGGGAGATTTAGATGTTTTTCATTGAAAATTTCCCCACAAGGCATCAGGGTCATTTCCGTTATTGTGGACGAGCCGTGGGCTGTCTTAACTATACCCGATGCCGGTTGGATTTTCTTTTTGAAATAATTATGCGCTGTTTTTGGGAGAACGAAGGATCGAGTTGATCCGGTGTCGATTAGGAATTTTATCCCAGTTTTTGGGCAAACTATGAAAGGTAATTGGTAGCCGATGTGATTTAATTCGATGTGTTCTGGTTCAAATTTTTCGATGGGAGCTTTTGATTTAGGGGCAGGTTTTAACATTGGTATAGGATTTAATTTGGGAGCAGTTGCGGGGGCCGAAAAGGTTGGAGCGGGAGCTGACATTACTGTTGGGTGACCTCTGACGGGTCCTGAGGTTGTCCTAAAAAATGGTCCTGTGTGTGGTTCTGGTCGTCTTCAGTTGGAGGTTGGTCCTCCACTGATAAATTTTCAAATGTTTGAATTAGGTTGGGGTCATAGTACACCGGGGCTTGCAGGAAAGGGTCATAAACGAAATATCCTGAATTTGGCGAATACTCAGGGGTTTCGGGTTGCCGAATTTCCGAGTCTTCACACTGCATTTCTACATTGTGAAGGTTGCTTTTTGAGTGATCCTGACTGGAAGAGCGTGAGAGTTGGTGGGACCATGGTCGATTTGGAAGCGATTGTCTTTTGGGGGGTTGCTGACCTGGCGTAGCGGGTCTTTGGTTGAAAGAGTGGTGAACTGGTGGTCTATGAAAATTTTGGTAATGCCTGAAGGGCTGGTTGTAGGGTGTTGATGAAGGTCGGTAATTGTTATTCGGGCCAGAGGGACGGAATTGAGGAGTGGCGGGGCCGGTTTTTTGTGGCGGGGGTAATTTGGGTTTAGTTCTAAACTGAAACTCGTTTGTCAAAATCGCCATGCATTCTGCTAGGGTTGCTGGGTTCCTCGCTCGGATCAGAGATCCTACTGAATCATCCAGTCCCGTTACAAACACTCGAAGGGCTAAGCCCTGCACGAAGTCAACAAGTTCTTGCGAACTTTGTTCCTTCTGCAAGGAGGCGATGGTACTGTTTAAAATTGCCTCTAATCGAGAATAAAATTCAAAGCAACTTTCAGTCTGTTTCTGCCTGAGACGGGCTAGTTCCGCTGTAAGAGTGAACTTGTCCCTGCGATCTCCGTACGACTCCAGTAAGACGGAGCGTAACTCCGCCCAGTTGTGAGGGTCGGCAGCGAAAACGCGTTTCGCTGGATCGCCTTTGATTCTTGATAGGATGCCCTCGAATAACAAATCGTTTTGTAGGGTATTTTGGTTTGTGGGGTCGAAGAAATGGTTGAAAAGTTTATCGCATACCGTTATAAATCTGGTAAGGATAAGGGGATCGGTGGCGTTAAAGTCTGGGAGCAATGCGAAATGTGATTCCTTTAATGTTGGAAAGGGCATAGAATTTTGGCTTCTTAAAGGGAGATTGAAATTTTGCCTACTCGTAATCGGGGTTCCGACGGAATTTTGTTCGTTTCCCGCGCTTGTTCCTTGGTGGGTTTCCGATGAACCTTCCATTTCGGTGCTGTCTAATCTGGACCAACGGAGTGTTCTAATCCAATCAATATAAGGATCGGACCTCGAACGAGACGATGATTTCGTAGTTTTGGGAATTTTGGACAGCCTTGTACAATACTATAGGTAGGTTGTAAAATGTGGCGACAGATAATGTGACAAAATATGACAGAAATATGACAGAAAATATGACAAAATAGGAAACAATTATGAAAGCTGAAAAGATAAATAAATATGTTATGCAGTTAAGTTCAGAGATTCGTCAATTGAGAGGTTCGTTGGATCTGCTTCGAGATGATTTAAAGGGCGTCGGATGTTGTAACTGGAGAGGTGTTGATAAGATTCTACGAAGTGTGACTGAAGCGAGCGGACTGCGTCCCTTCCGATGATTTTTTTTTTTTTATTTTATTTTTTTATTTGTTTGTTTTGTTTTAATTCTAGAAGGACTTCTCTTGGAAGCTACTAACCACTCATGGGTTTGATAATTGATTTTAATTATTTAATTTTGAGGTTTCTTAAATTTACAGGCGGGGGATGCCTGGCTTCGGTAATCAGGGCAGATTGGATCGAAGTCTTTTCAGACGGGCGTGTCTGACTTCACTAGTCAACGACTGGAATGAAGATTTTGTGAAATGACCGGGCTTGGTCAGTACTAGGAACTATATGGGTCAAGATTACCTATAGAATCCTAGGAGTTCTTGGCAAGCTGCTGAGATAGTATACCTGGTATGGTAATCCGATATTCCCTGAAGTCTGCGTGATCGGCGAAGTGGAGAGCCGATGCACTTTATCCGATTGTAATTCCGATGCACTTTCACTTATCACAGTTCGGTTGACGAACTCCCGGGCACTTGAAGGCTTCGACGAAATTTCCGCGGAGACGATGGTCGGTCGCGAATATAATTTCTGAGTGTCGAAATTGTGTCTCCAAATGTCCTCCAGTGACTGCGTCAGTTATAGTAGGTTCCTTGGGAGTTGACTTTTTAAAAAGCACGAACTGGGAATTTACAAGTGTTCTTTATTTCGGAAAATACACGGAAGACTTCGTAGCGGTAAAATTACGGGGAACACGGAACACAGGGTTGATCGTACAGCAGCGAGCCGAGAACTGAAGGTTCGAGCTTGCTCGCAGGGGTTATATCGTCTATCATGACTGCGTCAGCAGTAAGTGTCGGTCGGGCGCTATAACTTATATACATATAAAAAAGTGTTAAATTTCAGGAATCGTTTTAGAATGGTCTGAAACGGATTTCTATGAAGAAAATTTCCAAAAATTTATATTATTTAAATTTCGAAGCCATTGCAATAGCTTCATTTTCTTTGAAAATTCGCTAAAAAGAGGAAACAAATTACCGATTTTATTGGAAGTTGGAAATAATGTCGATTAGCATTTGACGAAGCGAACTGATGAAAAGTTACGATCCAGGTTTATTATGAATGTGTTCATTATGAAAGTAACCTATAGAAGATATTAGCAACCCAAACCTTTCACAGGGTCAAATCTGAGTTTTTAGGGGTCAGAAATTGGTAAAAACGGCTAAAATTGCGATCAATTGATATAATATCACTGGAAGTGCTATGGATGGGTGAGTAAAGACAGAAAAATACCGTTTCAGTTGTTTTTCAGAATAGGGGTCAAATTTGGATTTTTGGTGTGTCAAAAATTGGTATCAAGGGCTAAAATCAACATTAATTCACCTGGCGTTGTGTGGGATGGTGGGGGCGGTGGTATTCAGACGGAGGGACTCTTTCGATGGTAAAAATATTTTTCACAAAAAAGAGTGGGTCAAATTTAACTTTACAAGGGTCAAAAATGTGACATCAAAATCAAAACAAGCGCGAGCTGGGTCAAGGTCACTACTCCGTCTTTCCCCGCACCTACTCGATGGCCCATATTAGGCCAAGGGTCGTACACGACCCTTTCACGATTTTCTCCCCATACTCCTGTTGTGTCTTTCGTTGTCAAAGTTAATCAAATCTTTCGATCAAGTATTGATGAAAGCGAGGAAAAATCCTCATTACTCAGATCAGACTCTTTGACGGTAAGGGAAGTAAGTTATATGCATAGTTCTGTCAATATTCCGATCTGTATTTTCAGTTATTTTTAAAAATTCAAGTACATTGTCATGTAACTGCTATGCCATGGTCGATGTATTGCTCAAACATCTGCCTGATGGAATGAATATTAGCAGGCGCGGATCCAAGGGGGGGGGGTCACAGGGGTCATGACCCCCCCCAGAATCAGCCTGCATTTCAAAAAGCAGAGCTGAACGAATTGTTCACAAACCCGAAAACAAAAAAAACCAAACGAAAACGAACCCAGTTTTTGTGAAATCAAAAAAGAACTATGAAAAATCTAAAAAGATTCGATCAAAAATGTCAAAATTAGTCGAATACAATCGTACACTTGGTCCTACCAATGTTACTTTATATACAATTATGTCAATAAATTTACCTTGGTGTATCCGTCAAATTACACCTTGTTTATTTCTTCTTATTTTTATTAATTATTATCTTGTTTTTGTTTCGTTCTCGTTTTCTTTCCTGCCAAATTCAGTAAAAACGATACTGAACTCACTGAGATCAACAATAGATTGTTGTGGTATCAATGTTTTGATTTGCAAACTCTGAAGTTAGCTACGCTGCCATAAAATGCGCCAATTTGTTTGAAAACACATTAGGACACTTTTTTAGAAGAAAATTGAAAATAAATACATTTATCAGTTAAATAATTAATAGATATTGAAATCTATTAGAGAAATAGAAAATAAATACAATTAATTTTGTAAGTAGACAAATTGGACGAGTTTAGGCATAAGGTTGAAAATTCGGTTTGTATTGTTCGTTTGGTTATTTTTCTATTTTTTGTTATTTTTTATATTGTTCTACCCTGTGAACCCCTCCGGAAAAAAATTCTGGATCCGCCCCTGTTGATTAGAAGTAATTACCTTTGCTCAGATCAACGGTTTGAGCGTAGCCTAGAAGTTGACTAAGGTTCAAAGTTCTTAGTAGGTACCTAAATCGTTTGTTTCGTACGGTTGAACCCTTTCATCCTCCGCCCCTTTTTTGTTCCTAGCTGTTTGTTTATTGTGATTTTTGACCTCTACCATCCGCCCCTCTTCATTTTTTCCAGAACAGTGCCAGTCTGTGTTTTCAGTCAGTATTCGTTCAACTCTCGTGAAAGTATTACTTTCTTCTCAATTATTCTTGTCTCTTGTTTGTTTCGTTTTGTTTTCTTCTCTTGTCTGCGAGGTAATCAGTGTATTTTTTGAGTGGTATAAGTTATGGAGGCATACAACCCAGAATCCAATAAAGCATGGACAACAGAGTGCCACTGGGACTGAGGTAAAACCATTTGAAAGTATCCCCTACAGCCAGACTCTGAGCTGAAGAAGAAAGCAAGAGGAGCTTCTGATTCGGTATACGATCCAAAATCCAATCAAGGTTGTCAAGTGGAATGATAACTCGCTAGTCATTGTAGCAAGCAACTACGCGAATATTGAGCCCCTCCATAATGCAAAACGTTTTTCAAGGGCTGCAAAAGAGAAAATTGTGATTGGGCAACCCCTGATGATTTCCGATTACAACCGGTATATGGGAGGAGTTCACCTGCACGATAACCGCGTGGCCAATTATCGAATTTTCAGTAGGGAGCAAAAAATGGTGGTGGCCAATGTTCACTAATTCTTTGGGAAATTCAGTGGTGAATGCTTGGAAAATCCATCGACGTCTCAACAAAGACTCAATGCCTTTGATTGACTTTGTTTCTGCCATCGTGCATCAACTTATGAAATTTGATACGTCAGGAAAAGAAAATCCTCCAAATCCAAGACTTGGAAGACGATCAACTTCTTCGGAGTATTCGAGATACGACAATGTGGACATAATCATAAGAAATTCCTCGAATACTCGCAACAGGTGCAGACAATGCCAGAACAAAACTCTATATTAATTTGTGTGAAAAATGTGAGGCCCATCTTCACCCGGAATGTTTCAAGGCTTACCACATCCGCTAGTGTATGAAGCTGCAGGGTCGTATACGACCCATGCTGTAAATGATACTCGCAAAATTATAAAAAATCTGAGTTCATGTTTTTTCCTTTAGTTTGAATCCTAATAAAATAAAAAGTATTAAAAAACTGAATTTCAATTTTTTTTCTTACCGTGGCCTAATATTCTAATACTAATACCTAATACCTGCCCCAAATTCTACCTAAGCCTACGAAAAGTGTGAAAGAAAAATGTTCAAATGCCTAAACCCATGGGGCGGACGTGGGGCGATAAAAATCGAGCGCGCCCGATTGGGGGGGGGGGGGGGGGATAACGGAAAAGTACCGAATTCAGGGTGATTTCACTTGGTATTGACGACTTGGAGTAGGTCATTATGAACATACGAAGCATAGCTAGCCCTAGAATAATTCAACTATGGGAGGGAAGAAACACAATTATGAAATGGCAAGATTTCATGGATTGCTCGTTGGTAGTAGGTACCTACCTACCCGTTCGACGGTATCGGGAATGTTTTAGCGCATGATGATTTAACCAAATTGGGCTCTAACTTCAGTTAAAACAGTATCATTTCAATGCTGCTGATGAGTGAACAAGACCTCTTTGCTAGGAAACGGATTTGCCTATTTAAAAAAAAAAAAAATCAAAAATTCATGTTCTGAAAATTTTGGACCCATTGCAATAGCTACATTTTCTTTGAAAATTCGCTAAAAATGTTCAAAAACAGATCCAGTTTTGGCTTGCTAAGGGGGGAGGGGTTGATCTCCGTGGTCCGCTTCGTCTGAGGGGCCAAGGTTGTGTTC